>CAUYUJ010015251.1:237500-342500 GCA_963575745.1 Prorocentrum cordatum
CTGCTCGCGGACGAGACCCTCTCACTGCTCATCTATGTGCTCTGGCTGGCGGAGCACTGGGAGCGTTGGCCCACGCAGCTGGCCGCCGTCCACATTGTGCTCTTGGCGAAGCCCAAAGGTGGATGGCGGCCCATCGCGCTCTTGCAGGCGACTTACCGTGTGTGGTCGCGGGTCCGCAGCAGGCAGCTGCGGGTCTGGCTGCTGGAGCACGACAGGCAGTTTTTCGCCCTGGCCTCTGGCAAGACCACTCTGGACGTGGCCTCGCGGGCCCTGGTGAGGGCTGAAGCTGCACTGGTGGTGGAGCAAGGTGTCGTGACGGCCATTGTTGATGTCGAGAAGTGTTTCGACCGCATTTGTTGGCGGAGGCTTATCTCGGCGGCGGCCAAGCACGGATTTCCGCGTCAGCTGCTTTCCTGTGCGCTGAGCATGTATCGTGCGCCTCGCAGACTCGTGTGGCAGCAGGCTACGTCATATGCCGTTACGGTGTCTCAGGGCGTTCTTCCAGGATGCAAGTTTGTCATGGCTTTTGTGCAGCTACTGATGCTCGCGTCAATGGATGATTTCGTCAGCACGGTCGGTCTCGGCATCCCTGCTCATATGGGGTTTTCTTTTTCGTTGGACATCTTCGCTGACGACTTAACTCTGCAAGTGGTGGCCAGACGGACGGATGTGTGCAGGATCGCCACCGATGCGGTGGCTTTGCTCTGTGACACCCAACAGGATCTCGGCCTTCCCGTGGCGAAGTCAAAGGCTTTCCTCACCGCGTCTGATGACTCCGTAGCCCCCGCTGTGGCTCGTCTTCTGCGGAGATACGGTTTTCAGGCCAGGTCCTGGTTGCAGGTCTTGGGCCTTGAGGTGGCCGCGGGCAAGAGTGTTCGTGCTCGAGTGCTTCGGGGTCGTGTCGGGTGCGTATCGAAGCGTGCGAGGCATTTCAAGAGGCTGAGCCACCTTGGAGCGAAGTTCAGACAGGTTCCCAAAGCAGCAGTCGGCCCCGCTATTACCTACGGCCTGGGCATTCTGGGCGCTGGGCCGCACCTGATCAAGCGTATGACCTCCCTGGCGAAGCTGGGCTGGCATGCCATTCCCCCAGGGGCGTCGCACTGGATTGCATCGAGGTTGGAAGGGGACTTTGAGTCTCAACCAGCGACTTTGGCCGTTGTTGGACCCGTTTTCAACTGGGCTTTGTTGATTCAGTCAGGGGATGTTGACCATTTTACGATGCAGGCGGCTTGGCGCTCTCAATACTGGAAGGTGGCCTCGGTTGACTGGCAGGAGAGCTGGAAGCTAGTGGCTGGCCCAGCTGGTGCTTTTGCGCGGTCTATGACCTTCTTGGGCTGGACAGTCTCCCCAGCGTTTCGAGTCCGTACTCGTGCTGGTATTACTATGGGCTTACGTGAGGGGGCCCCGTCAGGGGTCAAGTGGCTGGCGCTCAAGGACTATGAGATCGTAGGCTGGTACCAATGGGCTGCCAGGCCTGAGGTGATGCCTGAACTTGATGACCCGTCTCACAAGGACCCCGCTGGTGCATGGTTGAGTCCCATACGTGCGTTGCTTTGCCCTGGTCCCAAGGCCAAGCATTGGGTATTGGATCCGCTGGCTCGGGCTGCGTTGCGCACTGCGGTAGTGGGTGGTCATTTCACGCAGAAGCGCTTGCACCGACACGCTTACGCTCACTGCCCTGAATGCAGGAACTGTCCTGGTGTCGAAGGTACCGCCCACCACAGGTATCGGCAATGCCACGTGTTTGATGGCATTCGGGAGCTCGCGGTGTCGGAGGCCACCCTGGACGCGGCAAGGAGGGCACCACCTGGTGACTTGCTCTACTCGCGTGGGCTTTACCCCAACTCCTTTCTTCCTGCCTTGCCGCCCAGGAACGACCCAGGTGTTTGGTGTTATGATCGTGGAGCTCGGGCCCATGGACATTTTGTCGTCACGGGCTCGGTGTTCACTGACGGGTCGTGCAGGAAGTTGCTCCACTGGGGCGCTGCTGACCGCGCGGGCTGGGGCTTCGTGTTTTTTTGGGGATGCTTGTTACTACGGAGCGGTATTTCGGCCGCTGCCTGGCCATCGCCAGACGTCCGCTCGTGGTGAGTTGTTCGCAGTGATTCAGGTGCTGTCCGTCGGTGTGGCCCCGCTCCATATCTTCACGGACTACGTGCCTTTGCTCGAGGGGCTGGCGCGTGGCAAGCGCTGGTGTCTAAACCCGAGGCTTGAGAATGTGGATCTTTGGCGTCGCCTATTTCACCAGTTGGAGGATCATGGAGGTTTTTCCATTTCTGGAGACCTGGAGAGTCCGATTCAGTTTTCGTACGTCAAGGGCCACTCCAGGGAGGACTCATGGCATCGCCGCTGCAACGATTTGGCAGATCAAGCGGCTAAGAGGGGTCGGCAGCTGCACGACCTTCCCCAGGCCATTGTCAAGAGCTACACCGACTCGCTCTGTACGCTCAGATCGGTCGCGACCTGGATTGCAAACTCGTCCAGGATGATTTTCGAAGGCGCCGTGGCACCCGACCGCGTGGGCGCCCCACGGAGGCGCGACATGGAGTTGCGCGGCCGCTGGGCGCAGCTGACCGCGGCTGGCGCTGCAGGCAGCGGCGCTGGGCGCGGGCGCCGCGGTGCGGGTTCACCCGCAGGCGGGCAGGCCTGCCCTCCTCAGCTCCTGCATCGAGTGAGGTTGAGGGGTAAGAAGTACAGTTGTGATCGATGCTCCGCTTACGCGGTTACGCCGAAAGGTGCTGCGAGGCCGAGGAAGGGTCTTTGTAGGGTCGCGGAGGCGGCGGCCCTCTGGGGCCTCGAGGGTGTTTCGCATGGGCCTTCCTCGACTGCGGCCCTTGCTGGGCCGAAGGGCCCTGGCGGGCCGTGCGGGAGCGTCTCGGGCCCCCCCCTTCTGAGGCTAGCCCTTCCTTGGAGCTTCGAAGCGTCGAAGCCTCAAGTGGACCAGAGAGGTCGCCGCCCATCGCGACCGAGGGTCTTGAGCGGTCCCTGGCCTTTAAGCGGGTGGGGTTTCAGGTGGATGGTGGGGGTGAGGATCCGGATCAGTTGGATGCTGAGCTGGGGGAGGCGTGTCGGCACGCCAAAGAGGCACGCTCCCTGGCCCCGCATGAGCCCCCCCCTCCGCCACCCCCCCCCGCTCCTGCCAGGACGGTGAGGGACCGCAGGGCGGGTGGGCCCCTGGAGGGCCCGCGTCCGAAGGCGCCTCGGACGGGGGCGTCGCCCTCCGTGTCTGGCGGTGTCGGGCCTGCGGGCTCTGGCGTGCTTGTGGGGCCCCCGCCCTGCAAGCGCCCTCGGACCTCTGGAGGTCCTGGTGCGCCTTCCTGGGCTGCGCGTGATGCCACCCGCCCTGAGGTCCCTCTCCCCGCTCATGGCCCTGTGGGGCCCTGTAGTGCTAGAGGGCATCATATTAGTCTTGCTGGCGAGACCCTTGCATTCTGCCACCGCTGCGGCGCCAGGGCCCAGCCGTCGGCCCCACGTTCCCGTCTGTGGGGCCACTGTGAGGGTTTTGCATCCAGCAAGGACGCCACTTATTTAAAGCGCCTTGAGGCGGGTAAAGATCCCCTTTCGGGCGAGTGGCGGGGCGAGCCCCGCCCCCTCTTCCCCACAGGCGATGCCTGCTTTTGGCTTCGTCTGCGGTAGCCTGAGGCTGCGCCTCGGGCTGTCCTCAGTCTAATCGTCGGGTTGCGCGCCCTCGGCCTTTGTCTTTCTCTTTTTCCCCTCTTTTCTGTCGCTCTGCGCGCTCGTTCGGTCTGGTCGTGCCTCCTCCTCCTCCTCCTCCTCCTCCTCCTCCTCCTCCTCCTCCTCCTCCTCCTCCTCCTCCTCCTCCTCCCCTCCTCCTCCTCCTCCTCCTCCTCCTCCTCCTCCTCCTCCTCCTCCTCCGCCTCCGCCTCCTCCTCCTTTTTTTCTACTTCCCTCCCAGCCGTGTCGTGCGGCGCGAGTGTGCAGCGCAGCCGCCGGCTTGGCAGGGGCCTCGCGGGGCCGCGTGCAGGGCCCAGGCATGCGGGTCTGCCCGCCCAAAGGTCGAAGCTTTGGAGAGGCCCGCACTCTGGTTCGACGGACCCTCCTCCTCCTCCTCCTCCTCCTCCTCCTCCTCCTCCTCCTCCTCCTCCTCCTCCTCCTCCTCCTCCCCTCCTCCTCCTCCTCCTCCTCCTCCTCCTTCCTCCTCCTCCTCCTCCTCCTCCTCCTTCCCCTCCTCCTCCTCCTCCTCCTCCTCCTCCTCCACCTCCTCCTCCTCCTCCTCCTCCTCCTCCTCGCCCTTCTTCCTCCCTCTCCCACTTCCCTGGGGCCCACGGCGCGGCGCAGCCGCTGGAAGGCATCCCGAGACTGGAAGGCCGCCGACAAACAGCGAAAGCGTCAGAAAGCAGCGAAACTTGACACCTCGATCCTCGAAGCTGCGAGCTGGTCCCCCGAAGGTGCTGACGGTGACGAGGGACACCACCGAAGCGGACCTCAAGCAGAGGCTCGGAAGGGGGGCTCCCGCCGAGACAGCGGCCCCCCTCTGGCGTTTGTTCGACCTTCTTCTGGGCCTCCCGGAGGCTTCTCTTGCGCCACGGCTCGACTAGTGGGTCAGGACCCAGACCCCCGACGTCATGATTTTCTCGCATGGTATAACGTGGACCCCCTGAGGAGGAGAAGGAGAGAGAGGAGGAGGAGGAGGAGGAGGAGGAGGAGGAGGAGGAGGAAGAGGAGGAGGAGGATCGACCCATTCCCCCGGACGAACTTTACATCTCGAGTTTTCTTCGGACTGCCCGGGGGCTGGGCGGAGCGCCCCAGAGGCTGGAAACTGAACAGGAACTGGCCGTCGTGTTTTTTTGTTCGCGACGAGAGGGTGTCATCGGACGGGGTCAGGACGAGGATCAAGTCCGTTCCAGAGCGATCCGGAACGCTCTCAGAGCGTTCTGGAACGCTCTGCTCTGACCAGGCCGCGGCGCCCGAGACCTCCCCCAGAGCCGCCAGATCTCAGAAATCTTCGATTTTCGGGGGGACGTACCCTGACCTTCCAGAGTGCTAAAGACTGGCCCTCCAGACCGATAGACGCACCTGGACTGCTTCAAGCCTCGACAGTACATTAGGTGTCAAGATTATGTTGCTATTTTCTAGCCCCCCTGCCCCCCCTGGACGGTCAGGTCACAGGTGGGGTAGGGGCAGAGGTGGGGTCAGGGGAGAATCGCTCTGGATGGCCCCTGGGAGGAGGAAGCGTGAGCATACCGTGGGCCCGTTCCCTGACATTTGGAGAATCCCCCCTCGACGATTCCCCGAGATTTACAGTCGGACCAAGGCATAAGATCGAGATCGATTCGGGGAGGGTACCCCAGTCTTCGTGTTTGCTGGATGTTCTTGTGCATCCTGGGGAGGGTACCCTTGGATATTCTGTTTGTTTTGGCCGACGGAGGGTCTCATGTTCTTGAGGGATGTTCTTCTGGCCTAGGTTCGGCTGCATCCTCACCCGAATTTGTCCTCGCCCTGGCTTCGTCTCATGTCAGGAGGATGGACTTTCAGTGGGGTGCAGGGCCAGCGATTTTGAGCAAAACGTCTCCGCTGCCCCTCCCCCGAGAGGCGCGAGCTCAGCACGGGCCCCGGCGGCACCTGCACCGTCTACGCGGACGGGGCGCCTGTCCGCTGCGCGCTCAAGGGTCGGGTCCTCATCCTGGACGGCATCGAGAAGGCTTTGAAGGGTGGCAACCAGGACGCCTAAATTATCCAGGATAACTGCGGTCCGGGGTAACTGCGTTTTGGGCTTCCGAGGCGCGAATCTGTAGTTACATCGGACTGCCCCCAGCCCTAATGACCCAGGAGTTGTTCGCTCGAATTATCCGGGATAACTCCGGTCCGGGATAACTGTGGTTAGGCCCCACGAGGCACAAATTTGTAGTTACCCCTGACCGCCCCCAGCGCCGATGACTCGGGGCTCTGAGCAATAGTAAATCGGATATGGCTCACGTAGCAGACAGAGCTTAGGTCTCTCGAGGCTGCATAACAGAGCTCTCATTCACGCCCGCATTCCCTCCATGGGACAGCTCTGTAGCTGGTCTGAGCCGCGATTTTCGACCGAAAGAAGAAGAAGCTGTGCGAGTGAGTGAGTCTGAGAGCGGTTGCCAAGAGTGAGGTATCGAGAAGGCGGTGCGAGCGAGTCTCAGAGCGAGGTTCATATACATTCACTCGTTCTCGCGGAAGCATCAAGAAGGCGGTGCAAATGAGTCTGAGTGCGATGGAGGAGAAGCTACACCACCACCAGATTGGCCGCCTCAAGCGAGGAGGTCCACGATCCCTCCTTGATCCCGGGATCCGGGCTTTGAGATTAGTCTCCACCTCAGGCGTCTTCACACGATATTCGGGCCCTGGGGCCATCACAGATCGATCCAGCTCGAGAACCGCCTAGGGTTTAGGGTTTAGGGTTTAATAATTATAGGATTAAGAATTTAGGGTTTAGGGTAAAGGTGGGGTCTCAGGCTCCTGCCATGATGTTTCGCGATGTCGCTGTCCGTTCGTGACGCCGGATCTCAGGGAACCTGTGGGCCATGCCCCAAGCGAGGAGGTCCACGAGGCCTCGCCGAGCTGGAGACTGGAACGATGTCCCGAGCGGGACAGGGGGGCCACACCACAAGAATCGGGTGTAGCCAGGACCCCAGGTAAGGGGACCTGGTTCGTGATAGGGCCCTGGAGCCCCTAAATTGGCCAGAATCACTAAACCAGGTCTGCGGCAGCTGGTGTTTTTCCCCACATCCTAAGTGGGGTTCTTGTTTTCTCTGCACACCCTCCGCGCAGGATCTCTCGTCCTTCTCCCTCTCCTCTGCTTCTCTTTGCTTCCTCCTCCGCATCATCATCACCATCACCATCACTCCCCACTCATCATCATCATCATCATCATCATCATCATCATCATCATCATCATCATCATCATCATCATCATCAGCATCAGCATCAGCATCAGCATCAGCATCAGCAATCATATATCATCATCAAACACCGTCGTCATCATCCCATCACCATCATCCACCAAGAGGGAGCCTCGTCTGTGAGTGAATTGTGAGGAAGTCTCAGGCGGGAGCCCCCTCCCTATGGGGCCCGCAGATCATGTTACTAATCCGAGCGGGTCATCGGATTCCTGTAACTGTCGTCACTTTTGGGCTCCTCAGGTTTGAATTTGGAGGAAGTATCAAGCGGGAGCCTCGTCTGTGAGTGAATTGTGAGGAAGTCTCAGGCGGGAGCCCCCTCCTTATGGGGCCCGCAGATCATGTTACTAATCCAAGCGGGTCATCGGATTCTTGTAATTGTCGTCACTTTTGAGCTCCTCAGGTTTGAATTTGGAGGAAGTATCAGGCGGGAGCGTCGTTTGTCAGTGAATTGCGAGCAAGTCTCAGGCGGGAGCCCCCTCCCTATGGGGCCCGCAGATCATGTTATTAATCCGAGCGGGTCATCGGATTCTTGTAACTGTCGTCACTTTTGGGCTCCTCAGGTCTGAATTTGGAAGAAGTATCAAGCGGGACCCTCGTCTGTGAGTGAATTGTGAGGATGCGTCAGGCGGGAGCCCCCTCCCTATGGGGCCCGCAGATCATGTATTAATCCGAGCGGGTCATCGGATTCTTGTAACTGTCGTCACTTTTGGGCTCCTCAGGTCTGAATGTGGAGGAAGTATCAAGCGGGAGCCTCGTCCGTGAGTGAATTGTGAGGAAGTCTCAGGCGGGAGCCCCCTCCCTATGGGGCCAGCAGATCATTTTATTAATCCGAGCGGGTCATCGGATTCCTGTAACTGTCGTCACTTTTGGGCTCCTCAGGTTTGAATTTGGAAGGAGTATCAAGCGGGACCTTCGTCTGTGAGTGAATTGTGAGGAAGTCTCAGGCGGGAGCCCCCTCCCTATGGGGCCCGCAGATCACGTTATTAATCCGAGCGGGTCATCGGATTTTTGTAACTGCCGTCACTTTTGGGATCCTCTTGTCTGAATTTGGAGGAAGTATCAAGCGGGCACCTCGTCTGTGAGTGAATTGTGAGGAAGTCTCAGGCGGGAGCCCCCTCCTTATGGGGCCCGCAGATCATGTTGCTAATCCAAGCGGGTCATCGGATTCCTGTAACTGTCGTCACTTTTGGGCTCCTCAGGTTTGAATTTAGAGGAAGTATCAGGCGGGAGCCTCGTTTGTCAGTGAATTGCGAGCAAGTCTCAGGCGGGAGCCCCCTCCTTATGGGGCCCGCAGATCATGTTACTAATCCAAGCGGGTCATCGGATTCTTGTAACTGTCGTCACTTTTGGCTCCTCAGGTTTGAATTTGGAGGAAGTATCAGGCGGGAGCCTCGTTTGTCAGTGAATTGCGAGCAAGTCTCAGGCGGGAGCCCCCTCCCTATGGGGCCCGCAGATCATGTTATTAATCCGAGCGGGTCATCGGATTCCTGTAACTGTCGTCACTTTTGGGCTCCTCAGGTCTGAATTTGGAAGAAGTATCAAGCGGGACCCCCGTCTGTGAGTGAATTGTGAGGAAGCGTCAGGCGGGAGCCCCCTCCCTATGGGGCCCGCAGATCATGTTATTAATCCGAGCGGGTCATCGGATTCTTGTAACTGTCGTCACTTTTGGGCTCCTCAGGTTTGAATTTGGAGGAAGTATCAAGCGGGAGCCTCGTCCGTGAGTGAATTGTGAGGAAGTCTCAGGCGGGAGCCCCCTCCTTATGGGGCCAGCAGATCACGTTATTAATCCGAGCGGGTCATCGGATTCCTGTAACTTTCGTCACTTTTGGGCTCCTCAGGCTTGAATTTGGAAGAAGTATCAAGCGGGACCCTCGTCTGTGAGTGAATTGTGAGGAAGTCTCAGGCGGGAGCCCCCTCCCTATGGGGCCCGCAGATCACGTTATTAATCCGAGCGGGTCATCGGATTTTTGTAACTGTCGTCACTTTTGGGATCCTCAGGTCTGAATTTGGAGGAAGTATCAAGCGGGCACCTCGTCTGTGAGTGAATTGTGAGGAAGTCTCAAGCGGGAGCCCCCTCCTTATGGGGCCCGCAGATCATGTTGCTAATCCAAGCGGGTCATCGGATTCCTGTAACTGTCGTCACTTTTCGGCTCCTCAGGTTTGAATTTGGAGGAAGTATCAGGCGGGAGCCTCGTTTGGCAGCGAATTGCGAGCAAGTCTCAGGCGGGAGCCCCCTCGATATGGGGCCCGCAGATCATGTTATTAATCCGAACGGGTCATCGGATTCCTGTAACTGTCGTCACTTTTGGGCTCCTCAGGTCTGAAATTGGAAGAAGTATCAAGCGGGACCCTCGTCTGTGAGTGAACTGTGAGGACGCGTCAGGCGGGAGCCTTCCTATGGGTCCCGCAGCTCACGTGGTTCCTCCGGGTCATCCTCCGGCGCGCGCTTCCTCTGGGTCGTCCTCCGGCGCGTATCGGCTGGGACGCACGTCGTGCGTTTCCTCTGGGTCGTGTTCCGCGCGAGGACGAGGAGGAGGAGGATTGCCAGGAAAAGGAGGAGGGATGATGCAGGACGAGACAGGAAAGCAGGAAGAGGAAGAGGCTGAGGGGAGGAAGGACGAGGAGGAAAAGGAGGAGGAGGAATGCCCGAGGAGGCCCCAGTAGGTCCCGGAAGGCCCAGAAGGCTCCAGGAGGCCCCAAGAGGCCCCAGGAGGCCCCAGGAGGGGGCAGGAGGCCTAAGGAGGAGGCAGGAGGAGGAGGAGGAGGAGGAGGAGGAGGAGGAGGAGGAGGAGGGGGGAGGAATATGGAAACGAGGAGGAGGAGGAGGAGGAGGAGGAGGAGGAGGAGGAAGCGGATGAGGGAGAGGGAGAGGAGGAGGACAGGGGATGAGGAGGAGGAGGAGGAGGAGAAGGGAGAGGGAGAGCAGGAGGAGGAGGCAGGAGGCAGGAGGGGCAGGGGGAATGGGGGGGAGGAAGCATAACGAGGGGGAGGGGGAGGAGGTGGAGGAGGCAAGAAGAGGAGGAAGAGGCAGGGGTTGAGGCAGGAGGAGGAGCAGACAGGAGGAGAACGAGGAGGCAAGAGTAGGTGGGAGAAGGGAAGGGGCAGGAGGATACCCCCATGCAAGCTAAAGAGATTCTCATGTGGGGTCCTTCCGTCGGAGTAATTGCGGGTGACGGCAGTTCCGGTCAGGTGGAACGGGGCGGGGGGGCGTCCCCCAGTACACATCACCAAACCAGGTTCCACTAAACCCAGTTCTGCCAACGCCCGACAGAAGGGCCGCCCCAGGCTCCTCGCGCTGGCGGTGGTGGTGCCGCTTTGTGTCCTTTCGCTTCCCAAGGCAGAGCGCAACGTCCTCCCGACCCTCTCGGGCAGTGCCACGGGGAGCGCCGCTGGCGGTGGTCACCGGCCTCTCCTGGGGGTCGATGGTCACCGGCCTGACCTGGAGGTCGATGATCGGGGAGGGTTGATGAGCGAGGTCCGAGGATCAAGCAGTGGCGAAGCGTCCTGGCGTGCCTATATATATATATATGTATATATATATATAGACATAGGCCCACCAAGCACTGTTCTAAGAGCATTTGTGCGGTTTCCACGACATGTCCTTAGACCATTTCTGGCCGATCTTGTCTTGTTTGAACACATTGGGATTATGTTATGAGCACATTGTTTTTGTGATTGGAACAGTTGTGGGTTCTAAGTACACTTCGTGGTACTATGTGTCCCTCAATAGTTCTGGGGGTACGTGTAGTCCGGGGAGGGTACCTGTAGTCTGGGGGAGGGGTACCTGTAGTCGGGGGGAGGGTACCTGTAGTCCGGGGTGGGGTGCCTGTAGTCCCGGGGAAGGGTACCTGTAGTCTGGGAGGGGGTGCCTGCAGTCTGGGGGGGAACGCGTGTTCGCGCGTCAGCGCGCGCGTGGATGCAGTCCTGTGGGGGCACCTGTAGTCGGGGGGGGGGGGGGGGGGGTACCTGTAGTCTGGGGGGGGGGACCTGTAGTCCGGGGGAGGGGTGTACGGGGAGGGGGCACCTGTAGTGCGGGAGGGGGTACCTGTAGTCCGGGGGCCCAGGACTATCGAGGGACACAGGGTATAGGCCTCTCTAGGAATGGCGGGGCGGTCGGTCCCTGCTCAATGAGGAGGCCTCCTCGGGCCGTGGACGCTGTCGGGCGTCTCACGGGGGCGCCCGCCGTGGCCATGGGGGGTCCGCTCCCTGGCAGGCCCCAGAGTCTCGGGCCGGACGAAATGGGGGGGATTGGGAAAGGAGGCGGGGTTACGAAATTTGCTGCATGCAGCTGATTTCGGCCTCACCGAGGGGCCTATTCCTCGATACACAGCCGCCTCTGGCGCGGGGAGGCGCCAGGAAAATCAGCTACGTGAGCTGATTCTCAACCCCCCCCTTTGCTATCCCCCCCTTTCGCCCGACCCGAGAGTCTCGGCGTCAGGTTTTTCTCAGCCAACCTGTGTGGTTGGGTCCTCGTTTTGAAGAGACGGTCCCCGCATTCCTCCTCCCCTCGTCCTCCGCCGCCCAGTTTTGGCACACCCCTCACACGCTTCGTGGCCCCACAGGGAGCTCCATCTAGGGCCCCAGTGGCGCAGCCCGCATGGCGCCGCCGATCCATTCTGGCACACCCCTCACACGCTTCGTGGCCGCATAGGGAGCTCCATCTGGGGGCCCAGTGGCGCAGCCCGCATGGCGCCGCCGCCACATTGTGGCACACCCCTCACACGTCCCGTGGCCCCACAGGGAGCTCCACCTAAGGTCGCAGTTGTGCAGTTCACATGGCGCCGCCGCCCCATTTTGGGACATCCCTCACACGTTTCGTGGCCCCACAGGGAGCTCCATCTAGGGGCCCAGTGGCGCAGCCCGCATGGCGCCGCCGCCCCATTGTGGCACACCCCTCACACGTTCCGTGGCCCCACAGGGAGCTCCACCTAAGGTCGCAGTTGTGAAGTTCACATGGCGCCGCCGCCCCATTTTGGGACATCCCCCCACACGTTTCGTGGCCCCACAGGGAGCTCCACCTAAGGTCCCAGTGCCGTAGTTCGCATGGCGCCGCCGCCCCATTTTGGCACACCCCTCACGTGTTTCGTGGCCCCATAGGGAGCTTCACCTAAGGTCCCAGCGGCGCAACCGCATTTTGTTACACCCCTCACACGTTTCGTGGCCCCATAGGGAGCTCTACCTAAGGTCTCCGTAGCGGAACTCGCATGGCGGCCCAGTGGCGGAGTTCGCATTGCGGCGACTGTCGGTTTCTGGAGGTGTTTCGTCGTTTTCGAGGTGTTGAGGCCGCTTTCGGGTCGCGCATCCCCGGCGGGAGCCAGCCTGCTCGTTCGCTTTGTTCCGCGCGGCGGACGACCCGCGCGCGTCGCCGGGACCCCTTCGGGGCGACCAGCGCGCGTCGCGGGGACTCCGCGCGGCGCCGCGCCCGCAGCCTTGGACGTGGGCGCGCACGGACAAAGAGGGAGAAGCAGAACGGGAAGGAAGCGGGCGCGATCCTCGTGAGAGGCGCGCCCACGTAGGCGTCGACATTTATGCATGTAGACTGACGCGCGCGCAGACTCATCGACGATCAGACTCACGCGCTCTCAGTTTCTCCCACACAGACCAATCGTCTTCGCTCGCGTTGTGTGCCCCGCCACGCATGTCGGCACGCCCCTCACACGGTTCGTGGCCCCTTGGGGAGCGCGGGCGAAGATGATATTTATATGTTCGGTATTCACAGTTGCATATGGTTGGGTCCTTCGCCAGGCCAATTTTTACAGTATCGTTTAACCAATCCCCATCCCCATCCCCATCTCTTTCGAGACCCCCACCAAATTACCCCCCCCCGGGTTGGGGATACACCCTCCGAAACCCAGAAGGAACGGCCTATATCCCCATCCAGGGGGGTAAAACGGCCAGCGGGGCCCAGGCCACGCCTCTGGGGATGGGGACTGGCAAAACGATACCCAAGGTTTTTTCCACAGCGTGGACCCCCGAGGTCTCAGCCCGTTGTCCAGGACCAGCTTTTCATCCCGACCGCGTAATTTTTGCACGGCCCTGGGGGCTCCGACGAGGGCCCCCGGAGGCCGCAAGGGGTCAGAAACGTCAGTTATATATATATATACACATACATACATACATACATACATACATACATACATACTTACATACATACATACATACATACATACATACATACATACATACATACATACATACATATATATATATATGTGTGTATATATATATACACATACTGCGCCGTCTGCGCCGGAAGTTCCAGGGCGGCGGCCTCCCTCTGGCACTGCCCGGCCCTCAACAACCTGCTGGAGAACCGGGAGATGGCCCTGGACGACGGGCGCTTCCTGGTGCCCGCGCGGCGCTACGACGCCCTGGCGTCCGCGGCGGGCGCTGCCGGCGCGGCGGGGCTCGGCAGGCGGGCGGTCCGGAAGTCCCAGCGCGAAGTCGCAGTCGAGTAAGTACACCTCAGGCGATGCTTAAGAAAACTTAAGCTTTCGGCCAGAGTCTCGATTATTCTTAACGTTTCAATGTAAATCTTAAGAGTTTCATGGACATGTTGGGTTTTTAGTCAAGTTCTGAGACTATGAATTTCTTAACCCATGATTTCTTAAGCATCTCGCAGGGTGTATGGGGGTCGTCGCAGGCCTATAGGTGGGCACCACCACCAATGTCGGCGGCGTGCCTCCACCGAGGGGAAGAAGATCCCGATCTCAGCGATGGCGCCAACTTTCTGGCTTCCGAGGTGGCCGACGTATTACCACCCACGCCGAGATCTGGGACCATCTTCCCCCCGTGGAGGCAACCGCCTGTGTTGGTGTTGGTGCCCATTTCCAGGCCTCCAAGGTCGGCCCATCCAAGGCAAGGGTGCCCCTCGCGTCCCGCGTGTCGCGCCCCATGTCCTGCGTTGGTGGGGAGGCGTGGCCCTCGGGGAGGTCTGGTGAACTCTCGCAAGCATCCGCCCCTGCCGGCTCCGCCTCGAGGTTCTTGCCCGAGCGCGGCCCGGGAGAGGTCCGAGGCCTTCGGGCGCGGCGGGGCTCGGCTGCCGGGGGCCCCAGACGGTGCGGTCGGGCCTGTCTCCCTACAGGGGGATTTTCGACGAAAAACCAAAGATACCCCAAAAATAATCCAAGAATAGTCCAAAAATAGTCTGGGGACTATTTTGTGAGTATGTTTTAACCTTTTTGGGGCATTCTTGGGGTATTTTTGATTTTTCGTCGTCGAAAATCCGTAGGGTGACACGCCCGACTTAACAGTAGTGTTAAGTCGGGCGTGTCCCTCCACACGAGGAATATTCAAAAATAGTATGTTAAAAAAGTCTGGGGACGATTTTTCCATTAAAAAGCATGTTGGAGTAGCGTTTGGCTGATTATTTTTCAATGTTTCGTCCAAGCTCCGTCTGTACGGGGACACGCCCGACCTAACAGCAGTGATCCGGGTCGACCGCACGGCGTTGGGCCGAGGATGTCTTGGGGCGGCCAGGGCCGCCAGGGTCCCAGAGCCGTGCGGTGACGGGCCGTGCGGTGAGGTCGTCTGGGGACGTCGAAGGGCAAAAAGCTGCATCGACAGAGTACCTCCTCGGCGGTCCGCGCGGACCTCCGAAAGCTCCTGCGTGTGCCGCTTTGCTTGCCACCGCGCGGTCTGCCGCCACGCCGTTTTGGGACGCCCAAGGCTGGCGAGAGTGCACCCCGACTTCCGCGTCATCGCGCTGGCGCTGCCCTGCCCGCCCTTCGTGGGCAACCCTCTGGACCCACCGCTGCGCTCGCGCTTCCAGGCCCCCAAGCCAGCGGCAACGATGGGGGGGGGGAACTGGCCCAGGGGGGGATGCATCGATTCTCAGTCGTCCACTCATCGCCGATGGGGGCCCGACAGCCCCAGATCTGCCCAGGAACCTGCGGAGTTGCGATCGCCGTTCTATCGGCAATGCAGCGCCGATTCCAGGTCGATGCGTCCCCCCCGAACTGTGCCAGTCCGATGTCGCGGCACGAAACGGCTGGTTCCCGAGATGGCTCCAAGAGGGGCCCAGACCCAGATCTCCGGGCGATGCGACGTCTTCGATCCGCGCGTTTTTTCGAACTTTCGGCCTGTGGGGCGCGTCGTCGGGCTCTGGGGCCATGAACAATGGACCCGGGAGGGAAGACACCCCCAGGGAAGGGGTCGGGACCCTTGGGGTCAGCAGTTCAAAGCAATCCTGAGCAATGCAAATCAATGCAGCGTTGATTGGAAATTGGTTTTCCTTCCATAGTTTTGCATTGTTTGGCATTGCTTGCCATCTCTTGGCCTTGTTTTTGCACTGCTTGGAATTTGTTATCAGTGCTTGGCGTTTCTTAGAACCGTTGGGTGGTATTGCTTGCCGTTGCTTGATTTTGCTTGGCATTGCTTGGGATCGCTGCACGGCGTTGCACAGCATAGCACGGGCGACCCTAGGACCCCCAAGGCAATCTCGAGCAAAATCAGGCAACGCCGCGCCGGCGGCTGCCGGGGGAACCCCGGGCAACCCGGGCCAACCCCGGGCACCCCCCAGGCAACGGCGAGGCCGCCTTTGACGAAGGACCCCACACCCACCAGCTTCTTTTTAGAGCAAGTCGAAAGACCCTCAGCCAAAGTTTGAATACGTTGAGAAAGGATCTGCTGTCGGATGTCGGGAAAAGAAGCCGCCTCAGGGGCGACCTGGAACTCACGTTTCGAGCCCCTTCCCTCAACGTGGCCCCCGAGGCCGCCATGAGTCTCCTCAGGAGGCCTGCGGGACCACGACACTCGGGATGTCTTGATTTTTAATTCGAGCTCCCCCTAAATCCCGACCTTTCCCCGAGCGCTGGCTTCTCATCGTGAGTTGTTTTTTGACGGCCCTTGGTTCCAGCGAGGTCCCCTGTAGAGACCGAAATCAGCGCAACCCGACGCATTGAACTTTTCAATATGTTGGATGTCAGAAGCCCCGAGATTCGATTAGAACCACTTGCAACATCGCTGCAATCACGACCAGAGGCAGCATTCTTCAAGACAGATCGACGATGGTCCGGGGTCCCGAAACCGGGCGAAAACGCGTGTGGCAAAATTGCAACGCCCAGATCGCAGGGAAATCAGAGAAAACACGTGCGTGTTGAAATGTTCAACACGACTGATGTCCGAAGCGCTTCTTCGAGGCCGAAAATTGTCAAACATGTTCCGTCGTGAGATTGTCACGACGCGAGCATGTCAGGGCTTGGGGCTCAAGAGTCGATCTCTGGACCTCTTGCAGGGTTCGTTCTGGCCTGAATCTAGAGGCAGACCCATCCGTCGCGATGAGGAGCTTCCTCGGGACACAAATGCGAGATTCGTCCAGCACTCTCCGTGGTGACGTGTTCGATACGACGGGTGTCTGAAGCGCCTCACGAGGCCAGCGTCGTCCGAAGGGCCCCACGGTATCCGCCCGCATCCTCACGAATTATCAGGCGGGAACCGCTGTTGTTGTAGTTCGGGGGCCAAGTGCCCAATCTTAGGAGAAAGACTTTCCCTTACATACGAAATGACCAGGACGGGCCTGCCTGCTACAGACATCATATCAACATCATTGTTGCCGTTTTGCCGCCGGGTTGATTTTTTTGGTTGGCGCATGCCCCCCGCCCCGATTGCCACGAGATCCTCGCAACATTGACGCGCGTCCGTGACCTGCTTGTCGCAACGCTTGCCGCATGCGTGCCGTTTCTCTGTCTTCCTGTCGTCATGCAGACTCGTATTTTTTTTGTTCGGCGTCGCGTGTTTTGTCCTTTGGAAAAGAGCCGGGTGCGAGTACCGTGAGGAGCATTTCAGCTTGTGTAGTCCAAAACCCGGATAGCAGGGCGCCTGAAGGGCGTGGAAAGGCCAGGCAAAGCCCTCAGGAAGGACCTGGAGAGAGCTTCCGAAGGACCTTCTGAAGAAGGTCCGGAAACGCTTAGAAAGGTTCTTTCGGGACCCGTTGCCGGCTCGAGCAAGTCGCGCCGGGGAGCCTGGACCGCCGCCGAAACGATCTCCGGGGCTACCCTGCGGCTCCGGCTTCTAATCTCACAGCCCTCTTCTTAGCTCTAAGGAGCCATCTGGGAATTGGAGTGGCCCGTCTTCGCATCTCCACGCTCCCCCAGGTTTTCCCTTGGCCGCGCACGCGCCTCGGACCACGATGTGCGGACCCCCAACCGCGTGTCGTCTCCCATCATCCTCCTTCGCGTCGTCGTCGTCGTCAACATCATCATCGTCATCATCATCATCATCATCATCATCATCATCATCATCATCATCATCATCATCATCGTCATCGTCATCGTCATCGTCATGATCATCATCATCATCATCATCATCATCATCATCCTCATCTTCCTCTTCCTCTTCCTCTTCCTCTTCCTCTTCATCATCATCATTTTCCTTCTCCTCGTCGTCGTCATCATTGTCGTCGTCGTCGTCGTCGTCGTTATCATCCTCCTCGCCATCATCAGCATCATCATCGTCCTCGTCATGCTCATCATCACCGTCTTCGTCGTCGTCGTCATCATCATCACCACCCCTTTTCCTCTCTCCTCCTCTTTGCTCCTCCCCCAAGTTCTCCTCATGCTCCTCCCCCTCATTCTTCACTCTTTCCCCCTCCTCTCTCTCCTCCTCGCCCTGAGTAGTTACGCAGGTCCTGGTGTCTGGTCGCGCATCATACGATGGGGCCTTTTTTAGAGTTTCAGCTCGGCTACGGCACGCGTCCGCAGATTGAAAACCACCAGCGCAATAGGAAGGGATGGGAGGGAGGGATAGGCTGGCGGCTGTCAGATGTGGTGGGGGCGCACCTAGCTTGTCCTCGCCTTCCTCTTTGTCCTCCTCCTCACCCCTAGCTGGGACCTCACGCCGTCAGCTGCAACTTTGTAGATCAAGCCTAGTCGCCCAGGACAGGCCTTGGGGCAGGGGCGCTCTTTCTATCGCCGCCGGAATTCGTGCATCGAATATCCGAAGGTTTGCCTTGGAGAATCTTGTAGTACCCTGTCCCTCTATTTTTGCATGCGGCACGCTCGCTCGTCATTCAGGTCACGGTTCAGCGCATGCGCTTGCTTATTGCAGTTCGGCTCGTGTGTTGTTCCGGGTCTGCTTGGTGACCTTTTGATTTGCACAGCTGATGACAGTCAGTGTTCGCGCTCCCTGTTCTTCCTCTCCCCCCCGACAAATCCTTTAGAATCCCCATCCTCCCCTCCCCCCCTCCTCCCACGATACGGGCAATATTCACATCCAGATCCAGTGAGTCTTGGACTTTCTTGGAAGGGGTATCGCAAAGCCGAGGTGCCCTGGATACGGATAAAAATCTAGCCTTTAGGGGGCCAGATCTTTTACCCATATCCAGTGCGACTCGGGCGTCTAGAGAAGAGAGCCCGAAACTCCAAGCTGCAGTGGATACGGACACAAGTCTTTCAGGAGGGGAGAACTCACAGAGATAAGTAACCGTCGACTCCCAGGACAATTCGGGAAGTTTAGGGGAGAACGACAATCCAGGAAATGTGGAAGATTATGGGGATTCTTGAGATCTGGTTCTATTCATTTATTTGTGCGTCCCTGGGCCCCTTCAGTCTTGCCCGCACACGTCGCAGCGGTCCACTGTGGAGCGGTGCATGCTGGATGCAGCGGCGGCGGCACTGCTCGGGACTGTGCAGGGCGGGTGTGCAGCCCCGGCCACGGGCGCGCGCGGCGGAGTGGCATGGAGCGAGCCGCCTGAGAGGCGTTGAGAGCCAGGGGCTCGGGCCCCGCGAGGGAGCCGACAGGCCACAGCACGTTCTTACCAGCGCGAGCGAGCCCCGTGGCGACCACGAAGGAGAAGGGAGGGGAGGAGGAGCCGACGAGGGAGCCGACAAGCCACAACACGCTCTTACCAGCGTAAGCGAGCCCCGTGGCCACAACACAAAACATCCTGCCCGCGCGCGAGGCCCGCGTCGTCTCGCCGCCCCTGCTGGCCGCGCCCTCGCAGCTGCGGCCGCTGGGCGCCTCGGTCCCCGAGGCCCTGCTCCGCCGCCTGGCCGCGGCGCAGCGGGCCCTCAACGCGCACGCCCTCGGGGGCGAGGCGGCCGCGGAGGCGAAGGGGCGCCCAACTTCCCTGGCCTGCCAGGCGGGCCAACAAAAACGGCACCAGAGCTTTGACGTCTACAGTCTTGTCGAGGCCTTAGGCAGGCCAGGCAGGTCTGCAGGTCTCGGAGGCTATTTTCTGCCACTCTGGAAGGCCAGGGCCGAGATGATTACTTGTCTCGCTCTCCCTCTCTCTCTCTCTGTCTCTCTCTCTCTCTCTCTTTCTCTCTTTCTCGTTCGCTGGTGCTTCTGTTTCACCGCCAGTCATTGTCACTCAGAGCGGCGCCCCGGCGCCCACCTGCAGCGCCCCCGCGGCACCTGGACTGCCAGGCCGATGTCAGATGTCTGGTGTCCGATGTCAGATAGTTTTGTGTGCAGGAGACCCAGAGATCCCGGCGTCTCAACCTTGTCGAGCCGGGCGTCTTCGCCCGATTTCGGGCCCCGGGGCCCTCACAGGTCGGTTCGGCTCGAAAATTGGCGCAGGATAACGAGCTCCACTCGTGACTTTGCACGCTGTTGCCATGTATTCGCGCCGTCGGATCTCCAGGGAACTTTTTCGAGCATTCCCTGTCGACAATGGGCGTGGCAGAGGGGGGCAGAGGGGGGTCCTCTCCCTCCCCCTCCTCCTCCTCCTCCTCCTTCTTCTCCTCCTCCTCCTCCTTCTCCTCCTCCTCCTCCTCCTCCTCCTCGGGTCGCCTACGGGCCCAAGGGAAAATCGTGCATCTTGAGACGGGGTCAATGCAAACGGGGGTCAGCATGAGCGCCGGATCTTGCAGGATCTGGCAGGGCCAGGGTCGCACTGACCCGGATCTGGGTGCGGGATCCTGAAGGATTTTGTAGGATCTTTCGCAATATTGGTCCGGGCTTGAGTGCAGGATCTTCCGTTGCAGGATTCTGCAGGGCCTGACTGACCCGGGTCTGGATTGACCCCGGTCAGACGATCCCCGAAACCAGGGAGAGGAGGGGATACAGTCGGACCAATTGGGTGCCCGAGTTATCCGGAGTAACTCGGGCCCGGGGTAACTCGGGCTCGGATTCCCGAAAAACGAGCCCGAGTTAGCCCTGACCCGGGTTACCCCTGATGATTTTGGGGCTCTGGACGCCCGAGTTATCCGGGGTAACTCGGGGCCCGGGTCAACTCGGGTTCGGATTCCCGAAAAGCGAGCCCGAGTCAGCCCTGACCCGAGTTACCCCTGATGATTCTGGGGCTCTGAACCCAGGTATACGATCGAGGTCGTTTTGGGGAGGGTAACCGGATGTTCTTCGTGTTTGTTGGACGTTCTGGCGCATCCTCGGGAAAGGCACCCTCGAATGTATTATATATATATATATATATATATATATATATATATACATCAGCTCGGCCAGCGGAGGGCCTCATGCTCTCGAAGGATGCTCCTTTGTTCTGGGTCCGGCTGTAGTACAGGCCCCCCGCGTGGGGCCAGAGATGCTGGGGGCGGGGGATCTCCCCGCATCGCCGATGCATCCGACGCGGCTCGATTTGGAGCCTGACTTTCTCCACGCCGACGCCGCCGATGCATCGCCGATGCGACGTCAGGGGGGGGGGGGCAACGTCAGGGGGATCGAAGTTCGAGCTTCGAGGTTCGAGGTTCGCTCTCCGGACGCCTCTGATCATCATGGGGCGCCCTCGTGGCCATGGCTGGATCCGCGAAATATTCTGGTCAGAACGCACCCCAGTAGAGGTCCAGGGCCCGATGTCCGACCACCATTTTCGGGGGCAACGTCATGTGGGGATAGGCTCAGGGAGGAGGTTCGAGGTCTTTGGGCGTTCGAGGTTCAAGGCTTTTGGGCGTTTTCGCATCTGTTCGGCAGGTTTTCCAGCCTCGGTGTTGCCTTGTGATCGTTTGTTTATTCCTTGTTTTGCTGATCGGCGCGGGCCCCAAAACCCCCCTCCTCCCCCCCCCCCTTGGAGTAGATCTTGGCTGTTTGGGGCGCCTGTTTCGAGCGGGTTGTGTCTCCCCCAGGGGCCGCACTCTTACAAGCAGTCGCACTACTTCAAATCTCTTATTAATCCTCCCCCGGGTCCGGTTTTTTGAGGCGCCTTTTTGGGAACTTGGGGGGGTCTGTTTTTTTGGGGGGCGTTTTCTGTGGATTGGAGCGTCGGGGGTTCGGTTTATCAAGGCGCCCCGTCGACGAGGGGAGTCCGGAATATTTGGTCGCACCCGGAGGGGGTCCGGTTTTTTTAGGGGGGGGTCGATTAAGAAGGGATTTGGAGTAAGCAGAGGTCCCGAGCCAGACCCCTCCCCTCCCCTCCCCTGCCGCCCAACGTCGAAACGCCGAATAAAAAGCGTTCACCTTCCAGCAGCTGCGCCTCGCCGCGAGCGGGCCCCGGGCTGTCCGGGTCGTCCCGAGAGAGGCCGCCGGGGGCCCGAAGCCTGGCCCGAAGTTGGGAGGCAGAAGGTCGGAGGCAACACCAGGGGGCGAGAAGCTCAGGCGATCCTCCTCCTCCTCCTCCCCCTCCTCTTCCTCCTCCTCCTCCTCCTCCTCCTCCTCCTCCTCCTCCTCTCCTCCTCCTCCTCCTCCTCCTCCTCCTCCTCCTCCTCCTCCTCCTCCTCCTCCTCTTAGTCGGCGTGGGAAGGCCCGAAACCTTGCCGACCCGCCAGGAGGGTACAAGTTTCATCCCCGCCAGGACTTCCGGGCCGCCCGACTGCACTAGGCCGGGGGGGGAGGGGGGGCTCGCTACCGAACCGTACACGTTTGTCTCGACACTCCGCTAACTGTATCCCCGTTCTCCCTTTCTTGCCTCTCCGTGCCCGGAGGGAATGGCGGGAGCGGCTGCCGAATACGGCGGCCGCACCGGGCGCCCAGGCGCACCACCCGGCTTCGGCACAGATCGCACACGACTTCGGAGACAAATGAGGAAATCACATACAATATCTGGAGGAGGCTTTGAATATACTGACAAGTGAAAGTGGACCATGTCTTATTGACCAGGGCACAAGCACGGACTTACAAAGAGAGTTGCAAGACGACAGCTTAGAAGTACTACGCGTACACTCGCCCTCTAATGAAGTATGCTTGGTTTCTTTAGCATCAAAGTGGGAAGCTTGCACGGACGAGCTCGTGGGACTCCTATGCGGTACGACTCAGATCAAAGAAGATAGTTACCTATTTCCCAGGTGCGGGCAGCTGAACAATCAGATGGACGTCGCATGGATTGCAGGCGCAGGGAATGAAATAAGCGTGGGCCGACCTTGCTTGGTGAAGAATCGCATCAAGAAACAATCCTTCAAACCTAACAGAGAAACAATTCAGCGCGCGAGGTTGGTGTATCAATCCGCGAAACGTCTTGCACATCATTTCGGACCGCTCATGGACAGAGTGTATGACATTTTCATGTGTGCAGACAGTGAGGAACTGGCGAATGGCATTTCTTTGCGGGAGTTGCAAACACGAGGGCTTTCTAAATACAAGAGGAACGAAATTTCCTTGGCGGTGCAGCCGTGGATAGACATTGGTATGGTGTTTTGCAGAAGTGCGAGATTGCATTTTCTAGCGCTTGAGTAAAGTAACATCCAAAGCAAACGCACGAATCATATCGAGAATATTGTTGCTCTCTTGCCTCCTCCTTCCCTTCATCCTCAGCCCATGAAGACGGAGAAAGGAGCGTGCCCCTGCTCCCCAGGAACCGAAAGAAAACATCAGAAGAAGAGGGGGGCGGCACGCATTTGGCGTGTCAGAGGGGGGGGGGGGGGGATGACGGCGCGCATTTGGCGCGTCGCCCCTCTTGGCCTTACCGAGGCGAGAGCTAGTCTCACGAGGTAGTGTTTCTGTTGGGATGGACTGGGGTGGCGAGTTTGGGATGGGAGGGCGGGCTTCCTTTCAGATGTTAGTTTCCAAGGTTTCGAGACAGAAGGCAAAGCAGCCCCCAGCACGCGTGCACGCGCAGCAGTCACGGCGCCTGCACTGCGTGCCCTCCTCTTCTCGACGTCGTCGTAGTGTCGTCGTCGTCGTCGTCGTCTTCCTCCTCCTCCTCCTCCTTCCAAGTTGCAGGGGGCTCCCCCCGCCAGCGCCGCCCGTGCTTCCTGGCAGGCGATCACGTGCGTGTCTTAGGCTGGGAGCGCCATGAGCCAGCAGCACGCGTGGCCGGCAGGCCTCGCGGCAACGTGCGGCCCTGCATCCGTAAATTCTCGCAGGGGCATCAGCCATTTTCCAAGTGGACTTGGGAACCGCCCCCTAAGCGCCTTTACCTTTACCTTTTACCTCCTCCTCTTCCTCCTCCTCCTCCTCCTGCCTCCTCCCCCTCCTCCTCCTCCTCCTCCTCCTCCTCCTCCTCCTCCTCCTCCTCCTCCTCCTCCCTCCCTCCTCCTCCTGCCTGCTCTCCTCCTCCTCCTCCTCCTCCTCCTCCTCCTCCTCCTCTCCTCCTCCTCTCCTCCCCCCTCCCCCACCTCCTCCCCCTTCCTCTCTCCCTCCTCCTCCTCCTCCTCCTCCTCCTGCCCTCCTCCTCCCCCTCCTCCTCCTCCTCCTCCTCCTCCTCCTCCTCCTCCTCCTCCTCCTCCTCCTCCTCCCTCCTCCTCCTCCTCCTCCTCCTCCTTCCTCCTCCTCCTCCTCCCCTCCTCCTCCTCCTCCTCCTCCTCCTCCTCCTCCTCCTCCTCCTCCTCCTCCTCCTCCTCCTCCTCCTCCTCCGCCTCCTCCTCCTCCTCCTCCTCCTCCTCCTCCTCCTCCTCTCCTCCTCCTCCTCTACTGGAGGAAGCCTCCTGCGATGAGTGGGCCTCCAGGCGCCCACTCATCGCCGATCGGGGCCCGAGGGCCCAAACACCGCCCAGGAGAACGTGCGGTTGTGCTCTCGGGGGCCTCTCGCCGCTCTATCGGCGAGGTGCCGTCATTTCCAAGCCGAGGTTCTCGGGTTGACCCAAAAGGTGGTCCAGCGACAAGGGGGTGGTGCAACAGATCTGGTGCAATAGAGTTGTGGGCCTGCAATTCATCAGGGGCGCGCAATGCATTCCAGGGCGCACATGTGTTGCTGGATTTTCGCGTGCAAGGCATTACCTCCAATACGATGCAATACAGTTCTCCGGCGCAGTACATTTGCAGTCCAATTGCCCCAAATCTATGGCACCCCCCCCCTCAGCTGGACCCCTTATTGGGTCACCCAGAGTTTCCCCCCACCCCGAGCTGCCCCCCCCCCCCCCCCCCGAGATAGGGAGGGAGGAGGGAGGAGGGAGGAGGAGGAGGGAGGGAGGAGGAGGAGGAGGAGGCCGAGAAGGAGAAGGAGGAGGAGGAGGAGGAGGGAGGAGGAGGAGGAGGAGGAGGAGAAGGAGGCAGGAGGAGCTGGACCCTTTTTTGGGTCACCCAAAGGTCCCCCCCCGAGCTGCCCCCCCCCCACCCCCCCATCTCGTTCCCCATCCACAGGCGCTGGCGGAGGCCTTGCCCCCGGGGGCGCGACCGCCCGTGCTGTCCCACGACGCCCTCCTCAGGCCGGCTGCGCGCAAGGTCGAGTCGGGCGCGCTTTCTCTACAGGGGGAATTTTCACGAATAGTCTAAACAATAGTCTGGAGACGAGTTTTCTACCATTTTTGTTTTTTTGTATTTTGGGGCGTCTTTTTTCGGGGGTGGACAGACCTCCGACCCTGACACGTCGATTAGCGAATTGGCCGTTTTCGGTTCGCGAGAGGGCGTCGCGGCCGTCATTTTGGCGGGTCCAGGTCCGTTAGTTTCGGTCCCAGGCCGTTTTCACAAAGGAGGTTTACTAAAGGGAGGTCTGTCCGCCGCCGATACAGGGGGAATTTAAAAAGTAGTATAAAAAATAGTTTGGAGACGAGTTTTCTACCATTTTTTTTTTTTTTTTTTTTTTTTTTTTTTTGGATTTTTGGGTGTTTGTTTGCATTTTTCGCTCAAAGAGCCTGCAGGGGGACATGCCCGACCTAAGCGCAAGGCAGAGGAGGAAAAAGTACCGACACCGTCGCCCGCACCTCGTCGCCGCGGCAGGATTCGCCTCGGGGTTCTGGCCAGGGCGCGCCCCAGGAGAGGTCCGGAGAGCACTGCGGTGTCGGTATCTCTCTGCTTGCCCCCGTGAGGGCGACCTCTCATGGGAGTGGCCTCTGGTGGCGCGCGCGGTTTTCGGGGGGGCACAGGTGTGCGTGTGGGGGGTGGGGAGGGTGCGGGGCAAGCCCGAGCGCGCGCAGGCCGCCACCCCAGACGCCCGATGGTTGAATGTTTGCCCATGCGCGGACCCAGAGGTTCCCACCCCTGCCCCGGACATCCTCGCGTCGAGAGGAGCTCACGACGGAAGGTTGTTGATAATTCTCCGCCCTCGGGGGCCCTCGCCCGGCCCAGAGGCCGGCAAACAGCAACTCTTGGTGAAGAGCCCGTCCCTTGGGAAGGGGCGTTGACCCGTGGGAGCCACGCTGTAGAGAGGTCATGGCGTCGGATGTCTGGTTCAGGGCCCTGGGCGCGCGGCTTTCGGGGGGGCGCAGCCCTGACTTTCCAGAGTGCTACCAGATGGCCATCCAGACCTACCGACCGATCTGGATGTATAAACCTCGACAGGAATTCAGACGCGCCAAGGTTTTCTAGCCCTCCCGGAAGGGGTCAAGGGAAGGGGGGGAGGGGGGGCGAGGCCGAGCACGCACGCAGGCCGCACCCCAGACACCCGGCGATGTGCTTCTTCTCGCTGCGCGGCCCCGCAGGTCCCGACCCCTTCCCGCAGGGACGGGCTCCCGCCCTGGGTCCATGCCTGGGGGCTCCACGGGCCCGCTGGCGGGTCCCAGACGCCCTGGCATTGAAAAGTCCACCTCGCAGGCTCCGTTGCCCCGACGTGCCCGTGTGGAAACGCAGTGCGCTGCCGTGGTCAAGACGTCCCGTTGAAGACGGGGCGTGTTGCCTCGGCACGTGCTGGCCAACGCTCCAGCGACCGTGTCGCGCCAGAGGTACGTCTCGGTATGCGCGTCGGGTTCTGTGTCAGCAGGCTACGGCGTGCGCATTGCGTAGACGAAGCGTTGCGTCGCCAGAGATATCGGGGGCTGCCGCGCCGTGGGCCGCGATCGACAGGCCGCGCTGCCAGAGGCCGCTCCTCACGCACATAAAGCCTGCAGGGCCGGCTCCTTGCGCGCAGCCGACGGCCAGGGTCCTGCGGCTCGTGTCCGGCGCCGGCGTGCTGCCCGAAGGCTGCAGACCCGCGCTCTCGGCGGCCCTCGCGCGCGCCTACCCGCTGGACTTCGGGGGGGCGCTCTGCAGCTCCCCAAAGCCGTGCTTGCACTTATCGCTACGCTGAAGGTGGGCCTGGCCCTCTACAGGAGGAGTATTCGAAAACAGTCAAAAATAGCCTGGGGACATTTTTTGGGGACTATTTTTTGACTGTTTGGAGTGTTGTTGGACTATTTTTTATTTTCCGTCCAGAGTCCGCCTGTACGGGGACACGCCCGACCGAAGGCTACGCTCGACATGTGTGCGGAAAGCATGGGTACGAAGGTCGAACGCAGGTCCTCTCCATCTTGCGCAGGGTTCGCCGTCGGCGTCGCTGCGGACGCTGCCCACTTGAGGCAGGCGGCGGCCCCGCCCAACAGCGGCCGCCGTCGGTTTTGGACCGCGTCGGTTGTTGGGCATCGTGCCCAGTCTTTCCGAGCCCATCTCCGGCGTGCAGCACATAGGGCTTCCTGCTTCTGTCGCTAAGACACTGGGCGGGTCTGGCGAGCACTCGCCACGCTGCCGCCCGCGGCCGCCTCGTGGCCGCCTCGTGTGCTGGTTGGGCCCGGCGAGGCTTCGCCACGCTGCCGCCCGCTGCAGCTATTGCCGCGTGCACCGCGAGAAGCTTGCACCGCATAGATCCCACAACGCAGCTGACGTCGCATAGCCTGCACCCCATAGCAGTGAACTCCACTTCACACCGCCCAGCTCACACGACACAGCTTGCGCCACATGGCTTACGGCTCCCAGCTTTCGCCTACACCTCCACAGCTCACGTACAAGTTATCCGGCACCACAGCTCTCACCGCATGGCTCGCGTCACACTCTTCACCTCCACGGTGTAGCGGCGCACTGCTCGGGGCCCACGCGCTGGCCGACGCCCTCCCGTAGTTGTCTGCAGCTCTCGGAGGCGTCGCCGGCCTCCGCGCCTCGCCGAGGGCGGCGTCCCATGGGGCACCCGAGTCGTCCCGCTCGGCCGGCGGAGGCCCGAGCCAGGTCCCGAGCGCCGGACAGCCAGCGCATTGGGAACTTCGATGCGGAGGTCTGTCAAAATGTTGGGCCTCCCGCCAGAGTCGAGTCGGGCCTGTCCGTCTACAGGGGGGATATGCAGAACTAGTCATAAAATAGTCTGGGGACGAGGTTTGGACCATGTTTGATGTTTTCTGGGAGCATTTCGGGGGTATTTTTTTTTGTTCGTCCCAAATCCGCCTGTAGGGGGACAGGCCCAACCGAAAGCCAGAGGGGGAATAGGTACCCCTACCCCTACCCCTCCCTAGTGTTTCCTCTTTGGGACCTCCTGGGAGGCCATCGCTGCCACCGCTGGATTCGCCTCGAGATCCTGGTCAGAACGCCCCCGGAGAGGTCTGGGGAGTATCGGGCCGGGCGAAAGGGGGGGTTTGGGAAAGGGGGGGTTACGAAATTTGCTGCATGCAGCTGTTTTCGGCCCCGCCGCCGGGCCCATTCCTCGATACCTGGGCGCCTCCCGGCGCCGGGAGGCGCCGGGAAAATCAGCTACGTGAGCTGATTCTCAAACCCCCCCTTTGCTATCCCCCCCTTTCGCCCGACCCGAGAGTAGCGGTATCGCTACCTCCTGGTTCCCCATCCAGCGGCCTTCGCCGGGCCCCTGCTGGGGCCGTCACCAGGTCACGACCCGGGGGGTGAGGAACCGCGCGCCTCGGAGAAGGGTCGGGGGACTTCCTGGGGCGCCTCGGGGCAGCTCGGCCCTGAGGGGGTCCTGGATTATATAGGGGAGCGAAGGAGGACATCCGCATATCAAACAACTCGGACGTCGGCGCGGATTTCTCGGATCGGCGCTGGGTCCCCCTGCCTGGCGCGCGGGGCGAAGCAGAGGGGCGGCGCCGGACGGCGCCGCCAGGGGAATCGGGCGCCGCTCCGAGAAGTCCGCGCGGAGCTCCGAGTTTTTATGCCTGTGTCACTGTTCGTTCCCCTGCGTCGCGGTTGATTCCTGTCCCAAGAGTCACCACCCACTCAACCACCCCAACCCCGCACGAAGGCCCCAAGTTGCCGCCCATCCCCCCCAGTGGGGGGGGGGGGGCAGGGAATATGGGAAACACACACATGACGCCTGTACCCCCCCAACCCGATTTTCGGGTCTTCGGGTTGGGTTGGGTTGGTCTGGTAAGTACAGGGTCCGGCTTGAATAAGGAACACTTACTTTTCGAAAGGGGCTCGGTCATTCCTGTGGTTTGCATGCGTTCCGCTACCTTTTTGGCGGCGAGCCCCCCTGGTGTTCCTTCGGACTTCCTAGACTTACTTGGGAAACAGGGGGCTTCGTTCCTTATTGATCGTTCCTTAGGTCAGGCCGAATACTATAGTCAAGCTCCCAACGTGTCCTGGGTCAACCGGATCCATCACTCTCGTCCTACAGGACCTCCTGTCCGGGGTCGCCGCTGGCGCTGGCGCGGGCTCGAGGGGCTCCGCGCTGCGGGAGGCGGCTGCGCAGTGGCTGAGGCTGGAAGGGAAAACAGTTGCGCGGGCCTTGGACTTCGGCGCGGGCCCTCGCACCCCCTGTCCCCCCCCATGGAGTAGCTCTCGGCTGTTTTAAGCCTGTTTCGAGCAGGTGGAGTCTCCCCCATGGGACGCACTGCTGCAATCAGTCGCACTAAGCAGAGGTCTGGAGCCAGACCCCCTCTCTCCCCCCCCTTTCGCCAAATGTCGAAACGCCGAAGGAGAAAACGTTCACCTTATAGACGTGCGTGGACAGGTCCAGAATCGGGGGGGTGCAGCCGGTGTGGTGACCATGCCGTGTGGTTAGTCGGTGTGGACTCGGGGTGACCGCGCGGTTTCTGGGACTCGGGTCGTTCTGTGACGGACAGTGCGGTGAGATCTCTGGGGATTTTGAGGCCACCGCACGGCCTGTCTCGGCAGGCTTCTGGCACTCCCAAAAGATTTGATTTGACCTTAGATGCGGATGTCCCGATGCTATTTTCTTGCCCTCCGATAAAGTCAGGGAGCCTAAACTGCCGGGGCTCCGCGCCGCCTTCTTCGGTCGGCGCTGGGCTACCCTCGCGGCGCCTCCAGCGCCGCCCCCTTGCTGCGCCCCGCGCGCCAGGGAAGAGGAGCCCAGCGCCGATCCGAGGAGTCGGAGCGGAGCTCCGCGGGCTCATGCTCTCAGACATCCGACGTCGTGCCACTTTTTACCAGCCTGGAACATATCCCTATCCCTATGCTGGGCATTTCCTCATCACGTTGCCAATCTTAGGGATTCCCTTATTTTTTGAGGGCGAACCCCTAAGATTGTCATCGCCTTTTGGCGTGTCAATCTCAGGGATAGGGATACGTTCGAGGCTGGTTCATGTTCGCCGCGCGCTGCCCGAGAGGTCCGGACCGACTCACCTGGGGCCGGCTTTTGCCCGCCCGAGGCAGGTTTTTTTTTTTGAGGCGGGGCGCAGCCGCTGAAAAAGACACCACCCCCGAGGCGAGGGAAGACCCCCGACGTCTGCCGAGGTGGCCTTTTCAATCCGCGGCCCCAGAGTTAAGTCGGGCCCCCAAAATATGCAAAAAATAGTCCAAACATAGTCTGGGGACTATCTTTTGAGTATTGTTTGACCTTTTGGGGGTATGTTTGGGGTATTTTTTATTTTTCGTCGAAAATCCTCCTGTAGGGGGACACGCCCGACATAACCCTAGAGCTCCCGACCCCTCTCAGGCGATCGCAAACATAGATTCAGGGAGCGTGGCTTAGCGACGGGTCCCGCTTCCATGGGAACTCGCGGACTTCCGCCGCCGAGCGAGGCGGCACCGGCCGCATCTTGGGGAGGGCACCTCCGCCGATCCATGGATTTGGCGACCGCGCGCCAAATCCACGGATCGCTAATCCGTGCTTGCGCGCCCCCGACCCTCCCCCCGTGGCCTTTTTGTCGTCCCGGGCCCGTGCTTCACCGTCCCAGGGCCCGATGACGAGGCCGACATGAAGGAAGAACCCCAGGATTGCAGAACCCAGGTCGTCGGAGATCTGGGTATGAGATCGGCGTCCCCCACCCGCCGACCCGCCGTGCACATCGGCCACGCGCGGAGGGGGGTGGAGGGGCAGGGGGGAAGGCTTCTTAGACGCACCCCGGCCTCTCAGAAGGCGCGGGCCCTGTCTCCAGATGTGAGGCCCGCGCCTTCTCAGAGGCAGCCTCCCTCTGAGCAGCCGCCCCTCCTCCTCCTCCTCCTCCTCCTCCTCCTCCTCCTCCTCCTCCTCCTCCTCCTCCTCCTCCTCCTCCTCCTCCTCCTCCTCCTCTAGCTGCCATCTGGGCCTAAGATATCGTCAGGGCAGCCCAGACCGCCACCATGCCGTTCCTCGGACCGAGCAGACAGAAGGGGCGGCGGCCCGCATGATGGCGGCACTTGCAGTTTCTCTCGCTGTGCTCCTCTTCGACCCACCCTCGGCAAAGCCCGACAGGCTCGCGGAAATATACGAGGAGGCCAACAATTTTGACATCATCGTGCTAGTGGGGACATCACGCAGACGACGTGACCCAGTCATCACGCAGCACCGCTGCGACAACACACGCTACTACGACGCGGGCTGGCAACCAGGAGAACTGACCAACCGCAGCACGGGCATCATCATCGCGCTGCAGGGACGACTGCGAGGGGCAAAGGTGATTGACATCCAGGAACCGACGCCCGAGCTCAGTGGAAGAGGCCTCGCGATCACCCTGCAGCACCACGACCAGACGCTGCTGATCATAGGATACTACAGTCCGCCGCAGCCCAACAAGGGCAAGACGACCAGGAAGGAGTACTACGCCACGACGAGCAGATTGTTCAATTGGATAGAAGAAGCCAGCAAACGGAAGCATAGGCACACGATACTCATCGTGGCGGGCGACCTCAATGACGGCATCGGCATCACACAGAAAGGAGGACGACCAGATACACCAGCACTCGGAGAAGGCAGATCGCCCGAACGACTACCAGGCGGCGCTGGACAGAAGGCTCGCGTCTACGCCGACCGCTACGACCTCAGCGTGGTGAACACACTCGGGCAATGGCGTCCCACATATTTCGGAGAGAAGAACGCGAGCTGCATCGACTACATCATGATACCGAGGAGCATGACCGAGACAATGATATCTCAAGGACCCTTGCTCAGCATGGGAACGCGTTTACAACGCATACGCTGCCGCTCTAGACGAGACCACGTTCCAGTGCAGGTGACCTTTCGACTTCCTCTACGGCAACAAGTACGGCAGCGACCTCAGCCACCGAGGTGGGACAAGGACAGCCTCGCACTCGCAGTACGACACGGACTGCACAGAGGAGAATACATCAAGAAGGTAGAGCAACGGATACAGGACTACGACCCAGCGAAGGGAGTCGATCAGCTTTTCACGGACATCAATACCATCCTCGTAGAGACAGCCCAGCAGTACTACAGCCAGGCGCCGAAACCGACCGATGACTACGAGAGGCTCCGCAACGAGCGCATGCAGCCACTAAGACAACGCAGAGCAGCCCGTTCAGTACTTCACGAATTACACGCCGCTCATCACGAGGCTAAACGTACGCCGTGCGCCAGCTCCCGAATCGTCGCCTCCCCCGTTTTGCGCGGACGTGCTCGAATCCAGGGGCCCTCCACGGACGGTCGCCGACCCACCCAGGACCCAGGAAGAGACAGAGATGGAAGGCAACCCATACGCCACATACGAACAACCGATCACGGAGACCGAGCAGCGCATGCGCGAGATAGAAAACAAAATTGCAGGACATCACGAAGACATGCCAACGACAACGACGACACGCACAGCAACTACGCACAGAGCAACGAGTCGAGGAACTATACGAGGCGTGGGAGGAAAGGGATTTGGCAAGAGTTGGAAGACTATCACGACTGATCGCGGGAGGAAGATACGGACCACGCAAGAGGGATTTCTGGACGGCTACGGCTGCGAACCCCACGAAGCAGGAATGGCTCGATTTTTGGCAACTACCAGGTGGCTCTGGCGGCATGGAAGGCACCGATCAGGACACGCAGCACCTGGAGGCCATCCCGCACAACGCCGAGGAGAAGGACTACGACGAGGATGTTTTGGAGGAAAAGATAGAGGAAGACTACAACGAGATTGCCAAAAGCCTCAAACGAGCACGCCTACGACGAGCAGCACCACCAACGGCGGCACCAGCGGAGATATGGCGACTACTACTTCGCCCACCGAGGGCGGAACACCAACCACGACAGCGACACGGCCTCGGACGTCAAGAGGGAGATGGAGAACCCGAGCAATTTCAAGCATTATTGAAGGCGGCCTTGGCCGCGATACGCATCAGCAACGCGGCGCCAGTTCGACGGCATCAAAGCACGGCGACGGCGGTCAAGAAGAACACGAAGAAAGGACCAGCAGGCAAGCGAATCTACCACATCATGGACCCCATCGGCAAGGCATACTACGCTGCGGGACTCAGGAGGCATCGACAACAGACCCACACGGACCAGGACTACGGGTTCATCAAGGGGCGACGACGAGAAGGAGCCATCCTCACCATGTCAGTCATCGAGTACAGGGCTCGCAACGCAGGCTACAATTACGCGTCCACCATGAAGGACATGCCCAACGCGTTCGCCAGCTGCAAGTGGCTTACCATGGGCACGGCCAACAGCAACATCATGCCGCAGGACCTCTGGGGCCTCGGAGAACAACGATACCGCAGGGCGACGTTCAACATTGATTGCATGGACGACACGCAGGGAATATGCATCAAACCCCACTGCGGCGGCCTCATCGGCGACGCCTACATGGTGCGCAACTTCGTAGCCAGCTTCGCCCCTTGCATCCAGAGGTGGACCAAGGACTGCAACGACGAGATAGAGTACGACGGGTTACTGTATGGAAGAAGGGAACTGTTCCAACATCCAGTATACGTGGGGCTGACGAAGTACGCGGGCGACATGCGCAAGATCATCTTGAACGGGGAACAGGCCGATCTCAAACTGCTCGCCGACCAGGCTCACAAGATAGACGACACGCTGAACAGACGCTTTAGCGAGATCGGCCTGAAGCAAAACCAAGATAAGCAGGATACGATAGTACACTTTCAGGGAGAAGGCGCCAGCCAGGCGCATCAACGAATCAAGAAGGGCCCGCAATGCAAACTTCCAGGCAACGTGGTGGCGGTGGCTCGGTACCTGGGCCCTCAAGTAACATCGACGCAGAGCTACTGCCCAGAGTTGCAGAAGCGCATCCAGGCCATGAAGAAGAGCTACTACGAGTGCGGCAGGTTCTGGACCAAGCGAGAGATGCCCTACAAGTGGAAGCGCGCGGTCCGCATAGGCAGGGTCATCAACACGGTGCTTTCGTGCATCGAGTGCTACTTGCCCACGCCCAACGAGTGCCAGATGCTCCAGAGCGCGATGGGCGCCCTCCTGAGAAGGGCGATGACAGGCCGAGCCAGCACGCACAGCGAGGACGGCTCGGTACGTAGTTTGACAACGCTGGAGGTCTTCCGCTACTGGCAGATCCTTCCTCCAGCGAGGAGGCACTGGTCCGCAGACGTGGCTGGGCAAAAAATATATTGAGATTCCCGAACAATCACCGCCAACTCATCGTCGCCTTGTTCGGACGCCTCGAATTCGAGACCAACGACGACGGCGCGACAGACGAGCTGACGACGCACGCGAACCCCTGGGCCCGACGAATCGAGGAGGATGTCACGGAGGCCTGCCAAGTCTCAGAGAGCTTCAGAAACATCTTCGGGGAAGAGCAGGTCAACATAGGTAAGATGTTCACGCTAGTGATTAGCGAACAACTGCACCTACTAGACGTACGCGAGGTCAGAGCAGCTAAATTGACGGTAGCAGTTCCTCCTCCAGGCTATACTCCCGACGACGAACTCCGAGAAGATTTAGCCCTTCAGGACCTCCAGCCTTGGAAGTGCTCGCTCGGGGGCGATCCCGGGGAATGCGGGCTGCTTTTCGCGAACAAAAAAACACTACACAGTCATGTTATTCGGAATCATAACGTTCACAATTTAGCCGCTCTATTAACTACGAACAACGAGTGCATCAATTGCTACCAGTGCTTCACGAGCCGCGGGACAGCATGGAAACACCTGGCCAGGAGTTTTATCACGGGCAGCTGTAACCCAGATAGGACACGAAACCAGAGCCAGCCGACTAAACCGAGCACGAAATGTCCTCTCTGCAGCCATCTCTTCTTAGACAAGGGCGCCTTCTTCACACACCTGCGCGCGCATCTGCCCAGACCACTACTGCGACCTCACGCGCATGATGGCGCTCTTCGACCAGCGCCCAGCCTGGGCGCCAGCGGCGGCGGCAGGAGGACCTCAACGACCAGACCGCAGTCGACAACCACGACGAGCTGCCGCAGGAGGAGCACCAGTGGGAGGAGGAACAGCGGTGGCCAACCCGCACATACTGGACCTCACGGCACGCCTCACCCTCACGCTGGCGCGCGAGCAGGCCGAGCTGGCGTCGGCCGTCATCCAGACGTGGGAGATCAGCGCGCAGAGCGGCATCGCACAGGCGGGCTTGCAGGCGGGCCAGACGTACAACGACGACGCGCAGGACTTACGACGCAGAGCAGCAGATGGAGAACAAGTGGACACGGCCTCGCTCGGCAGCGCCCACATCCGCGCGTGGACCGAAGTGGTGAACTACATGGGGCGCGCGTACGACGCAGGAGCGGAGAGAGACTACCTCGAGAAGTACTACAAGGACTTCATCTTGAGTGGCAGCGCGGAGAAGGTAGCAGACGGCATCCCGATCTTCCGCGCTCGCAGGAACAAAGGGCACGGAGGGGGGCGCCACGGAGAAGTGCAGGTTCCAGTTCCAGGTGAAGGCAACGGACACGCAGCTGGAGACGATCCTCGCGCGCGCCCTCCGCAAGGAGGGAGCGAGCCGCAAGATCGGGGCGGCGCCACGTGGAGCACTGGAGCGAGAACTGGGGCGTCTCGTCAACAGCTGAGCCAGAACGACACGGAGAGAGGAGCGGCGCATAGCGAAGTGACTGAGCGGACGGTGCGGCTCTGTTCTGTCCCAGCGAGCGCGGCCCCTCAGGCCATCCCGCGAACTTTTCTCACCAGCGCACGATTCCACGAGCTGGTCAGGGAAGGCCGCCTCCCCCCTCCTCCGCCTCCGACTGGGACTCCCGACCTTCTCCAACTCCGAGGCCCGAGTTTTCCCAACTATTTTGTCGTGCACCGACCTCCCCCGCCCCCACCCGAACCGAAGCGAAAGGGTAGGGGAAAGGGGCGAGGCAGACGAGGCAGGGGAGTAGAGGAGACAGCGAGAGGGCTCTCGCAAAAGCGGGTGCTACCCCTGCCCGCAGACCCCTGCGTGGGGGAAGGTCGGTGCAGGTAGGGCCCGAGCGTCTAAGTGGCGCCTGCGACCCCCTTTCAGCAAAGTGACCTCAGCTAGGCCACACAACTTTAGTAAGCAGCACAGCACGTAGCGAGAGTGCAGCACCGAACCGGCCCGAGAGCTCGATCGATCGATCCTCCTCCTCCTCCTCCTCCTCCTCCTCCTCCTCCTCCTCCTCCTCCTCCTCCTCCTCCTCCTCCTCCTCCCACCCTCCCCTGCGCGCCGCCGAGCGCGCCGCGGCCGCCAGGCCCAGCGATGTGCCGGTGCTCCCTGGGGACCCCGGCTCGCGGCGTCGGCGAACGGCGGCTGCACATGCCGCGGCCGCTGGGCCCCGAGACCCCCTCGGGCGATGAGATTGCTTTATTCGTGAATTTAATTGGTTTTAGGGTTTTAACAAATGGTCGCAGCCACGCAGAGGGCGTGCGTAGCGAGTACACGTAAGAGTGACCCTTCGCCAGAGTGACCCTTCGACTACACGTGAGAGTGACCCTTCGCCAGAGTGGCCTTTGGTGCGCGCTCACTGGGGTCCCTCGATCACCGCGCTCGTTGCGATAGTCGATAGTAGCGCCGTGCGCGCCTGTGTTTGGCCTCCTCGCGCCCCCCCAACAGCCGCGCACCAAAGGTCACTCTTGCCCAGGGTCACTCTTACGTGCAGCCGACCCCAGACCCCCTCGGGCGATGAGATTACCCGAGACGTGCCCGGCCCCTTCGCACTGCGAGGCGAGTGCTCATGGCGCCAACCTCGCAGAGCGGATTTCGCTCGGAAAGCGGTAGGGTGGGCCAGGAGTGGCCTGGAGGATTTCGTTCCGGATGTCGAGGTGAGTTTCGAGCGGATTTTTCTTGGCCAGGAATGAGGACCAAAAATAACCCACGCGAGATTCACTTCGTCTTTCGCTCGCCGCTTCGGGCAGAAATCCACGCAGAAATCCGCTGCAGCACGTCTGCAAGGCCGGCGCAATGAGATTGTGTATATGAACGTCTCATGCCCAAAAGAGCACGCTGCGAGGCCAGTCTGTTCCGCTGCACCCCAGCAGCCCACGAAAGTGGCGGCGGGCGCAGATGACAGCCTGCTGGGGAGCAGCGAGGTCTCACCCGCCGACCGCCTCCGCGGGACCTCCCAGGAGCCCACGAAGGGGGCAACGGTGGCGCACACTGGCAGCTTCCCAGGGAGCCGCGAGGGCTCACCTGCCGACGGCCTCCGCTGGACCTCCCAGGAGCCCTCGAGAGAGGCCAAACTCGTACACCTGGCAGTCTCTCAGGGAGCCGCGAGGCCTCGCATGGCGACTGCCTCCGCTGGACCCCCCAGGAGCCCACGACAGCGGCAAGAATTGTACACCTGGCAGTCTCTCAGGGAGCCGCGAAGTCCCGAGCGCCTCCGCTGGACCCCCCAGGAGCCCACACAAGTGGCGACGGTTGCGCGGCTGGCAGCGTCCCAGTAGGACAGGTGCGAGCAAAGAAGGTATGGAGGATGGAGGCAGGAGCAGAAGGGAGGGAGGCAGGAGGATGGAGGCAGGCAGGAGGTGGAGGAGGAGGAGGAGGAGGAGGAGGAGCACAAGAAGCAGGATGGGGAGGAGGAGAAGGAGGAGGAGGGGGAGGTGGAGGTGGAGAAGCAGGAGGAGGAGGGGGACGAAGACGAGGAGGAGGAGGACGACGAGAAGGAAGAGAAACACGGCTTCGTGCGCCGTGCATGAAATCCGACCAATGTCAAAAGAAGGAGGAGGCGGAGGAGGAGTTGGAGGAGGAGAAGGAGGAGGAGGAGGAGGAGGAGGAGGAGGAGGAGGAGGAGGAGGAGGAGGAGGAGACGGAGGGGGGGAGGAGGGGGGAGGAGGGGGGGAGGAGGGGGGAGGAGGATGATGAGGGGGAGGAGGAGGGAGGAAGGAGGATTGGAGACCACAATGCCTCTTATTCAAAACGAGAACCAACCCAACACACAGGAGGGTTGGGACAAACCATACCTCCGGTCTCTGGGGGCCCTTCCTGGGCCTCGGGGCTGTCAGCGAAGAACTCTCGGGGGCCCCCAAACGGGGTGGTGACCACGCCGTGCAGTGAGTCGGCGGGGACTCGGGGTTCCCGCACGGTTTTGGGACTCGGGCCGATCTCCGAGGACGTCTCGGGCGGCTGGGGCATCCGAGGTCCCAAAACCGTGCGTTGACGGACCGTGCGGTGAGGTCTTGGGGATTTCGAAGTCACCGCACCGCTTCGGGACTCCAAAGAGGACTCGGGATGAGACGCTGGTCCCTTGGGGTGGCTCGAGACCTCTGCGGGTCGACGCCATGAAACAAGGCATGGCGTCGGGGAGATCCGGGCCCAGAGCGTGCCCGTGCTCCCGCTCCCTGGGTGCCCCGCCTCGCGCTTAGTTGGGTGGGGAGCCCTCGAAGCACAATGATTCCCGCTTCCCCACGCGTGGCCCCCAGAAGTCCCGACCCGCTCCCCAGGGCCAATGTCCCATCTCGGATGGTTTTTTAACGGTCCCCGTTCCCCGCGATTGCCCCTGGAGGCCGAAACCGCCTAGAAACCTCCCGCCGTGATGCCTCGCGACGCGGACATGTTGGGGCCCAGCGGTCAGACATCGATTCCCGCAGGGGGCGCTGGCGCGAACCGTGACGTTACCAGGGGGGGGGCGGGGGGCGAGCATCCCCCGCTAACGTTAAGTCGGGCCTGTCCCTCTACAGGAGGAACATTCCAAACTAGTTTTTTTGTTTAAAAAATAGAACATAGGCTGAGGACGTTTTTTTGGCGTTAGTATGTTTGCGTAATCCGATAGCCCTTATAACGGCGACGATGGAACACAGTGCCGGGGAACTGCTTTGAACATCACCAGTCGTTCAAAGCAGTGCCCCGGCACTGCTTTGAACGATGCGGAAATGCGATCAGCAGGAGCCTTCGTCTGTTCCTTCTCCTCTTCTCGTCGCTGTATGCTCTTCCTTGTCCTCCCTCCTCCCCCGTTCCCTCTCTAATTAATTACCTCGTTCTCCCAGTCTCACGCGCACTCTTCCTCCCCCCTCTCCTCCTCCTCTTCCTGCTTCTCCTCCTCGTCCTCCTCCTCCTCCGCCTCCTCCCCCTCATTTGTTATATTTCTCCGTCCTTGTCCTCCTGTCCCCGTTCTCCTTCTCCCTCTCCTCCTCCTCCTCCTCCTCGTCGTCGTCGTCCTCCTCCTCTTCCTCCTCCTCCTCCTCCTCCTCCTCCTCTCCTCCTCCTCCTCCTCCTCCTCCTCCTCCTCCTCCCCTTCTTCCTCCTCCTCCTCCTCCCCCTTTTCCTCTCCCTCCTCCTCCTCCTCCTCCTCCTCCCCCTTCCCCCTCTTCCTCCTCTGCTATCACTCCTCCATAATTCCTGTCCGCTCCTCCCCTTCACTGATCTTCCTCTTCGTCATCATCATCCCTTTCGTCGCACGCCTCTTAATCCTCAATCGGTTCCCAATCTTCTCGACTTTCTTGTCATCCGCGTCCTTGGCTGTTGGAGGGGCCTCAGGAATTCTCAGGGCTCTTGTGTTGCACGCGAAGGCACACCTCCCAGGAACGCATCATCCTCCTCACATTCACCCTCCTCCTCCTCATCCTCCTCCTCCATGCACGTTCGGCTCAAGCCCGCGCCGACGGTAGGTTTCACGGCGGTTGGGCGGGCTCGCGCCCGCCTCCGCGGCCTGCAGTCGGGGCAGAGATGCGTGCAGGGTGGGATGACAAAGCGGAAGAGGAAACACGGGCCGCAGTTGCGGATTCTTCAAAGAGCAGCGGCGGCGGTTGGGGAACAAGTGGGGGTTGGGGCGGCCGCAGTGGCGGATACGGCGGCGGAGGTGACCGCAGTGGCGGCTGGGGCGGCGGAGATTCTCTTGGCGGATGGAGAGGAAAAGCGCAGGATGGCGGCGACGGAAGTGACCGCAGTCGCGGATGGGAGGGCGGCGGATGGGGCGGCAACGGATGCGAGGGTTGGGGAATGGAGGGCGCCCGCTGGTGGGACGACGAGGGTGGCTGGTGGAATGCATGGGAAGGTGGCCGCTCGAGTGCCTCGGCAGGTTCTCCTGCCGCGGAGCCCGCGGCCGCAACAGCGGCGGGCAAAGGAGGCGGTCCCCTGCTTCCCCCAGGGCGCGAAGAACAAGGCGCAGTTGCGCTGTTTCAAATTGTGCGCAATGAGCCGCTGCCAATTTTCAAGTTGGAATTCTTCGAGAACTTCAGGGCGAACTGGAACGGCAATTATAAGCAGCACAACGCGGCCTTGAAGTGGTTCCGAGACGAGTACGAAGACCGAGAAAACCCTTTCGGCAGCCGCACGCCCGTCTTCGGAGGTACCGCAGTTGCGGAGGAAATTTCGAAGATCCTTAAGTACCGCGCAAAGGGGAAGGCGCAGGACAACAGGGATTGGGACTGGGACCACACTGTCAAAGTGCCGTGGTCTTGGCTGGAGATGGTCGCGCAGATGGATGGACCTACAATGCTGCGCGTCGTGTGCGGCCCTGACAATGACCGCAGTCGCGGGTTGGTCCGCTGCGAGTGCCGCCCGTGCCCTAGCAGTCTCGACAACATGAGGCACACGAAAGGGGTGGACAGAGGACAGGCGCAAAGAATCCCTCTGCCCCAGTGGGATTTCGTCCTCATCCGCGACGACGGCTCGGGCATTCGCGTCCACCCATCCTGGTCTAGCCCGAAGTTCAACACGTATGAGGTGGAGCCGCACTCGCATCCCGTGCGGGGCCCGAGGGCAGGTCTCGGCAAGAGCGATGGCCACGGAACGTTCACGTTCTGGAAGATGCTGCACGCCCATCCGAATCCTGGGCGGTTCGACGCGAGCAAGGGGGCGCAGCTGCAACCGCGGTGGTCCGCGCAGCCTTGACACCGCAGTTGCGGGATTGCGCAGCCATGGAACCGCAGTTGCGGGGACCGATCGCGTGACGCCGCGCTCGTTTGACTCACTATGCGCGCTTTCGGCCGCAGTTGCGGCGCTGCCTTCTAGCGACTTCATACAGCTTGGCCGCAGTTGCGGCGCTCCCACGACTGACCGCTGTAATTAGGTGCTTCGGGCGCGCATCACCTCCGTTGAAGCACTCGTGACGTTAATTAGCGCGGCCGCAGTTGCGGAGACAGGTACTTAAACAGATGGATCCGCAGTTGTTCGTCGTCCTCGTCGCCCCTTCCCCGTCGTCCTCGTCGCAGTCTCCTCCCTCCGCCTTTCCTCCTCGTCGCAGTTCCTTCCGTTGGCCGTAGCCCGCCTCCGTTGGCCGAGTCATTTCCCGTCGTCCTCGTCGCAGTCCCCCCCGAGGGCCGCAGTTGCGGACTTTGTTGATTCCTCCTCCTCCGTTTCTGCCCCGTCATCCTCGTCGCAGCCCCCTTGCTCCTTTCACCCTCGTCTGAGCTCTTCGCGCCATCCTCTTCCGTCGCGTCCTCTCCATCCTCCTCTTCGCCTTCCTCGTCCTCATCCCCGCCGTCTCCCTCGTTGTCCTTCCTCTCCCAAGCCGGCCGCAGTTCCCCCGTCGGACGGGGGCCGCGCGCGGCCACGCCATGGACCCAGGTCGCAAAGCCGAGGTCGACAAGCGGTTCGCCGAGCTGAAGCAGCAACTGCGGGAAAGGTTCGGCCTGCAAGGGGCTGCCGCGGATGCCGCAGTCGCGGAGCCGACGGAGGACCGCAGTTGCGGAAGCCCCGAGCGACCGCCGCGCGAGGCCTCCCCGCAGTCGTCTAGCTCCTCGCGGGAATATCGGCCGCCGCCGCCGATAAGCGCTGCGAGTGGGAGCTCTGCTGGTGGGAGGCGCGAAGAGGCGCAGTTGCGCAGGGCGCACTTGACCCCCAAGGCAAAATGGGGGCCTCGGGCGCAGACGCCGACGAAGCAGCAGGACCAACCAGCAGTGACGGGAGCCGCCACCGAGACCGCAGTTGCGGGGGTGGCCGGCGAGCCAGGTGCCGCGCGCGGCTCATCTGGGAGCAGCGCGCCCTCGGCCGTGCTGCTCGCAGCCGAGTCCAAACGAGGCGCCCAACCCGAAGACGAGGCCGCCTCCCAGGAGAAAGCCGCCGAGACAATCGCCTCGGCCGATTCGCGGCCGAGGAAAAGGCCGCCTCCCACGGAAGGCTCGCCGCTGTCAGAACCGCAGTCGCGGGGTCGCGCGGGGCCTCCGTCGGAACCGCAGTTGCGGGAAGATGCGGGAGCACCGCGGAAGAAGCAGCGGACCAGGTCCCCTCCAGGGATAAACTACGTTGGGGAACGCCCCAAGTGGAACGAAGGATTCCTTCGTACAGCAGACGGCAATCGGGTTCCGTCCACCATCGCTTTGGTGTTCAACGTGGTGGTCATCACGAAGGTGGCAACAAAGGAAGATGTCTTCAGGTGCATCTTGCACCAAACTGCGGCGGTCGTCTTCGTCGTATGGGACCCCGAGCTGTTCCGCACGGGGAACGTCGAAGGCGCTTGCAGCTACGACGTTCCCGTTGGACTCAGGACTGCCGTCGAAGACGCTGTCACTTTGAAAAACAACACCGCGGAGCCTTACTGGACGACGGTTGGCCTGTTCAGAGACACGGGCGTGGTGCTCGTGCGCCCGCACATCATCGCAGAGACCGCAGTTGCGGGTCATGTTGTTGGGGCCACCCACGCCGTCACGATCCTGCGCTTTCGCCTGAAGGGCTCCGACATGAATCCTGCCGCGGTGATCCGTTTTGCCGTCGTGTCCAGACACGCAGTCACCGAACGTCTCCAACAGAAGATCACGCAATCAGAACAAACAGCGTGGCATCCAAGTTTCTTCAAGGACGCGGTTGCTTCCATCCATAAAAATGATGTGCGGTTCTTGTGCGGCCTGTTTGACATCCCGCCTGAGCAGCTCCAAGCATTTGGCCGCAGTTGCGGAGCCAGCTACACCTGCCCGATGGGGGTGGTGCTCAGGGCTGGACCCGCCCTGTTCGGAGGCCTTGTGGAGGGCACACGCGTCATGCATCCGAATTACGTCCTCCCCATTGGCCCGTGCGACGTGCGCATTGCGGACTACAACGCGGATTCTGCAGGGAGGCCGTCGAAGAACGATCCCCAGTGGCTCCCTGATTGGATGCATCGAACAAGCGACTCCATCATCTCTCGGCGCTGGGTCCCAGCGAAGTACATGCCCAAGTGGGAGGATGACCCTGACCGCAGTAGCGGAGTCAGAAGAAAGCTCGGCTTGGCAGCGCTGCCCCCAATCGGCAAGGTCATTCAGAAGGAGCTCAACGAGAAGACCTTCAGCACGCACTGGTGCGAGGGCATCCACCAAAACGTCGTCTTCGTCGGCCACGGACGCCAGAGTCGGGCGAGCAAGCGGAAGCACGAAGAGGCGCGATCTGCCGCAGTTGCGGACGAGCGGTGAGTGCGGCAAGACCGAGGAGCCGCAGTTGCGGAACAGAGCTCGGTACTACTGGGCGCCTGCTGCCTGCGTAGTGCATCCCATTAGCGATGGAGTGCATGTTGCGGTGTAGGATAGCCCGCAGTTGCGGGGTTGCGGTTGCGAAGCCGCAGTTGCGGTTGCGTATAATAGGAGAGCACGCGGTTGCGAAGCCGCAGTTTGCAATAAGTGTGCGCGCGCTGGGTCATCATCATCGTCGTCGTCCGTCCTCGTCGTCGTCGCTGCCGTCGTCGTCGTCGCGTCTGTCGTCTGTCGTCAGCAGTCGTCGTCGGTCGTCGTCGTCGTCAAGTCTGTCGTCTGTCGTCAGCAGTCGTCGTCGTCGTCGTCCCTCCTCCCTCCTCCCTCCTCCCTCCTCCCTCCTCCCTCCTCCCTCCTCCCTCCTCGTCCTCCTCCAGGCCGCATCCCCCCGCCACCTCCGTCCTAGCTCTCCTTCCCCTTCCCCTCCTCGTCCTCCTCCAGCTTGCACCCCCCTCCCTCCTCCAGCCTGCGCCCCCCCCAAGCTCTCGCCCGATATTTTGGATTAAAACTGAGCCTTCAGTCGTCCGCAGGCATTCGGCTCAGCAGGTCGTTGGGCTCCTGGCACACACGCCTCCACCCTGAGCGACGGACGTCGTGCCATAGTCCGCCATATCGGAGCTCCGGGCCCCAGTGGCGGACAGCGTCGGCACAGATATGAACGACAGCGTCGGCACAGATAATGCCGCAGTGGCGGACAAGAAAGCCGCAGTGGCGGACGAGACAGCCGCAGTTCCAGGCGGAACGCAAGGGATCTTTCAGAGGGCCAACGCCTTGAGGTCTAGATTCAGGACAGGGGACAAGGTGCGCCTCCCTGTGCTCATGCTCGCCCCGCACACGGGCAACCGAGGCGGGCACTACCCTCAGCAGGAAAGGGTTCGGGAACTCGCTGTGAAAATCTTCCTGGCTGGATTCACGCAAGCCGAAGCTGACCACGAAGGTGTCTGCGTTCAGATGTACCCAGCACAAGAGCTGGTGCTGAGAAAAAAGGAGGACCCGAAGTTCCAGACGTACACAGAGTACAATCTGGAAAAAGCGACCGGCCACCTCGCTGCGTGCTTCGACCGCAGTTGCGGAACAGACGTTGCGTATGGGACGTGTTCGCACTCCCACTTGTGCCTCGTGTTGCGGGCGTGCGCCCTGGGAGCCAAGTGGCCCATCCCCCAAGGCATGGAGTTCACGGAGGACGAGAGCGCGAGGCTGAAGCGCGTGCTCGATAAGGACGGCAATCTCGACATGGCCGCAGTGGCGGAACATGACCCTGTCGCTAAGAAACTCGTGCAGGGGGGTATGCTCATGGAAGTGCTTAGCTGGAAAATCATGGACGAGGAACCCACTGGTGCTTCGCTCATCAGCCAGTCCCTCAATAAAGGAGCCGATTTTGCGTTGCGAACGACTGAACTCACCGCGCTCCGTGTTCTGTGCAAGGCTGTTGACGCGGAGCTGCACGCCGCAGTTGCGGATCAGGTTGCCTTTGACAAGGTCAAGCTCTCCGTCATGCACGAACTCGATCGAGTCGTTCAGGACCCAGACTTCATTGAGCTGTTCTCGTTCGTTGTTGGGCTCGGGAGCACGAAAGCGCAGTTCATCCCCTTGCTGCTCCAGTTCTGCGAGGTCTACGTGAACTCCAGGAGAAGGGCCCTTCGGCTCGGTGCCTTCGGGGCAGCCAGCGAGCTTCCCGACGAAGTGCCGTGGGTCAAGGTTGCCGTGGTGATGCGATGCTACAGGAACGCGCCTGCGAGGAAGAGGGGCGTTGACACTCCTGTGTGGTGCCCTGACCCAGAACAATCGTGGAAGAAGAAGGAGTTCCGAGACTTCCTCATCGACATGAACTCGGCTCTCCGTTTGTACTTGTTCACGCTGAGCAAGGCCATCGACGGCATGGGCCCTGAGAAGGCGATCGAGTTCAAGGCGAACCTGTGCATACTGACCGCAGACGGCTTCATGCAGTACCTGAAGGACACCCACGTCAAGGAACGAAGTATCCCAGGACATCGTCAGGCGCTCCTCCGCGCTTGCGCGGAGGCCACGGGGAAGGTGGAGCCGAAGTCCAATCGGGACGCCCTTGAGAAGGCCCTCGGCGAAGTGGGAGTCGGAGGCGGGAAGCCCGATTGGTTCGATTTCAACGCGTTGCCGCGCCCAGAACCGAATGAGCCCGCAGTGGCGGGGAAGACAAAGGCTTCCGCAGAGGGGCACGAGTTGATGCCGACGGTCATTTCCTTTGACCCCACGACGCAATTACCAACGAACCACCAGCGCAGCAGGGACACGACGGCCATTCCACGCGGATCCTTCCCTTTGCCAATCGCCGAATGGAGGCGTTCAGCGGCAGCGAAGGAGCTGGGGCGGGAGCCTGCTTTGGTCAGCGCAGTGTTGCTGTGCCTTTGGGCGCGCCACATGTCCGCAGTTGCGGAAGCGCAAGTAGAGGTGTTGCAAGACGCTGACACAGAGAAACGCACCGTCAAGGCAACCGCTGCAAACGACGAAAAATGCATCGAGTTGTGGCCGTGCGTCCCAAAGGCATCCAAGGTGCACGCCGCAAGCACGCACCCCGAGAGGGTGGCCGTGCAAGTCTGGGTGAAAGGAGATCCAAATGGGGCCACGCCCACGACCTTCTACTTGCACCCCGAGTTCAAGCCGCCTGCGGACAAGACGCCCGCCGACGTGGCTGACCACGATGTGCGGTTGAGAGCATGGAAGTGGGATGCGCAAGAGACAATGCACGTCTTCTGGGCAGTCAACAGAGTCACGGAACAGGAGATCCAGCAGAGAAACAGCCGTAATGAAAGCGCAGTTGCGCGCATCAACATGGAGCTGGAGACGAAAGAATTGGCGGTGTGCGTGCCTGGGACAGGCGGGGTCGTGCTCGCCGTGAATGTCCCTGTGCTGGTGAATACCACGGCCGTGAAGAAAGGAGAAGAGCTCCTGTGGGAGGCGAGACCCAAAACCGCACCGAAGAAGAAGGCGGCCGAGGAGACGTGGAAGACGGACGCGGCCAAGAGGGCCAAAGGGAAGCCTTCGGGCCAGCCCGCGCCGAAGAAATCGAAGAAAGGGTTCGACGAAAGCGGGAAGATGTCGCTCTAATTAAGAAGCCGCAGTGGCGGCAGTCAGGGCGGCTTGCTCGCGTGACCGCAGTTGCGGGCAACAGGCCGAAGGGGGGGGCGCACGCGTGACCGCTGTTGCGGAGCGCTCGTGTAGTTTGCAGTGTCACTGCTTCTGTTAGCTGATGCCGCAGTAGCGGACCGCTGACGATCGAGCACGGAGGTTCGAAACGGACCTCCTCCCTCCCTTCTCCCTCTCCTCCCTCGCCCTTCCTCCACTTCCTCCCTCTCTCCTCCTCCTTTCTCCCCTTCCTCCCAAGTTGGAAGCCGAAACTACTCATTTCCTCACTCCCTCCCTCCCTCCCTGGAGGCCCTGGAGGGCCTCCGCCCTGGAGGGCCTGGAGGGCCCTGGAGGCCCTGGAGGGCCTCCCTGGAGGCCCTGGAGGCCCTGGAGGGCCTCCTCTGGAGGCCCTGGAGGGCCTGGAGGGCCCTGGGCTGAGGGCGGAGGCCCTGGAGGGCCTCCGCCCTCAGAATGCTTCAAAGCAGTGCCGCGGCACTGCTTTGAAGCACCCAGGTGCTTCAAAGCAGTGCCCCGGCACTGCTTTGAAGCATTCTGAGGGCGGAGGCCCTCCAGGGAGGCGCGAGGATCGCAGGGGCCGAGGGAGGCCCTCCAGGGAGGCGTTCGTCTCGCCATCTGGCTCAACCGCGCGCGGCCCCACTGCCCGCACCTCCGCCTTGCCCGCAGTTGCGGCTGTGTCCAGCGCAGTAGCACACATGCCGACTTCGAGCGAATGGAGCCCTGTGTGCGTTGAGAAGGTCTTGTGCATCCGTGGAGGTTGGCTTGCGCAGACCACCCCCATCCCCGAAAAGGATGTCAAGGTGCTCCACGCAGGGCCCCTCGGAGAGATAAGCTTCGTGCACGTGAACATGCAAAAGGCTTGGCTGCTCAAGGTGTGCGCCAAAGGTAAACCGACCGCAGGGGCCTTGAAGGCCTCCAAGGCCTGGGACGCGCTGAAGAAAGAACTCGCGAAGCAGGGCGGCGCCGCAGTTGCGGACGAGGAGAGCGACGGCGACGCGGGGGACGAAGCAGATGACCCCATGTCGGCCCTGGTCAGCTCCACGGACGCCACGAAGAAGCAGGCAGCGACCCCGACCAGCGCCAAGAAGCAGAAGACTGGAACGCGTGCGGCGACTACTGGCCTGCCCAGGGGCGAGGCCGTGGAGTCGGCCATAGCCACTGTGCACTCCGTACAGATGCCCGCAAAGAGCCCCATGAAGTTTCCGCACGACACGGCCGTTCGAAACGTGCGGGTGGCCAGCTTCAAGCGGAGGACGTTGTGGCTGGACGCTGCAGACCTTGGGTGGCTGATCGACATGATCGTGGACGACGTGAGCCTCGGCGGTGTCCCCGACATCGACGACGGCGACAAGGACGAGGCCGCAGTGGCGGACAGGGACTGGGCAACGGCGGTTGACCCTGCCACCCCGCTGGCGAAGCAAAAGGAGGTCGACTCCCCCGTGGCGCAGGGGAGCGGCTCTGGCTTCACCGTCGTTTGGGACTTCAAGGGCGCTTGGGTCGCGACCATCACGCGAGAGTGTGCCAACAAGGGCAAAAGGATCGAGATGGATGTGAAGAAACTTACAAAGAAGAAGTGGCAGTCGGCGCAGTCGGTGAAGGGCTACGACTACGAGTGGGAGGGCATGACGCAGCACCAGCGCAAGCAAGCGGCTCTGGATTACCTCGAGCTCCAAATCCCCAGTCTGTTCGACTGAGGCCCGAAGCCGTATGGGCCGCAGTTGCGGTGGGGCTACTGAGTGCCCGCAGTTGCGGGGTGGCTGGGTGCGCGTGAACACGCGGAGGGCGAGGCGGTGTGAGGAGGCAGGCGGAAGGTTTAGGGTGTTCCACGGGTGCACGCCTTAGTGCGCCAACTTGTGTGGGCGAGCGTTTTTCTTAGAGAAGCATGGAGTGAAGCATCGAAACCCTGTGCGCGCGATGATTGGGGCTTCCGCGCGGGCGTTGTTGAAATGTACCTCCTTCTTCGCCCCTCCGCATCGTCTTCAGTTGCTCCTCCCTCCTCCCCTCCCTCTTCCTAGTTCTGTAGCCCGCAGCCGAGTGCCCGGCCCGAGTCGTTCGCCACGCGACCGCTCATGGATGTTCCCGTGGGGCGGACATGGTATGGCGAGGAGGACGGAACGCATTTCGAGGTGGAGTGGCTCCATTACGACAGCGGCTGCGCACCGAGGAAAACGAAGTATGGCACCACTGGGCTCGCCAACATCTTGAGCCGCAGTAGCGGCGTTCCGTGCCCCAAGAAGATAAAGGTGCACGCATGTGCGGATTTTCCGTGCCTAGCGAAGTGGCCCGCGTCGCAGTACGGCCTTGCTGAGCCGCCTCGCTTTCATTTGCGGCCGTCTGCTTGGCGACCGGGCGCGACGCCACCACCCGCAGTTGCGGCTCCAGGCGGCACCGCAGTTGCGGCTCCCTCGGCCCCTGCACACATAGCACCAGCAACACCAGCAGAACTCGCAGCTCCTGCGCAAGAAGGACACGCAGCTCCAGCACCAGAAGCACCCGCAGAACCCAAACCTCCAGCAGCCCCTGTGCCCGAAGCACCCGCAGCAGCAGTCCCTCCAGCTCCTCCAGCTCAAGTGCACGCAACACCAGACCCGCCTGCTGCGCAGGAGACCGCAATTGCGGTTGAAGCTCCTGAGGGAGTGGAAGCGGACAAAGACACACCACTTCCAGCACGCTTGCCACCAGCGCGGCCGCTGCCAGAGAACTGGTCGAAGACGCAGGTCGCATTCTTCCCGTGCCCAGACCCAAAGGCTGCAGCACGAGTTGCGGCGCCTGTTGGCGACGCCTTGCGGCCACGAGTCGCGGCGCCACCCCTGGCGCCAGAGAAAGGTGTACCTGTGGAAGACGCGCCAAAGATCCAGGCCGCAGTGGCGGCGACGGTGCCTGACCGCGTGATGGCTCTCCTGAGGCAGATTCTGTCCGAGAATTCCTACATAGGGTATTCAGCTTTCATGCTGTTTGCCTTGCGGTTCGGGCGTCGACCTTACGTGTGGGAAGGCGAGAACCGCAAGGACCTCCTTGACTTCTACATGCCTTGGGCAAAGGAGAAGTGCACTGAGCCATGCGCCGTCGACGGCGTGGCGTGCGTACTCGCCGCTGCTGAGGATCTGTTCGGGGAATGGACAACGGTGGAACTCAGGCCCGTGACTCCCGAGAACCCTCTCCATGAGGTGCGCCACTGGGTGGCCGCAGTTGCGGTGGGTGGCGTGTGCTCTGAGGGGGCGGACGCGTTGAACAGGTTCTACGGTCCTCTGGGACAATGGGTCCTAGGGACTGTTTGCGATGGAAACTGCGGCATTGACCTTATGGCGATGATGTTGCAGAAACCGCAAAATGCCGAGACGCGCAAATGGCTTCGGGAGGAACTGTACGATTTCGGGGTGCGCCGCTGGGACGAACCGTGGTTGCACGACATGCTCGTTGTCACGCAGGAACTAACCTTGGAGGAGGTGCGGGCGTACCGCAGTTGCGGGGCCAGCGGCCCTGCTGGACCCATGGTCCTGCACGACTCCGAGGGCGAGGGCGAACCAGCAGAGGCGCCGAGAGAGGCGAGCGCGCCACGCCCCGCTCTCATGGCGGCGTTAGAGTGGCAGACGGGCGTGCAGGACATGGGTATATTGCTTGCCATGGCTGAGGCTATGCCCGAGGCGTTGCAGGAGGAGCAGATCAGGGCGCACGCACTGGCCAGCGCACGCCCAAAACCCGAAGTTGCGGAACAGAAGCGGCGCGTGTGCCCGCACATGCTCAGAGACCGCGAACTGGTTTGCAAAGACCTGGAGGCGCACGCACGCAGTTGTGGTTGGATGGGCGAGGGCGTTCTGCCACGGAATTCAATCGCGTCTTTTTGCGAGCGGTTCACGTGGCCGAAGGGCATGGGGGTCGTCCAGCAGCGCCAGGCCGTCTCCAAGTGGTTTCAAAACTGGCGCACACAAGGTGGACATGGCACGGCGGGCGTGCATGGCCGACGCCGCGCGCGGGGCAACCAAGGGCGCCCGAACAAGGCTCCATGGCTGGAAGCCGCTCTGTACGAGTGGTGGTCCCACATGAGGTACTCCGTGGACTGGAAGGCGGTGGCCAAGCGAACCGCAGTTGCGGAGGAGAGGCCCAAGATGTTGGCCAGGTTCTCCCAATCCCTGCTGGTTACGAAGGCGAAGCAACTCGTCGCGGACTACTGCGTGGAGACAATGAAGCGGGGAGGCAAACCGATGGTGCCGCAGTTGCGGCCTCGGTGGTGGGTGAAGTGGCGGCGCTCCTACGGCCTGAGCATGAAGAAGCCGAACCGCAAGTACAAGGTGCCAAAATGGTTGCTCCAATCTCGTTTTGAGACTATGATCTTGAACGTGGCCAGGGTCCGCGCAGCTGCAGAGGAGCTTCTGGGGTACGACCCGCACATCCTGAACTGGGACCAGTCGCCCTTTCACCACAACGAGTCGTCGTCGGCCTCGAAGCCGACCTTGGCTGTGAAGGGTGGCATTGTCCCGCTTGTCGAGGCGCATGACGACAGCAGGGCTCGGTGGACAGCGAACCTGACGGTGTCGAGCGACGCGGAGGACATCCGCAGTTGCGGACCACCGCCGGCGGAGCTAATGTTCAAGGGGGGATCTGTCATCGCTGAGGGCTTGGCCGCACATGCCCGCAGTCGCGGCTATCCGTCTTGGGTGAGCACGGCGACGTCCGAGAAGGGGTCCTACCGCGCAGACGACGTTGTATCATTCTTGCAGCGGCACTTGCGGGCCTGGCCCGACGACCCGCAGTTGCGGGGAAAGTGGCGCATCCTCATGGCCGACGACCATTCCCCGCACAAAGCAGACGCTGTGCGGAGACTCGCCTGGCAGCGCGGCTACGTGCTGATCATTCACGGCGGGGGGACGACCGCAGTTGCGCAGCCCGTGGACACGGACTTGAACCAGCACGTGAAGCGCCGGTACATTGCCCTCGAGACCAAAGCGCTGGTGCAGCAAATGGCGTTGGGGAAGCACGTGCCGCAGTTGCGGCGTTCCGATTGCGCCGACTTGATGCTGTCAGTGTTGGAGAATGTGCAGTTGCACTTGGACGCCGCGAAAGGTTTCCTGAAAGTGGGAATTCGAGCGCCCTTCGACAAGTCAGGAGATCTCGAGATTTGCCGAGAGGCGGCGGAACTCTGGGAAGCAGGGGGGCTGCGAGCAAAAGTGGACACCGCAGTCGCGGAGGTGAGGGAAGAATGCGAGCAGAAACGTTTGAAATGGTCCTACAATGACGTGCTGCGTCTCATACACGAATACGAGAAACACGACGCCACAGATTCCGTGTTGGAGAAGCTCGGCGACGAAGCGCTAGGCCAGGAGCCAGGCCACGAGGAGGGCGATGAGGAGGGCGGGGAGGAGGAGGAGGAGGAGGTGCACGAGGAGCACGAGGAGGACGAAGAGCAAGAGGAGGCCTCGTGGGCCGAGGCTCTTGCGGAACAGTGCGATGCCGCAGTTGCGGCACCTGGGCCTCAAGGATCCTCGGTATCCATGGACTGCGTGGTCGACGCAGAGGCGGCCGAGCAGGTGGCAGTGGCGACGTCCTTGGCAGAAACGCTCCGCGAGGCGGAAGATATGCTGCGCCAAGTGGGCATGGAGAAACTAGCGCAGGATTGCCGACAGCAACAACACAAACAAAAGAAGCGGTTGAGAGAGCTGGCGCGGGAGGACAACGAGGTCCTACGAGCGTTGACTGCCCAGCGAGACCACGAAGCCGCAGTGGTGGCGAAAAAGCGGCGCCTGGCTCTGGAAGCGAACGACAGGACGAAGGCGTTGCACGATCTCAAGAAGCAGATTCGAGAGGCCGAGGCCGCCTTGAGGGCAAAGAAGGAGGCCGCAGTTGCGGTGGAAACGGCTTTGGCTAACAAACACGCCCTAGCGCAGTGGAATCCCGAGGAGTTCAAGATCAAGAAAAACAGGATGGCAGCTCTGGATCGCCTGGCTCGCGGAAAAGGCGTCCTCTCAGACGAGCAGAGGGGGGAGTGGGCATGGTTCAAGACGCATTGGGACGAGGAGATGTGCAAGCAGCACAAGGAGCAATGGCCGCTCACGTTTGCTGGGTGGCTGCAAAAAGTCGCGAACGACGCGGCGTCTGGGAACCGTTCGGCGCTGTCGCAGTTCGTGCATTCGGAAACAGTGAGAACCCTGGGAGGGCAAATGGCGCTGGTAATCCCAGCCCTAGCGTGATGCAGGCCGCAGTTGCGGACCCACAGGAAGTCCAGAGGGAAGTTGTTTTTCCAAGCGGCTCCCGCGCGGGCAGGAGATGAGGCAAAACCGCAGTTGCGGTCTTCCTGCTGCTGTGAAAATAATCCTTTCACAGTCCCTTGCAATCGTCGCCCTCCTTCTGCTTCTCCGCCAGTCCATTTGTTGTTCTTTCGGTTCCTTTGAGTCCTCGCCCTCCTTCTGCCACTCCTCGAATCCTCTTTGTCTCCTCCCTCCATCCGACCCCATGCCCATTCACGATCCATTTCCGTAGCCACCGTGGCTCGAGGTGGCGCACGCGAAGACGCAAGCATGTGGCCGCCCGCGCGCCCGAGCGCATCCTCAGGGAGTATGGACCGTGGACTTCGATTCGCCAGAACGGTGTTCATCCACAACGCTGAGGAGGAGGAGGGAGGCAAAGACGAGGAAGCCGCAGTTGCGGATGATGACGACGACCAGCGGACGCAAGATGGCGACAGCACCGTCGCGTCCTCGGCTGCCTCCGCTGACGAGGCTGAGTCCCGGGGAGGTGCGGGAGCCGCAGTTGCGGCAGCACATGACTCCTACATGCCGAGAGTGTTGTCGTCGCGGAGAACCTGGAAACGGGTGCCCATCATCGAGACAAGCAATCTGTCGGAAAAACAAAGAGCTCTTGTCGACGCATGGGAGGAGAAAACGGAGTTCGAAGCGGGACGGGTCGGCTTCTACGTGGCCAACTTCGGAGGGACTGCAGCTAGACCCACGCAACGCGCGGACGAGTGGGCGCAGCTCCGCGCGAACCCTGCCCAGATCATCGCCCTCTGCGAGTGCGACGACGAGACCTGCGCGGTACTCAGTGGGGAGCACGACGCGAGGGACAGTGCAGCCGCAGTTGCGGACGATAGGTTTCGGAGTCGGACTCAATACAACTACCTGTGCGTTAAGGGCGGCGAGCCATCAGGGACCCTCCTTGTTGGCATGAGGGACCGCAGTGGCGGCCACATTGAACACGTAGACTTTGCGAGACTCTTCCACAAGCAGGAGAAGTCCAAAACGAAGAAGAAGAAGAAACAGTCCGCAGTTGCGGAGGCTCCTGCGCCAAAGCTGCACAACAAGTACTCCAGGGCGATGGTGGTGCGCGTCCACCTGGACCAGGCCGTGCCCCATTTGGGGGGCTCCTTCAACGTCATGGCGGTGCACGTCCACCACAGCTTGGCCAACCAAGACTGGGGCGTCACGAAGCTCCATGAGTTCTACAACTGGTTCGTCGCCTACGTCAGGGAATGGGACGTGAAGGTCTGCATGGGGGACTTCAACATGTGCATGTTCCAGCTTGTGTCCTGGTGCCGCAATTGCGGCCTGACTGTGGACGTCGCCGCGTGGACCCCCTGGAAGACAGCAGGCGGCCAGCCCAGGGCAGACAGCATGGCGATTTTGTTCATAAACTGTCCTGGGCAGTACAAGCTTCACCATGGCCTGAGTGTTCTGCACGACCGTGAGGGCGGATTCTTGACGACCCAGCATGATCCGTCTTTCCCTGTCTTCGACTACACGAATGGCCCTGGGAAGATGCTTCAGACTTACGTGCCCAAGGCTGAGCCCGTTGAAAACAAGATGCGCGCCTTCCTGACGCCATCTGGCGAATCCTTGACCGCAGATGCGGAGTTCGAGCAAAGGATGGCGCGCAGGGAACGCGACGATTGGGTGCGCTATCCCTTCAGAGTGAAGCAGGGCAACCTCGACGACAAGATATGGCATGGCGCCTTCGGCAGGGCGAGGCACGGAGCGCACTTCCCTCTGGTGGCTTTCACGCACAATACGTGCCGCAGGTCACCTGAAAGACTCGCCGCGAGGTTGGAACGCAGGAAGGGCGGCAGGAAGGGCGGCAAGAAGGGCGGCAAGAAGGGCAGCTACGCGGACACCGCAGTTGCGGGGAAGGGCGTCCGACCCCAGATGGGAACCGCAGTTGCGGGGAGAGACGCTGGGGCTGAGCGAGCTGGGAACACGCCACCGCCGCAAGCTGCCAACGGCGACGATGCGACCCCTTCTTGTGCCGCAGTGGCGGCTGGGTCCTGGGACGCCAGCGGCAGCGGCGCATGGGAGGCGCGCAGTCCCGCCACGAGATGGCAGGGCTGGTCCTGGTGGGACTGGAGCTCGAGCGAATGGGGCGCTGATGGCGCGCAGTGGTGGCCCTCTGATCATGCCGCAGTTGCGGACAATGCCCCTGAGGGCTCGCCTCCTCAGCGTGAAGTCGAGTGGGGCTCGAGCGGGCGACCTGCCGAGCGCCCTCCGTGGAGCTTCGAGGCGCAGCGTTGGTGATGGCCGCAGTTGCGGGCAAGTGGAGCATGATGTTGATTGCCGCAGTTGCGGACAGTGTACGCTGGAAAAATCATCATCATCATCAATCATAATCATCATCATATCATCATATCATACGTTCAAAGCAGTGCCGGGGCACTGCTTTGAACGCGTTCAAAGCAGTGCCGGGGCACTGCTTTCGATCGTCGCCTCGTCGCCGTTATAAGGGCTTTCGGATTATGTGTTGGGCATGTTTTGGTATCTTTTTCTACTGTTCGTCCAGAATCCCCCTGTAGGGGGACATGCCCGACCTCACGCGAACGGCCGTTCTCGCGAGTCGTGAGCAGACGTGCTCCGAGAGGCACTTCCAGCTCGACGCCGGCGACCAGGGCGGCCAGGGCGCGCTCGAGCTGCGGGAGGGGGGCGCGGCCACCTCCGCGGGGGACGGCGCGGGGCACGTCCTGGTGAGCCTGGGCAGCGGCGAGCCCGTGAGGCTGCCGTCGCCGTGCCTCCCGAGGCCTGGAGCCACCATAAGTCCTCCTTCTGCTCATCCTCCTCCCTCCCTCCTCCTCCCTCCTCCTCCTCCTCCTCCTCCCTCCTCCCTCCTCCTCCCTCCCTCCTCCTCCTCCTCCTCCTCCTCCTCCCTCCCTCCTCCTCCTCCTCCTCCTCCCCCTCCTCCTCCTCCTCCTCCTCCTCCCCTCCCCCTCCCCCCTCTTCCTCCCTATCCTCCTCCTCCTCCTCCTTCTCCTCCTCCTCCTCCTCAGCAGCAGCAGCAGCATCAGCATCAGCATCAGCATCAGCATCATCATCATCATCATCATCATCATCATCATCATCATCATCATCATCATCATCATCATGACGATCACGATCAGCATTATCATCATCCGCGTCAACATCAACCTCAACCTCAACATCAACACTATCAGCATACTCGGCAGCATCATGACCATCTTCATCACCATCACCACCATCTTCAGCATCATCATCATCATGATCATCAGCAGCAGCCGCATCAGCATTATCATCATCAGCAGCATCATCATTGTCATCATCAGCATCATCCTTATCAGTTTCAAACAGCATCACCAACATCATTGATGGGGGCCGTGTGTACCGCGGTGTGTTTCATACCCAGCTTTATCATCATCATCATCATCATCATCATCATCATCATCATCATCATCATCATCATCATCATCATCATCATCATCATTATCATCATCATCGTCATCATCATCCTCATCAGCACCACCATCATCGTAATCGCCACCATCAACATGAGCATCAACATCAACAACCCCAACATCATCGCCATCCATATAGTCTCATCATCGGATCCTCCTCATCACCAGCATCATCAACTCCATCAGCAATATCAGCAATATCATCGACATCATCAGCAACATCATCATCAACATCATCATCGTCATCATCATCATCATCATCATCAGCACCATCATCATCATCAACGACATCATCATCATCATTTACCGCTGTCGCTATCGGCCTCGGAGTTCGCTTCAAAAGCTATCGCCCCTGGGAGGGGGTCAAGCCGAAAATAGGACAACTTACAACCAACTGGGACTGATTCCAACCATGTCCGTACCAATCCCAGACAAGTTGTACCAGTTTCAACCACGTCGGAAGTTTATCAGAGGTTCCTCAGAGGTTGCTGAAGGTTTTCTCCGAGGTTCCTCACAGGATCATTACGGGTTCCCCTGGGATCCCTGAGGATTCCGAAGGAATTCTTTGTGATTCCTGCGGGTTCCTAAGAAATTCTTCGCGATGCCTGGGAATTTCTTAGGATTTCCTCAGACATTCCATTTGATTCCATGGGAATCTCTAGGGAGTGTCGAAGGAATGCCTGGGGATTCCGGATGGTTTCCAGATGGAGTCTTGGCGGGGTCTTGATGGATTGTTGGTGTACTCCTGATCGTTTCTGATGGTTTCCCGCGGAGCCCTCCGGATCCCTGATGGATTCCATTATGGGCTCCTGAGGATTCCTAATGAGTTCTTAATGGATTCCTGATCGATTCCTGAAGAGAAGGAGGATGAGGAGGAGGAGGAGGAGGAGGGTGAAATTGAGGTGGAGGGGAGGACGGTGTACAGGAAATATGCCGATGAGGAAGAGGACGTGGAGGAGACGTGGGAGGAGGAGGAGGAGGAAGAGGAGTAGAAGCAGGATTGGTGATATTGCTTCGAGGTGGTCACGGCTGCGGCACCATAGTCTCGCACGGCCCACGATGTGTTACACTACGGTGCACAACCTGCTGCTTGGGGCCACCTGCGGCGTCTTTCTTCTCTTGAGCCCGTAGCGCTCCGCGGGCGCCAATGCGGACCTGCCCAGCCCCAGCGGATGGAAGTTTGCGGGTCGCGCGGGTCGGGTAGGTGGGTCGGGCGGGTCGGGCAGCGGAAGTTGTGCCGGCAGGGCGGCTGCTGAATAGATTTGGCGGACTGAGAGGCTTGTCTGCGCCCGAGCGCCAGCGCAACCATCGGACGAGTCGTTCGGCGCCCGCCTCTTTCCCTGCGGGCGCGGGATTCTCCAAGCCCCCGAGGGCAGCGCGCCCCGCGGCAACGTTCCAGATTCGGGGGGTCGGAAGCCCCCCGTGCCCATGGCGAGGGAGTGGGGCCAGACGGGTCACCTTGCCTCCCCGCTGCCGCCGCCGAGTCGTTCGACCCCCGCCCGCTTTCCTGCGGGCGCGGGGGTTCTTCGAGCCCCCGACGGCGACGCGTCCAGAAGGAAGCGCCACGTGCGGTCGGGAGTTCAGTGGGCCCCCGGAGCCCTTGGGAGGGGGGCCCAACGTGCGACCTTGCCCCCCGCCGCAGCCGCCGAGTCGTTCGGGCCCCGCTTCCCGCGGGCGCGGGGTGCTTCAAGCCTGCGAGGGCGGCGCTCTCCACGCAGCGCTGCGTGCCCTCGGAAGCCCCGGGGGGGGGGGGGCCCGAACCCGCGGGGAGGCATCCCCGGGGCCGAAGGAGTCACCTCCCTCCCCGCGGCCGCCGCCGAGCCGCTCGGCGCCCGCTTCCTTTCCTGCGGGCGCGGGTTCCCCCGAGCCCCGCTGCCCGCTCGTCCGCGCGCGTGCCTCCCGCCACGCTCTTCGAGCCCCCCTTCGGACCCCCCCCTTTCGGTTCCAGAGCGTTCCGGAGCGCTCTCAGAGCGTTCCGGAACGCTCTGGAGCGGCCGCGGCGCCCGATACATCCTCCAAACCCGCCGATTCTCAGAGATTTCGAGTTATCCCGATCCGATTTTGTATCGATCTTCGCGTCGTTTTATTCGGCCGCCCCCCCCCCTCCGTGCCTCGCAGACCCGCCCGCCCTCCCCTGGCCCCGAGGCCCCCGCCGGGCGCCTTCGTGGACCTGCCGCAGCTCCGGCGGCTCTCGGCCGCCATTCGGAGGCGGGCCCCCGCCGAGACAGCGGTGGCCCCTCGGCTGGCATGCTCCGCCTGCCTTGGGGAGCCTCCTGGAAGCTTGGCGTCGGGCGTGTCCGTCCACAGGAGGACTATCGCAGGCCTAGAGATTGACACCAACACCAATATCGGCGGTGTGCATCCACCGATGGAAGGAGAATCCGATATCGGTGATGGTGGTAATATTCTGGCTTCCAAGGTGACCGAAATATTACCACCAACACCGAAATCTAGGATCATCTTCCCCCTGTGGAGGCAAACCCCTGTATTGGTGTTGGTGCCCATTTCCAGGCTTCCAAGACTACAGTCAACGCGCATAGTAAGGACAAACGACTTTTTCTAGGGTGCCCTTGGGTCCTTGCCTGCCTCTGCCTCTGCGGCCCGTCCCAAGGGTACCCTTGCGTCCCTGGGGGTTTGGCCGCCTGCCGCCCAGAATACTTCGACTTCGGCCTCCAAGGGTCTTGCGTCCTTACCACGCGTCCTCACTATACGGTTTCACTGTACCCCGAAATAGTAAAACATTGTTTTGGGGCGATCTTTCTGTTATCTTATGTTTGTTGGGGTCTATGGTTGACATTTTTTGATTTCTTTCACAATCCGCCTGTAGGGGGACATGCCCGACAAAAGCCTTCGGAGCCTCCTGGAAGCTGCTTTTCTCGTCCACGGAGATCCTGGCGTCGCACTCGTTCCGCAACGGGCGACGTTCTGCCCTGCTTCGGGCCCCCGGTGCCATCACGGTTCGGTCGGGCTCGAGAGGTGTCGCAGACAGCTTGGGTCTCGGGCTTCGGTCGTGATTTCTTCGCGGTGCTGCACTCTTGCCCGCAGCGTCGGGTCGCACGGTTTTTGTGGTGTCTCCTGGAGATTTCTCGTCGCAAGTGGCGCGCAAGTGAGTCCCGACTTGCGTGAAGCCCAGGTTCCCTCTCTGGTCTGACCGCGCGCCTCCCCCATCCAGGCAAACAAACTTGCCAGAGCCCACAGACAAGCTGGCGGGACAGAGCCGCCGATGTCCAGGAGGCCGGACGGCACGACTTTGTCCTGCCGTGGACCCCCAGAGGTACGGACATTCTGCAGGTGCCCATACCTCCCAGACCCCCGACGTCATGGTCTGTCATGACGTCCACCCCAGAGGTCTCGACCCATTCCCCGGAACCGGCTTTGCATCCTGAGTCGTCTCTTGACGGCCCTGGGGCCTGGCGAGGGCCCCCGGAGGCCGAACATAGCGCAACACCTCCTGTCAGGAATTTGTCATGACCGCAGGGGGACCTGGGCTCTGGGAGTCCACGGCAGGACGCAGTCATGAACTCCGTGGCGGGCGCTGTTTGGCCATACCGTTCGGGAAGCGGCATCCTTGCAAGATGGTCCTGCTGCATGTTCTGGCCGGCCTCGCGTCTCCGAGGAGAGGGCAGCGTAGTTGGAGGTACTTTATTCGTGAATCTCATTGGTTTTAGGGTTTTAAAATGGTTGCAGCCACGCAGAGGGCGTGGCGGCGACCAAACATTTTGAAAACCAATTCTTTCCACTACTGAGGTATGCCCGTGCGCGTCCCGCTCGTAGGTGTCCATGCCTCTCGGGGTCCACGGCGGGACAAAGTCATGATGCCTCGGGGGAGTTCTCGGGGAAGTTCTCCCCGGGGGGGCCGGCGCTTGACGGGCCCCCTGGGCCTGGCGCGGGCAGCTCCCATGCAGAGGCGTGAAGCATGGAAATCCGCCGCGTTGTTTGCTGTTTCATTCCGCGGCCCTGGGGCCCAGACCCCCTCGCGTTGTGAGCAAAATCACGACGGGAGGTTCTTCATTATCCTCTGCCTCCCGGGGGCCCCTTTTAGGCCTCGGGATCGACACACAACGATGCAGGATGAAGAACTGGTCCCGAGGAAGGGGTCCAGACCTCGGGGGGTCGACGCCGTGAAAAAAAACACGACGTCGGGGGTCTTGGCTCCCCGGGGGGGCTCCTCCTGGAGCCGCCCTCGATGGCCCTGCGGCGGTCGGACAATTGGACTCCTGGCCCCCCTCCACCTCCTCCTGCTCCTCCTCCTCCTCCTCCTCCTCCTCCTCCTGGAGCCGCCCTTCCGTCTTTTCCTCAAGAGTTGCCAATCGCGCGCTCTTGTGCCCACGCGCCCTTCTGGCTGCTCGGCTCAGTGGTGGTGGTGGTCCGGCCTCCAGGAGAGGCGCCCCGATTGCACGAGTCGCGCCGTCTGGGATCCGGGCCGCTGTCTCGGCTGGCCCTCCTCCGAGCCCTCGCGCAAGACCTCGCGGTTGGCCACGACTGCGTCCTCGCGGGCCCCCCCGGCTGCGGGAAGTCGGCGCTGGCCCGCCGGTTGGCTGCGCTGCTCGGGTACGGCGCGCCCGGCGGCAGCGGCATCGAGTTTTTCTTCCTGTACGAGGATCTTCTCATGGAAGTGCCATCTGAACTCATTCAACCACCGTGTCAACAAGTCGCCACCCTGGGCCGTCGCCTCGTTTTCGCCTCTCTGGGGCTTCCGGGGTGGCCCTCGTCACCACGGCGCTGGGTTCGCCTTGGAATTGCAGCCAGAACGCAGCCCAGGACAGGTCCTGTCATTACGAGGGCCCTCATAGAACGGTTCCCGAATTCATTCAAAGTTCCAGCCTGGAAAGCATCTGTGACCTTATGATGGGCATCGCCTGATCTCGATGTCGATCGTAGGGGCTATCTCAGAATGAACGAGCAAGCCATACTTCTCTGGGCGCGTGGGCGAAGCATGTGCAAGCAACGCTCGGCGCGGGATCAAAGAACAACCGCGGGCAGCAGGAGTAAGAAGGAGAAGGGCAAGGAGGAAGGATATTGCTGTGCGTGGTACTGCACGTGCTTCCTGCAGGGTCGACGGGGCGCGAAAAGCGAGGAAGTATGATACATGTGGTCGTTTGCCCCTTCAGGGCGTGAGACCGCGTCCTCATAGAAAGGCCTTTTGAATCCATCCAAACACCGTGTCAAAAAGTCCCACCTTGGACTCGTTTTCGCTCTGGTGGGGCCTCCTGGGAGGCCCTCGTCACCACGGCTGGGTTCGCCTCGAAATTGTGGTCAGGAAGCATTCTGGGAGAGGTCCAGCCCAGGGAGTAGCGTCATCGGGAACCCTGAAAGGTCTGTAGACCCCCGAATAGGGGGTACGTAATTATTTCTTCGGCGGCCTATGTAAGGACCGGGGTCCCACCAATAGGGGGTAACTAATCACTTTTTCCCGCGGCATCCGTCGCGCAACAACGACGACGACAGCTACGACTGAGGAGGAGGAGTCGTAGGAGGAGGAGGAGGAGGAGGAGGAGGAGGAGGAGGAGGAGGAGGAGGAGGAGGAGGTTTTGAGACCAGTCCTATTCACCGCGGAGAGAAGAGGGGGGCGGGGGGCCAAAACTAAAGACCTTTAGCGGTTATTGCTTCGTCTTTGCTTCCCCAGGTCCGAGGCGGGGGCTTAGGGTGCCTCGGCAGGCGGTGGATGTGGACCCAGACCCCCTCGGGCTGTGAAAACGCATGACGGATGCCTGGCCGTTTTGGACCTCTGGGGGCCTTCGCTGGGCCCGATAACCGCAAAAAACAACCCAGGGTGAAACACAGGCCTTCGAAGGGTTCAGGGGTTCCAGACATGATGGGCCTGTTCTCCACCACCACCACCATAAAGATGGAGGGGGAAGGAGGTGAAGGACGAGGAGGAGGAGGAGGAGGAGGAGGAGGAGGAGGAGGAGGACGAGGACGAGGAGGAGGAGGAGGAGGAGGAGGAGGAGGAGGAGGAGGAGGAGGAGGAGGAGCCCCTACCTCTCCAACTTCTGGTGTCGGTGGCAGGAACGCAGGCCCCTCGAGACATTTTCGGGTTCCGGGGCGCCCTCGCCGGGCCCATAGCGCCGCCCGGCCCAGGGAAGGAGTCGGGGCCTCGTGGGGGTCCCGCTCACCACGAAGGATTGCAAAAAACCGAAGGGTTGCAAAAAGCCAAGGATTGCAAAAAACCCTTCGTTCAAGGGTTTTTTGCAATCCTAGGTTTTTTGCAATCCTTCGACCAAGGCTTTTTGCAATCCTTCGTTCAAGGGTGGAACGATCTTCGCGAGCCTCGCGAGGCGGGGAATCTTACAGGCGATCGCAGACCTGGATCAAAAGGGGGCGTGGATGAGCGGCGGGTCCCGTTTCCGTGGGAAGTCGCGGATTTCTGCCGCCGAGCGAGGCGGCAGCGGCCGCATTTTGGGGAGGGCGCCTCCCCCGATCCGTGGATTGGGCGACCGCGCGCCGGATCCATGGACCGCTACTCCATGTTTGCGCGCCCTTTGAATCGAATGTGGACATACGTGACCCCCCCGTGGGCCCGAGAACAGACGGCGGCGCCCTGCCTGAGGGGGTACCGCGGGAGCCACGTTTCTCAGTCCGTCGGAGGGCGGGATTTCTTACCCGTCATCTGGGAGCACACATCGGGAGCGTGACAGCGAAGCGCTAGCGAGCAGAGCTGAGCGGCTAGCAGGAGTCCTGGACTTGGCAAGCGCTTTGACGCGTCGTGGAACGGCCCTCTGAGCTGCCTGAGAAAAGTCATACGCTCTTATCGCACGTGTCCATTGCATGTCCATGCCTGCCGAGGCCCCCGAAGGTCGATCGATCCTTCAGGCGAGCACCCCGACAACCGCCGACGTGTTTTGTCAATTCGCGGCCCCAGAGGTCCCGACCCTTTCCCCAGGGAGGGCTGTCGTCCCTGATCGGGTTTTGACGGTCCTCGGGCCCGAAAGTGGGCGCCAGAGGCCGAACCACGACTGAAAACGGAAACGTCGGTGTCGATCTTGGTCACAGTGCATTTTTGGTCGCCGTCGATTCGTGGCTTCTCATCGCGGATCTGCAACGGCCGGCATGGACCATGACCAAGATCTGCGGGGCTCAAGAGACTGGGGTCAATGCAATCGGGGGTCAGCCAGAGCGCCCGATCTTGCAGGATCCTGCTGGGCCAGGGTCGCACTGATCCGGGCTTGGGCGCAGGATCGTGCAGGATCTTGCAGGATCCTTCGCGCTGACCCGGGCTTGGGTGCAGGATCTTGCGGGCTCTCGCAGGACTCTGCAAGTCTTGACTGACGCGGGTCTGGATGGACCCGGGTCAGAAGATCCCCGAGATCGATCAGGAGGAGACAAAACACACATACACAATTCATCGTCGATGCCCCCGAAAATACGGGAAACGATGGGCAGTGGGGGGGAAAGACAGGAACCCAGGAAATGTGGGGAAATGTGGGGGAATCCTTTTATTTGTGTGTGCTTACTTTTGTTCAGCGAGCGAAGAACGGTATAACATAAACTTTTTCGCCGTCGGGGACACCTGCCCCTGGGCGGCTGGAAAGTTTATACCCCTACGGTGCCACCGTAAGGGTATAAACTTTCCAGCCGCCCAGGGGCAGGTGTCCCCGACAGCGAAAAAGTTTATTTTATATCGTTCTTCACCCGTTACTGTGTGTCCCGGGGCCCCTTCAATCTGCCTTGACAAGATCCCGCGGCATTTTGGCCCTGGTCCTGGCCCTCGAGCGTGGCCCCCCAGTCGAGCGCGCCGAGCCGGGCGCAGGGGCGCTGCTCGGCGCTCGGCCTGTCTGGGAGGAGGGCGAGGAGTCCCAGAGGAGGAGGAGGAGGAGGAGGGGGAGGAGGAGGGGGAGGAGGAGGAGGAGGAGGAGGAGGAGGAGGAGGAGAGGAGGGGGGGGGAGGAGGAGGAGGAGGGGGAGGAGGAGGAGGAGGAGGAGGAGGAGGAGGAGGAGGAGGAGGAGGAGGAGGAGGAGGAGGAGGAGGAGGAGGAGGAGGAGGAGGAGAGGAGGGAGGAGGAGGAGGAGGAGGGGGAGGAGGAGGAGGAGGAGGGGTCCTGGTCGCGCGCGCCGAGCCGGGCGCGGGCCTCCAGCACTCCAGCAGGGCCGCTGGTGCCTGCCACGAGCTCGAGCCGCCCTGCGGGTCGGCTACGCGCAAGAGGTCGCTGGGGGGGACCCTTTGGCGCGGGCTCACAGGGACCCTCGGGGGCCCCCCAAGCAGTAAGTCGGGCCAGTCCCTCTACAGGAGTGCTAGCGCAAGAATAGTGAACACATCGTCTGGGGACGATGGTTTGACCAGCTTTTCGGCCATTTGGGAGCATTTGGGGGGATGCTTCTTACATGTTTCATCCGAGATCCCCCTGTAGGGGGACATGCCCGACCGAACCCAAGCACTGACATGCACGCTTGCATTTGCCTGCCCCCACACGCGGCCTCCTAACCCCGCGCACCACAGGTCACTCTTGCCCAGGGCCACTCTTGCGTGCATTCGATCTGGGAGGAGAGCATCTGAGCCTCACGTATAGATTTGTGCAATCGTGGGGGAAGTGCCGGGACTGCCAACGAGACGTGCTCCGACCCCCGAGGTCATGATTTTCTCATGACGCCGACCCGCAGAGTTCTCGACTCATTCCCCGGGGCCGGTTTCTCATCCCGAGTCGTTCTTTTCCCCCAGGCCCGGTAAGGTCCCCCAGAGGCCGCGCGAAAGACTTCCCGTCGTGATTCATTCATGACCCGAAAGGGTCTGGATTAAGGGAACGAAGGATGACATAAGCATACTCTGACGTCGGTGCGAATTTTTCGGATCGGCGTTGGACCCCCCTCCCTGGCGCGCGGAGCGAAGCAGGGGCGGCACCGGAGGCGCCGGCAGGAGAATCCCAGGCGCCGATCCGAGAAACCCGCGCGGAGGCTCCGAGTTCTTATGCTCATGTCGCTGTTCGATCCCCCGCGTCGCGATTGAGTCATGGCTTCCTGGCCCGAGGGGGTCCGGATGAGAACATCCCCGCGCCGCCGAGGAGATGTCCTCGCGGGACCTGCTGCAGCGGCGGACCACGGACGCCGGGGGCCGCACGTCCTGGGTGGACTCGCCCCTGGTGCGCGCGGCGCGCAGCGGTGCCGTCTGCATACTGGACGGCATGCACCGCCTGCGCGGCGACCGGGCGGGGCTGCTGGGGATGGGTTCGGGGACTGCTATATAAAGGGGATAGGGGGGGTCATCGGTGGATGCCAATCTGGATTCTATCTGGCCCAACCTGGCTGACAAGGTGGTGACGGATGCCCCAAGTGGAGTAGGGGGTCAGTGATCCGGGCGATTCGGGATTCGCCCGCTCAGCGAAGTCATCGAACCCCCCTAAGCCGAATGGGGCCAATGTCCCATGTATAAGCTAGGCAAGGCCAGATATAACCAACCTCGGCATCCACGGATAGCCACCAATCCCCTTGACAGCCGCCGCTCCCATCCCAGCACCGCTTGCCCTTGAGATCCAGGCGTCGCAACTGATTTGCACCAGGCGTGTTCGCCCAGCTTCGGGCCCCTGGACCATCGCGGACCGATCCGATGGCGCAGAAAGACAGGGTCTAGGGTTCTGGACGTGATTTTTCAGGATGATGTTTCCCGCGACGTCGGATCTCAGGCGATTTTTGAATCAATGGCGCCTACGCCATTGATTTAAAATGGCGCCTACGCCATTGATTCAAAATTGATTTTCTCAGCGTATGCGATTTCGAATCAATGGCGCCTACGCCAGGTCTGTAGGCTGAAGGCAACAGGACATGGAAACGCGCCCCGTTGGCCCCAGCACTTCAGGGTTGATGGGGAAGCGGTGGGGCCTTCGCAAGAGTGGGCGTTGATTTCGCAACAGTTGGCAGTCCCTTCTGGCGCAGTCGTCCGTCAACTTTGCGATGCGGGGTGTCGGGGGAGCTTTTTCGGTACTTCGACTCATGAGCGCTTGTTTCGCGAATGGTAGTTGGACCGGGATAGATCGTTCCAGAGCGTTCCAGAGCGCTCTCAGCACGTTCTGTGGCGCTCGTCAACGGCCGCGGCGCCCGATGCAGCCTCCAGAACCGTCAGGTCTCGGGGATCCCAGGGCCCCGATAGCATTGTTTTTCACGACGTGGACCCCAGAGGTCTGGAGCCCGTCCATGGGATTGGTGTTCCCTCCAGATTGTCTGTGGACGGCCCTGGGGGCCCTTCGTGGGGACCCGGAAGATCCTGGCCTGTTTCCCAGGGCCGGTCTGCAATCCCGCGGGTCGTGTTCGACGGTCCCGGTGCCTTGCGAAGGCCCCCAGAGACCGGAAACGGCCACCAACCTCCCGTCGTGTTTTTTTTCAGTATCGTTTAACCGATCCCCATCCCCATGCGCATCCCCTTCGAGACCTCCACCACATTACACCCCCAGTTGGGGATTCACCCCTCGAAACCCGAAGAATACGGCCTATATCTCCATCTAGGAGGGAAAATCGGCCAGTGGGGCCCAGCCCACGCTGGTGGGGATGGAGATCGGTTAAACGATATTCATTTTTTCTCACGACACACACATGTCTCGGTACAGAGCTGCCTGACCTCAGAGATCTTCGATGTGACGGGGCTCAAACATGTATATACCACCACCACCACCTCCCTCACCCCCTCACCCCTCTCCCAGGAGAGAAGAGCGGGATAGGAGGCTGGAGGAGGGCAGGGAGGAAAAAATGTGGTGGTGGTGGTGGTGGTGGTGGTGGTGGTGGTGGTGGTGGTGGTGGTGGTGGTGATGGTGTATATCCCTGGGGCCTGCAGATGTCTCCTGGTCCGATTCTGTCTGGGCCCCAGCTTCGTCTCAGGCGACGTGCTCTGCGCTCTGGCGCCCCTGCTGCAGGACCGGCAGGCGACCGGAGGGCGCCAACTACGCACCTGCACCGGTCCTGGCCAGGCCGATCCCGGGCGCAGGGTCTCGACGAACAAGAGGCTGCACAAGCAATAAACGTTCGCAGCTCCGCGCGGACTGCTTGGAGCGGCGCTGAGGCCCTTCTTGCGGCGCCCCTGGCGCGCCAGGGTCGGGGTCCAGCGCCGATCCAAGAACTCCGTGCGGAGTTCTGAACGTGCAGGTTTGTGCTTTTTATGCCCCGTGCAGCGCCCCCCAGGATGCCGGTCTTTGGCCGGTCGCGATCTGTATCGACCGATCGGCCTCCTCCAAATCGGTCGCGACCGAGTGCGGCCGATTCCAGAATCGGTCGCGACCGTTACGTTACGTTACGTTAGGGTCCGATCGAACAGCGTTCGGCCGCCATGCGGGGCACGGACTGAAGCTGGAAGGATGTGCGCTCAGACAGCCTTGCAAGAGAGAAGGGAAAGGACGGAGGAGGAGGATGAGGAGGAGGAGGAGGCAAACGCGAGCATTGCTCCAGAATCGGTCGCGACCGATTCCGAAGCAGAGCGGTCGCGACCGATGCCCGAGTGCGAGGCAGGATCGGTGGCGACCGGTCTCGTCGGTCGCGACGGGAACAACAACACACTCGGGCAGCCAGAGGTCGGGGGGCCGGGCGGGCGTGCTCGCCGGTCCTGGGCCCGGGCACGAGCCCGGCCAGGAGCGGTGCAGGTTCACGTCGGGCCCGTCCCTCCACAAGGGGGAATGTTCGAAATAATGTTGAAGCATAGTTTGGGGACGCTGTTTGGTCGATTTGTGAGTTATTTTGGTGTATTGCTTCGATCTTGTAAATGTTTCGCCCGCAATCCACCTGTAGGCGGACAGGCCCGAGCTAAGGTTACGTCGGGCCTGTCCTTCTACAGGGGGAGTATTCAAACAATAGTCAAACAATAGTCCTAAGTGTAGTGCATTGCTTCTCGTCGCTCGGACGTGTGGATGTGTTCTCGGCGAGGACCGTCGAGGAGCATCCTGGATCACGTTGGCAACAAGAAGCACGCGCGAAACCGATGACTATCATTACGGGGGACAGACGTCCGAGCGATGGCAAGATGTTGGCCCCCCGGATGGGGTCGGAGCATCGCGGCGCATCGCCGATGCCTCATCGATACGGCTCGATGCGAGGCCCGATCCTCGCCACGCCGGCGGCGGCGATGCATCGGCGACGTCGCCGATGCATCGGCGGTGCACTGGCGATGCACCAGCGGGGCGGCGCGTTCCTCCGAACCCGTCTGCTCGTAACCCATGTGGGAGGCCTCCGCCACAGCTGGTGCCCTCCACCCAGGCGAGCCTCTCCGTGGCGAACGACCCTCTGGGCGCCGAGGCGGAGCTGCTCTTGCGGCAGGACCGGTACGAGGCCCTGCGGCACCGCCTGAGCGACGCGGGGAGCTACGACGAGCAGTCCAACTGCCGCGTCGCCCGCATCCTGGAGGAAGAGAGGCGACATAAACATAAGCATCAAACAGCCAAAGCATAAACTTCCAATGGAGGTCCGCGCGGGTTTCTTGGATCGGCGCTTGGGCCCCCTGGCGGCGACTCCGGCGCCGCCCCTCGCGCGCCCGCGCGACAGGGAGGAGGGTCCAGCGCCGATCCGAGAAATCCGCAGCTCCGAGAATGTACACGTCTTGGCATCGCGCGGACGCGTGCGTTTGTTCTCGGCGAGGGCCGCCGAGGAGCGTCTCGGATCATCTCGCGAAAAAGAACAACGCGCTCGAGACCGAGAGACGCGCGGGGAATGGATGCCTGAGGAGCGATGGCGAGAGGTGGGGGCGTTTGTTGGGGACTGCAGCCAGGAGGCTTCAGACCCTGGAGGGTTCCTCGTCCGGTGAGGGCGGCGGTGGGGCCCGTGGCCGTGTCCACGGCCCGTGCTCCTCCGGCTTCCAGACCCTGGACTCCTCGTGCCTTCCGGGCGGGCCTCCTGATGTCAAGGGCGTATAAGAAGCGCCCCTACCCTGAATTACGGGGCGCTGTGCGCTGAGCCTCCTCCTGGCTCACAGGGCAAGCCCTGCGTAGCGCGCGCGCCGCGCGGGGTTGCCTGCCGGCTCTCTGGCCTGTGGGAGCTCCCAGGAGGTTCACAGACCACGCACTTGTTACCCAGGGCAGGGGCGTTTTCTTCATCCCCTGATGATAACCGATGTTGGTGCCGTCTGCTTGCTCTCCAGCAATCCACCCCTCCTTCCGGGTGCTGGCGCTGGCGGAGCTCCCCACGGCTCGGGCGCCCTGGCTGACCGAGGAGCTCTCGACCTGCTTCTCGCACCACGCCTACCCAGAGCTCGAGCCGGGCGACGTCGTCCGCGTCCTCGCGTCCCTGTTCCCGAGGCCGGGCGTCGAAATCCCGTTGAAGGACAAGCAAGCTGCAACAAGCGTGAACCCCCGCTGCCCCTGGCCATACTATTGACAGTCGTTTCCGGAGAAGCGGTGCTGGAGACGATGTGAGCCCGACATCTCGAACGCAATATCTGCCAATGTCACGGCAAGGGGGTAGTTTGGGTCTTCCTCGTTCGGTCGCTCCTGTTGCATTTTTTCTTTACCCGTCCGAACCCTACACTCGCCGATTAACGATTTATGCAGCTCGTGGGGCGGCTGGGGTAGGGTTCGGAGTTCGCCGAATACACAGGCGAGGCCCGAACCCCACCCCCCGTCTCCCATCGATTCAGGATAATCGATTTCTGGTGGGGGCAGATGCTGCCGTGCGCTCACAGGACCCAAGGCAGGCCGATGTAGCAAACCAGTCATACATATCAGGACCTGGGTCGGACAAGATTTAAATGACTTGGTGTATCTGCCCTGCGCGTTAGTTCTGCGCAGTGGCTTACTCGCAGGAAGCTCTTCGAAGCGCTTGCCCAACAAAGGATCCAAGCAGGACGAGGGAGAATCGATTGCTCGTAGGGGGGTAGGGTCAGGATGTCGCCACCTACGGTGGGTTCGCGTCGGGTCGACCAGCTCTTGCGTTCAACGTTGAACGCCGCCGGCGACTCAGAATCGTCGACCCCAGAGGCCTCGACCCCTTCCCAGGGACCAGCTTTTCATCCTAAGTTCGGGGCTCAAGAGACGGGGGTCAATGCAAACGGGGATCAGAAAGGGCACCGGATCCTGCAGGATCCTGCGAAGACCTCCTCTGGCTGACCCGGCTTAGCGAGCCGCTCGTGGCCGCGAGGCGGCCGCGCATATTGGCTGACCCGGGTTTGCGAAGGCCTGCGCTGCAGTTTTTTGGTGTCCTGCTGACGTCTGATTGACCCTGGGTTAGCAGATCCCCGATGAGTCTCTTTTAGACGGTCCCGGGGCCAGGGAAGGGCCCGCGGAGGCCGAAAACAGCGCGCAATGCCCCGTCGATTCTTTTGCCATGCAGCGCGAGGGGGTCTGGCAGTTGTTGTTGCTCTCCAGCCTCCACCCTCCCTTCCAGAAGTCGGCACGCTGCGCACCTGCCGCAGCACCGTTGCATAGCATCAAACCCCGACGCGATAAGCCAGGCCTGTCCTGGCGCCCCCCGGCGGTGGTCCTTGCGGGCGTAACAAGGGGCCTGGCTTTTTGTTGAGGGCAGGCGCCTTGGACACTCCTTCGCGAAAACACCAGCGGCAATGTTGGCCATCCCTGTTACGGTTCTCTGTCCAAGCAAGCACGATGAAGACAGTTCTCTCCCCATTCTGTTTACAGTTCTCTGCCCATTCTTTTACAGTGCTCTGTCCAAGAATTGTCAGGAGTGGAAAAAAACACACAGACACAATTAATCGTCGATTCCCCAGAAAATGTGGGAAAATATGGGAAGTGGGGGGGAAGACAGGAACACAGAAGATATGGGAAAATATGGGGAATCATTTTATTTGTGTGTATTTATTTGTGTGTTTGTGGGCCCCTTCAAATTGTGCAGACGTGCCCCACATGGCCACCTGCGGTTTTTGCTGGCCTCGGGGCCGATCCACCGCCGCAGGCTGCAGGAGGCCGCGGCCCGCCGCCTCGTCGCGGCCTGCGCCCCGCCGGCCGCGACCGGCGCCGCGGCGCCGCCCGCCGTGGAGCCGCAGGATCGGGCCGGGCGAAAGGAGGGGATTGGGAGAGGGGGGGGGTACGAAATTTGCTGCATGCAGCTGGTTTCGGCCTCACCGAGGGGCCCGTTCCTTGATGTATAACTAGCCGCCTCCGGCGCCGGGAGGCGCCGGGAAAATCAGCTGCGTGAGCTGATTCTCAACCCCCCCCCTTTGCTATCCCCCCCTTTCGCCCGACCCGACAGGAGGCCGGGTCCGGAACGCAGCTGCGCGTGCTGATCCGGGTGGCGCGGCGGGCGGCGGCCGCGGAGGAGCGGAGGGACAGACGGCAGATCCCCAGGCGCCCCCTTTCTCGGCGACGGCGAAGGGTGAGGTTGCGTCGGGGTGTGGTTATTGCGATTGGCGCCGTTCCTGGGGATTCCAGCGTATGGAAGACATCAAGGCGGGGGCCTTTCGCCCTCTTCGGCCTCTAGAGAGGGCCTCGCCGGACCCCGGGAAGGGATCGGGACCTCCAGAGACCACGTATTGACAAAAACACGACGTCGGAGCTCTGGGGGTGTGGCCTGCGATCGGCGCCGCCGGGACTGGGGGGGCTCGACACTGTCCTCGTCGGGCCTCCTCGGGGAGCGGCGGAGAGCCCTGTCGGGGCCCCCGCCCGCCCCCCAGGGGGGCTTCCAGGGTGCCAGTCGCAAGCCGCACCCTCGGCAAGCCATGCCCTTCGGAGTCGCCGACCCTCGCGTTGCGGCAAAGGCACGGCGGGAAGTGTGTCTTTCTTTTCGGCCTTCGGGGGGGCCCTGACCAGGCCCCGGGACCGTCAAGCAACGACTCAGGACGCGACTCGGGTCCGGGGAAGGGGTCCAGACCTCTGGGGGTCGGCGCTGTGAAGAGAAATCGCGACGTCGGGGGTCTGACGACAGATCATGAAGGCCTCGTCGGAGCCGCTAGCCCGGGCACGATTGGCCGGCATGGGTGCACAGGGGGGATGAGCGCTCGTGCTCCAGTGCAGGGCGTGCGGAGATCTCTGGAAGCCCGGAGGCACGATCTCCGCCACGCAGGGGTTCAGTAGGCGGGTGACGTCGTCGGTGCTGAGGCCCTGATCTTCCAGAAGGGCTACATTAGGGGAACGAATATTGACATAACCATCAAAACTCGGAGGTCCGCGCGGGTTTCTCGGATCGGCGTTGGGCCACCCTGGCAGCGCCTCCGACGCCGCCCCTGGCGCGCTCCGCGCGCCAAGGAGGGGGATCCAGCGCCGATCCGAGAAATCCGCGCGGACCTCCGAGTTCCTATGTTTGTGCCATTCTTCGTTCCCCTAAGCATTCTGGAAGGTCAGGGTAGCACCCAAACCTTTGCGACCACCCGATTTCTGGAAGTGGAATTTCAAGGGTGGCCATGGGCTGGTGTTGTCGGATGGGAGGCCCCCCTCGAGGTTCGACAGCCCGCGCCCATACCCCGAGCGCTTGCATCGCCTTGCCCTTCCCCATTCTTCCTCCCTGTAGGTTTGAGCCTGTGTTGTTCCATCAAAGAATGCGCAAGCACAGACTTTCCCTGAGATCCAGGCGCTGCAAGTGTTTCACGCCTGACATTTCCGCCCTGTTTCGGTCTGGCCCTGGGACCATCACAGATCGAGCTGGTTCGAGAAATGCCGCAGAAACATGGGACCTAGTGCTTTGTTTGTTTCCACGACGTTGTATTTGTTTGCAACGTCGCATCTCCGGGTGTACACCTACACCGATCCAGGCAACGGACCATCCTCGGCCCAGGATGAGGTATACGTAGACGCCCTTCTGGCTTGGCCTCGAAGGCACATACACAGATTGTTTTGGCCAGGATTGGGAGGACAGATAACGAGGAGTTTCTCACGACGCAAGCATGTCGGGAGTTCCTCTCACAGGAAAGCACCGCTACTCCCCAGGTCGCTTCTGGGGTGCGTTCTGACCTTGATTTCGAGGCGAAGCCAGCCGTTGCGACGAGGGCTTCTCAGGAAGCCCCTAAGGGCGAACATGATGGCAGGGTAGGGGTGTATCGCGGCGCGCGGCGGCCGCGGAGGAGGCCGCGGTGGACTCGGAGCTTCTTGCGGGGATCCTGCAGCAGGCCGGCGTCACCAAAACATCCTCACATTTCGTTGTGCGTCTGCACCCCAGGGGCGACGCGCGCATGGAGGAGTCTTACAGTCTAGGCTCCGTGGCGAGCGCTCTCTGCGCATACCGCCCAGGGCACGATATACTGTAAGATTAGGGGAACAAGCAATGACATAATCATAAAACTCGGAGGTCCGCGCGGATTTCTCGGCAGGGGCGGCACCCGAGGCGCTGCCAGGAGGCCCCAGCGCCGATCCGAGGAACCCGCGCGGACCTCCGAGTTTTTATGTTCATGTCAGTGCTTGTTCCCCTATGATGTTCGAACCTACTCTAGCCTGGATCACCAGAAAGACTTTCGAGCACCAAAAAAGTACCGAAGCTCGAGGGTTTCCACGTGTCGGGTCGGGCCCTACACTGGACATTGTTTCGACACGGTTTCGACACCTTTCTGGGTGCTCGACATTTTTTCTGGGACGTGGTCCTGAAGCACGATGGGAACAGCATAACCCTAATGCGGTAAGATGTGTGTGCGACGTCTCCAGCACATGTCACCGCGCCGTTTCTGCCTCGGCGCGCGGCCTTAATTACAGTGCCGTTTTTAATACATGCTCCACGTGCGGATCATGTATTTAATTGCAGGGATTGGGTATTAAAAACAACGATGAGTTCATACCTCAATTTACTCATACATTAATCATGTACGAAAACTCTTATTTATTTTTTTCAAAAAAAAAACAGATGTATTCAAAAACTGCCCTGTACGTCTTGGGGAGGGCGCCACGGCCACACCATGGCGAACGCCGCCTCGCAGGCGCGGTGGGCGCTCCGTGGGGTTTGTCGCGTGGCGGCGCGTCTGACGGGTCTGTTTTCCACCACCACCATAAGTTGGAGGGGGGGAGGAGGAGGAGTTGGAGGAGGAGGGAGGAGGAGGAGGAGGAGGAGGAGGAGGAGGAGGAGGAGGAGGAGGAGGAGGAGGGAGGAGGAGAGAGGAGAGGAGGAGGAGGAGGAGGAGGAGGAGGAGGAGGAGGAGGAGGAGGAGGAGGAGGAGGAGGAGGACGGAGGGGGAGGAGGAGGAGGAGGAGGGTGGAGGAGGAAGAGGAGGAGGAGGGGGAGGAGGACCCCCTCCCCCTCTAACTTATGGTGGTGGTGGTGGAAACAGTCCTAGCAGCGTCTACTTGGGATGCGGGACGCAGGGTTTGCCGAAGGTTTTTGCCGTGGTGTCGGCGTCGTCCACCTGGGCGCATCGGGAGCAGCCGGCGCGGTGACAGATCCAGGGCTCATGTCGACTCCGCCGAGTCGATTCGATTCGATTTCGATGGCTTCTGATTCCGATTCGATTCGACTCGGGATCCCAGTTTTGGGCTCCGATGTCTTCTTGGAGGCATACCAGCCTGCCGCTTTCCACGGATTGGACTTCTCCCGACCGGGCTGCCGGCTTCCGCCGGGCCGATTCATTTCCTTGGAGGGTGAAAGAGGGGGTCTGCAACAGGGGGTCTTCAATGGGGGCTGAATGGCCCATGTATGCTCAATGTATCGTTCATGTATGTGAACGGGTACGATTGGCATCCAATGTCCGCGGTCATTGAGGGCCAGTCGTTCGTGCCCGCGCGTTGCCCGCGCGGGCACACGCGCCGTCCATCCATTATCGTTCATGCGTGCGGGGGTTCTTGCATATTGCGCGTGGGGCAGCGAAGTGGAGTGCAAGTGTGTCTTGATTGTGCGATTGATGATCGTGTATGTTCCCAAACGATGACCTCTCGACCCCCAAGACAGATTTGAACTGGGGCCCACGTTTCTCCCAAAATGTGAATTCACATTTTCCTTTTTCTCAAAATGTGAATTCACATTTTCCTTTTTCCCAAAATGTGAATTCACATTCTGGCCCCTTTCATAAAGAATCCTACACAAAAATCCAAAATGTGAATTCACAGTTTCCTTTTTCCAAAATGTGAATTCACATTTTCCTTTTTCCCAAAATGTGAATTCACATTTTGCTTTTCCCCACAATGTGGATTCACATTTTGCCCTGGCCCTCAAGATTCCCAACGCTGGGGCGTTTTGTTCCGCATGTCAGATTGGCTGGGGAGATTTCGACACTCACCTGACCGCTTTCGTTTGTTCCAGCCTTTTCTTTTTGCGCCCTCAGCGCACGTTGCCTTCGTCGCCTTTCCCGAGCCCCCCGCCCCCTTGTTTCCTTTCCTTTCAAGTCTCGCGCGTGGGTGCAGGCGGGGGGCTTCCATTAGTTCCCCCGCCGAACACAGCAATCGAAGATGCATCGCTCATTCATGGCCCATAAAGACACCATTGCCGGGACCCTGCGGCCGACCCCCACTTTCACCCTCCAATTTCCATCGCCGATCCGACGAGACAATGTCGCTTCGATTCTGGGCGCTCGTGCACATCGCACGCGTCGCACGTCCTCAGGGCGCCCCACCGCAGGCGCTGTTCCCCTTCCTGCCGCCCGGCGAGCGCGCGGAGCTGCTCGGCCGGCTGCGGGGCCCCTTCGGCGCCGAGGCCGTCGCCGCGGCCGCCGCGCGCGCCGGGCGCGGCAGGGCCGGCCGTGGAGGCGGCCAGGAGGCTCGGAGAGGGGCACGTGTGAACGCTCGACAGGGGTTCGGCGTCACCCCAGCAGACTTCTGCTATATGTGCGCCGCCCCCTCAGGGGCGGCGCGCGCACCGAGCAATCGTGTAGTACATGCGTCGTGGTGGGCGCTTTCTGGCCGCGCCGCTCGGGAAGCGATGTACTTCACAAGATGGGTACACTGCATGTTCGGGTCGGACGCGCGCCTCCAAGGCGGACATGTAGTCCTAGTGTGTCTTTGTGCGTCCCATGGTTCGCCCTGGGGGGCAAGCGGTTCCGGAGGGAAACGGGGTCCCGAGGTTGTCCGCCGATTGCAGGCTCTCGGGGCCCTCCACGGGCCCCAGGGCGGTCAGAGAAGGACCCAGGATGGAGATCTCGCCCTGGGGAAGTGCCCCAGGGCCCAGGTTCCGAGCACAGTATATAACTATCACCACCAAGATCGAGAATCATCTACGATGCGATTTCCGTTGCCCACCTCCCGCCGCCAACGGCAAACGGGCTGCCGCATCTCTCTTATAAGGACCGAAACAGGATTCATCAAAGCACGCGCGGTGGTGGTGTATAACATGCTGGTTACCAGGAGGAGCGATTTTTATACACCACCACCAAGAAGTGCTGCTTCTGCTCTAGGAGCTCCCCATGCCGCGGAGCCTGCGAGCTGCGCCGCGCTCCTTTTCGCCGTGGCGTCGCAGCGTCGTCAGGCATGACCCTGCCCCTAACCTTTTTTTGCGGTAATGTACTGTTGCGGGCGGCGGTGGTGTATAGAAATTGGCCTCGCGCAGGACCTGTCTCCCTCAGGACCCGTTTCCCCACTGTGCTGAACGGGTGCGGAACAACAAGTGGGTACGATGCCTGACAACAGGTGTTGTCCGAAACTGACAGCGGACGCTGTTGGGCAGGCGACGGCCTCCTGTCTGAAACGGACAACTTCCGCGGCGACGCCGACAGCGAGTCCTGCTCAGAATGGACAGGAGCTGCTGTCGGTCTTCATACCCATTCTTTCCGTACCCACTGCGGCCGTGTGGACAAGGCGTAACCTTGTGGAGGACGATCAGCGGAGAGGAAGCATGTTGCCAAATTCTTCCCAGTTGTCTAAAACATGTGTTAAACATGGTTTAAACATCTAAATATCATGTTTGAAACATGTTTAGAGCAGTTTCCGACATTGTAAACAGATCGGACTGTTCGGGTGTCCATTGTCGTGGCATCCACACGCGTAACCATAATGTCTCAGAGCCTCGCTCGGCGGCGAGATCTGAACCCTGCCCTCGCCGACCTACGATTCTCGGGCAACTCGACGGGCGGCGGGGGCAGGGTTCGGAGTTCGTCGACCACATGGCGAAGCCCGAGTTAACCCACCCCCGCCATCGATTCAGGAGAGACGATGTTGGTGGGGGCGGGGGATAGGGCTCGAATGTCGCCTCCTAACGGGTCTCCACGCGGATTTCTGGGATCGGCACTCGGGCCTCCCAGAGGCGCCGCCCCTGGTGCGCTCCGCGCGCCAGGGAGGTGAAGTCCAGAGCCGATACAAGAAACCCGCGCGGAGATTAGAGAACTTGCGGTGGGGGCGTTCTGTAAAGAATGTGCCTAGGAGGCGCCAGACACTGGGGCATTCCTCATCCGATGAGGGTGGCGGTGATATTCATGGCCCATCCTCGATTGGTCTTCCACCAGCTTCCAGACCTTGGATTCCCTATCCAAGGGTTTCTGTTCCAAGGCCCTCACCGTGGTTTCTCCGGGCTCCGCGCTGATCTCTTGGAGCGGAGCGGCGCTGGGGCCTCTCTGGCGCAGCCTCCGGCGCTGCCCCTGGCGTGCGCCGCGCGGCAGGGAGGGGGATCCATCGACGAGCCGAGAAAAATCGGCGCGGAGCCCGACATCCGCCTGCGTGTTGTTGCTGCTCCATCTGCGGCCCACGAGGTCCCGACCCGGTACCCGGGGGTCGGGGCTGGACAGACCTCCTACCCCGACGCGTCGATTAGTGAATTGGCCGTTTTCGGTTCGCGGGAGGGCGTCGCGGCCGTCATTCTTGCGGGTCCAGGTCCGTCGGTTTCGGTCCCAGGCCGTTTTCACTAAGGGGAGGTCTACTAAAGGGAGGTTTGTCCAGCGCCGAGGGGGTAGTTTCTCGTCCGGGGTCCGCGTCTGATGGCCCTCGGGGGCCCGAGAACGGGCCCCCGACAGCGCAGTCGAGGAGCACCGCCAGGAGTGACAGCGTCTTGCCTTCGGAGATCGGGGCCGAAACGGATCCGCGCGAGACGTTCTGTTCCTGTGGCTTTCTCTTCCTCTGTAGCCGGAGAAGAAAAAAAACATAAACATATTTATGTTCATGCTCCGCGCGGATTTCTTGGATCCGCGCCTGGGCCCCCTGGCGGCGCCTCCGGCGCCGCCCCTGGCGCGCTCCGCGCGCCAGGGAGGCGGGTCCAGCGCGAATCCAAGAAATCCGCGCGGAGCGCCAAAAGTTGATGCTTATGTGGTTTTTATGATGCTTATTTTTCTTCTTCTTCTTCTTCTTCTAGCAAATGCCCGAAGCCCTCTGAACCCAGGTCCAGCGCGAATTCAAGAAATCCGCGCGGAGCGCCAAGAGTTTTTATGTTTCTGTGGTGTTGCCCTTCTCCTCCTCTGCAGGGCAGCGCCAGCGCGCCGCCCGAGCTGGACCCGGGGGCCGACGGGGCTGGCGCCCGGGTGAAGATCGGGTCGTTCTGGGCGCCGCGCGGCGCGGCGAGGCGGCCCGAGCTGGTCCCCGACGTCGCCTTCGTGGGCATCGGCCGCCACGCCGAGCTGCTGGAGGAGCCTGGGATCGGTATCGTTTATCCTATCCCCATCCCCATCTTCAACGCCTTCAAGACCCCCACCAAATTACCACCCCAGATGGGGATACACCCCTAGAAACCCGAAGAGAACGACCTATATCCCCATCTAGGGGGGTAAATCGGCCAGTGGGGCCCAGGCCACGCCGCTGGGGATGGGGATCGGTTAAACGGTACTCATGGGAGCCTGGCGCCGCAGTGGCCCCACTTCGGAAGCTGCAGCATATCCACCGCCAGAGTATGTCCACATCCACCGCTTCGGAGTCGTGCCCTGGAATCTCGAGGAGCAGTGGATGTGGATATCCGCCCGCCCGCGTGAGCGGGCAGATATCCATATCCGCCGCTCCCCGAGTCCTCGCAACACGACCCAGCAGCAGTAGATATGGTCAAATTCTGGCGGCGCAGCATATACATTACCAGTGTCGGGCTGTTTTTTTATCCCAAGACATCTTGAGGGTCGGCGACAACGTCGGGGTGGTGTGTTGTATACTTGTTTCTCCTTGTTTTCCCGTGGCGAGAACGGAACATGTATACACACCCAAACTCCGGATGCACCAGGATCCGCTTTCCTGTGCGAGTTTCGGTGCGGGGCTGGAAAAAGCGTCGGTGTGTAGATGTCGGCTCCTCATCACTGACGTCGAAGAATTAAATCTGGCCTGTCCCTCTACAGGAGGGATCCTAAGAAATAGTTAGGAAAATATAGTCGGGGGCTTATGTTTGGAGTAGTTTTGCGCATTTGTCGGGGATTTTCTGGCTACTTCTGATTTTCCGCCCAAAAGCCCCTGTAGGGGGACAGGCCCGACCTAATCGAAGAAGAACAAAAACACACAAGCACAAACTTTTGGCGCTCCGCGCGACTTTCTTGGATCCGCGCTGGGCCCCAACTGGCGGCGCCTCCGGCGCCGCCCCTGGCGCGCTCCGCGCGCCAGGGAGGGGGGCCCAGCGCGGATCCAAGAATTCCGCGCGGAGCGCCAAACGTTTATGTTTACATTGTTTTCTTCAGGAGAAGAATAAACACACAGACACATTTCATACTCGATTCCTCAGAAAATATGGGATAATATGGGAAGTGGGGGGGGAGACGAAAACCCAGAAAATATTGGAAAATATGGGGTATTCTTTTATTTGTGTGTTTCTATTTGTGTGCCCCAGGGCCCCTTCATTTTTCTTCTTCTATAATGGGCGGTTTCGTCCGGCCTCAGGCCCCCGGGCCCTCACAGGTCGAGGAGCCCGGGAGCCTGTCGTCGCAGTGGGTTCACTTCAGGAGGAGAAAAAACACACACAGACACAATGACTCGTCGATTTCCCAGAAAATATGGGAAGTGGGGGGGAAGACAAAGACCCAGAAAATATGTGATAAATATGGGGGATATGTTTATTTGTGTGTGTGTCCTTATTCGTGTATCCTGGGGCCCCTTCATCACTAACGGGCGGTCTCGTCGGGTCTCAGGCCCCAGGACCCTCACAGGTCGGTCTGCCTCGCAGCAGGGTGCACGAGGATGGGGTCCGGGGCTCCCGTCGTCTTTCTTGTTCTGCGATGCTGCATGCTTGTTTTGCGACGTCGGATCTCAGGGGAGCTCGCACGGGCGACGCCCGAGCCTCGTGCCCCATCGTAGGAACCCTTCCCCGCGAGCCGCCGATCTGATTGCATCAAACCGCGGCCCCAGAGGTCCCGACCGCCTCCCCGGGGGGCAGTTCTTCGGCTTGGATCTGTTTTCTGTGGTCCCTGGGCCCGAGAACGACCCCAGAAGGCCGGAACCTCAGAAGAGCCGCCAGAATTGAAGCGATCAGGTCGTCGGGTACCCTGGCCGTTGGCAACGGAGGAGCTGGCGCGGGCGATGCTCGAGCGCGGGGAGCGCCACCTGCTGCTCCTGGGCCCGCAGGGCGTGGGGAAGAACCGGGTGGTGGACCATCTGCTGCAGGCGCTGAATTTGGAACGCGAGTACATCCGAAGGAGAAACAGGCGGCCTGGGCATTCCAGTCCCCGCGGATGCGGTCCGAGCAGTTGGGGCCGACGGATCGCAGCACATCGCGATACGTCGGCGAGGCATCGGCGAGGCAGCGGCGATTCGGCGTGATGCATGGGTGCTGCATTGGTTACGCGGCGCGAGCCTCCGGCCCCATCTACGAGATCTCGAACAATCTCTCGGAGGTCCGCACGGACTTCGTGGGTCGGCATTGGACCCAGACTCGTCGGTCGTTGAAAGTGGATGCTTCTGGATCCTCCGACCTCCCCTACCTTTCGGCGCCTTCCTGCTTCAGTGATCGGGTAGGTTCCCCTTGTCCGTCCTCTTTGGGTGGCGGGCGGGAGCCCAGTACTTCATGCTTCCACCAACTCTTCCGACCGACGGGTACCCCTTTGCGTTAAGTCGGGCCTGTCCCTCTACAGGAGGGGTATACACAAATAGTCAAAAGATAGTCTGGGGACGATTTGTTCTACTAGGTTTGATCCTTTGGGGAGTATTTTGTGAGTATGTTTTATTATTCGCCCAAAATCCCCCTGTTGGGGGACAGGCCCGACTTAACCTTTGCGCCATGAGCAACACACTGGGAGGTGTTGCCAGTGTTCAGCCCTCGCTGGGCCCCCAGGGCCGTGACCGTCGACAGAGACAGCTCGGGACGAGGAGCGGGTCTCCAGGACGGGGTCCAGGCATCTGGGGGCCCACGCCTCGAAAAGATCACGACGTCGGGGGTCTGCGCTGACCTTCCATGGACGATTGCGTTTCACTGCTCGCAGAGAGATGATTCGCAAGTGGTCTGGATCCGCCGCGGGGGACGCACGATACATCGAGGCAAGCATTTGTTTGTTTCTGACGTTTCCGAGCAGGCACCTTGCGAGTAGTGGAACTCGCTCGCTAATCGGACGATGGTGAGCAGGCACTTTGCGAGTAGTGGAACGCGCTCGCTGATTCCAGGAGGGCCAGGATATAGCGCCAGATCCTTGATGTCTACATTCCGGGCGAGGTTTGGATCAATCCAGATGGAGCTGTCTGGAGGGTTACTTTTTAGCACTCCGGAAGGTCAGGAGGAGGAGGAGAAGGAGACCTAAGAGAAGGGGGAGGAGGAGGAGGAGGAGGAGGAGGAGGAGGAGGAGGAGGAGGAGGAGGAGGAGAAGGAGGAGGAGGAGGAGGAGGACCGAGGGGCAGCTGTCTGGTACTCTGGAAGGTCAGGAGTGGGGGCCCCCCTCCCTTGGCGCGCGGAGCGCGCCAGGGGGCGGCGCCGGGGGGGCGCGCCACCGATGGATCCAGCGCCGGCCCGAGAGGCCCCGCGCGTGCCCCAACGTCCGCCGACGTTTTGTTGGTCAAGCCTGCGACCCACGAGGTCCTGACTCCTCCTCCTCCTCCGCCTCCTCCTCCTCCTCCTCCTCCTCCTCCTCCTCCTCCTCCCTCTTCCTCCTCCTCTTCTTCTTCTTCTTCTTCTTCTTCCTCCTCCTCCTCCTCCTCCTCCTCCTCCTCCTCCTCCTGGGCGGTCCTTAGCAAGGTTCTTGCGGGTTCCTACGACGACGACGACGCCGACGGGTCCCAACGACGCACTCCTTTTTCGACGCCGACGCCAACGGCGACGACGGCGACACCACAATCAGTAGAAATGAAACGTGTTCATCACTCGGATGAATATGTGTGTATGTGTATGTGTAGCTACACATACACATACACATACACACATACACATACGCATATGTGCATACACATATACATACACATAGACACATACACACACGCATATGCGCATACACATACACATATACGCATACACACATACACATACACATGCACATATGCACATGTATATGACGCCCACATATGTGTATGTGTATGCGTATGTATGTAGGTGTATGAAGACGTATATGCCTCCGCCTGCTCGTCTTATCCTCCTTCCTCCCCCTCCTCCTCCTCCCCCTCATCCTCCTCCTCCTTAGCCCCCCCCGCAGTAGCATGACTCCTCCTCATTATCATCATCATCCTCTCCTCCTCCTCATCCTCCTCCTCCAACCCTGTTTCCCTGTCCCTTGCCTCCTCCTCCGCCTCCTCCTCCTCCTGCTCCTGCCCATTCTACTCCCTCCTCCTGCTCCTCCTCCCTCGCTTCCCCCCCTCCCTCGCTCCCTCCCTCCCTTCCTCCCTCCCGTCCCTCCCGCCCTCCTCCATCCTCCCAATTCCCTCCCTCCTCGCCGTCCCTGTCTATCTACTTCCCTCCTCCTCCTCCTCCGCCTCCCCCTCCTCCCCCCGCGATCCTAACTCCTCCCGCTTCCCTCGCCCCCCCCCCTCCTCATTCCTCTCACTTCCGCCCCCCCCCCCCTCCACCCCGCCTGGTAGGAGGAGGAGGAGGAGGAGGAGGAAGAGGAGGAGGTGGAGGAGGAGGAGGAAGAGGAGAAGGAGGAGGAGGAGGAGAAAGAGGACGAGGAAGAGGAGGAGGATGAGGAGCAGGAGCAGGAGCAGGAGGAGGATCGCTATGAAGCGCCCGAATCTCTATGAAGCACCCGAATGCGTTGAGACTGGCTTTAATCCTCCTCCTCCTCATCCTCCTCATCCTCCTCCTCATCCTGCGGTTGCTGATGCTGCTGACGCTGCTGCTCCTCCTTATCATCGACCCCATTCTCATCCCCACCCTCGTCCTCATCATCGTCTTCGAGTTTTCCGAGCGGCGCCCAGCCGTGGCGACGCGCAGGGCCCTCGATGGGGCCATATGGGGCCTCGAACCTCGATCCTCGATGGGGCCATATGGGGCCTCGAAGGTCCATGGGGTCTCAAGTCGATAAACTGTAACTTCGATCGAAAACCTCGAACCTCGAATTTCGATCGAAACGGCGACGACGGCGGCGGTGACGGCGGCGGCGGCAACGGCGATTGCGACGGCGACGGCGACGGCGACGACGACGACGGCGGCGACGACGACGACGACGAACGACGACGGCGACGAAGCCAACGAAGACGGCGACGACCCGACGACGGCGACGGCGACGACGGCGTCGACGACGGCGGCGGCGGCGACGACGACGACGCGTCCGCCGAGCCGCGTCCAGCCGCGGCGACGAGGAGGGCCCCCAAGGAAAACACAAACAAAATGCGCTGCCCCCGCCCCCCATGGGTGTTGTAGTACTTGTTGTCGTCGTCGTCCTGGCGGGGCGCGGTCGTCGTCGTCGTCGTCGTCGTCGCTCCCGCCAGCAGTTGCCCCCCCCTCCCCACTCCCGCCGCCGGACGCCGGCTGGGCGACGACAACACGCGGCGGCGCCTCGTCGTCGACGAGGCGCCGCCGCCCGCCGCCGCGTGCGCGGGGGGAGGGAGGGAAAGGGGGGAGAGGGAGAAGGCGAGATGGAGAATGATGATGAAGGGGAGTAGCAAGGAGAAGAAGAGGAGGCTCAGGAGGGAGAGCGAGGCGGAGAAGGAGGAGGAGGAGGGGGAGTAGCAGGAGGAGGAGGGAGGACGAGGATGAGGAGGAGGAAGAGAAGGAGGAGGAGGGGGCGAGGGAGAGGGCGGCCCTGCTCGGGGCGGGGGGGGGCCTCCTCCTCCTGCCGTTTCTCCTGCTCATCCAGCTGTTCACCGCCCTCCTCCTCCCCCTGCTCCTCCTCCTCCTCCTCGTCCTCCTCATCATCGCCATCATCATCTTGATTATCATTTCCCTCCTCCCCATCATCATCGTGATCGTCGTTTGCCTCATTCTCTACCGGCGACCTCCCTGCGGCGACGATGATGATGATGAGGAGGTTGAGGATTATGTTGATGATGATGATGTTTATTGTTTTACTGAATACCGTTCCTCGACCGACCCCTGTCGAGCTTGGAGTTGTAAGCAAGAAACGCGGGCAACTCAAATACGTGCTTTGCGTGCGCGGGCATAGCAGTCTTAATTGCAGACACTTCCACAGCAGTAGCTAGGCCTAGAACTCCAGACTTCATTTTGGCAGCGTGCCGCGCTGCCTCGAACTCAGCAACTGATGCGATGATGGCCCATTTGCTCTGGTCGCTCTGGGCGGCCTTATCCAACAAACGTGCAATGTCAGGCTTCGCGGCCCTAAACCTGGCCGATATCCAGATCTCTCTATTCACCAGAGACGCGGCTGCGAAAAACGTCAGACACGGGCCTTTCCGTAGGCCTTGGAACACTTCGGGCGTGACCAGACTGCCCCCTAGGATCCGGACGCACACCTCAACGAACTCAGGGATCTGGGACACGTCGGCCGCCACGACGACGCGAGCGACCGCGTCGCCTGCAATCATCGCTGGCAAAACGCGCATGCGCAGTGCAGCAGCCTGCCTGTCGCAGGCCTCAGACTGGTGAAGAAAAAACACAGCTTGGCCTTGGAGGTCACCAAGGTCGCCAGGTCTAAGTTGCTCTCGCTGGCGTGCTGCTTTCCTGGCCGCCGCCACAGATCGTTTTTTCTCTTCAGCTGTCTGCGCGGCTGCCTCCTCGACCAAGTCTGCATCTGGGTTGAAAACATGACCGGCATGAACTGCCTCCCTCAAGCGGTGGTCCCGCTTCGCCATCTGGAACGCAAGCTCCTTGTCGTGCTTAGTTGTCCACCCAGGCAGGACGGCAGATCCAGCAGCATCGATCTTGTCGAGGGCATCGGCCACCTCGACGGACTCCGCCGCCTCGATTGCAGCTTGACGTCGCGCATGCACGAAATCCTTCCTGGCGAATTTGCAATGGGTCTGGCCCACGGAGCCGCCCAGCTTGCGTTTCGCAAGAACGCCAAAATCAAATCTGCGACCCCGCCCGTCCCCAGGACGGCTCACGCCCAAGCACTCCCGCCAGATGACGCGGGCTCTCACGATGACGTCAGACAACTCCTCGGGGTCCTCGGGCGTGTCCAGGACGACTTTGATGACGTCGTCCTCCGTGGAGCCCACGCCGTTCAGGCGCTTCGACCCAAGCACCTCGTCAATCTTGGAGAAGTCCTGCTCGACCTTGGACGTGCAGGCCCTGAACATGGCCAAGCGGTAGATCCCTTCCCTGATGGTGTGCGTCGGGTGCGCCGACGACATGGACTTGCGCGACTCCGCGCGGCGTATGGCCGCGATCCAAGAATCCAAAGTGTTCGCGCCAGTCTGCGTCCTGTGTTGCCGGGCCACTGGTGTGAGGGCGTCCAGCTCGTTCCTCAGGTCAGCCTCGCCCACGCCCATGGCGTTCGCGAGCGCAGCGATGTCGCGGCGTCGCGCCGCCTCGTGCTCGCGGCCGCCGCGCCTGGAGCAAGAGGCAACAGGATGGGAGATGCGGCGCTGCTTAATGCCCGCCCCCCCTCTGAGGGGGGGGGGGGGAGGGGGGGAGGGGAGGGCGGGCGGAGAGCGGCGGCGAGAGGGGAGGGGAGGAGAGCGAAGAGGAGGAGGAGGAGGAGGAGGAGGAGGAGGAGGAGGAGGAGGCAAGTGCGGCGGAGGCTACATGGGGGTTGATTTGCTGTTGACTGCTCCGTCGCTCGTCGCTCGTCGGTGTCCTCGCCTTCCTCATCCCATTCCTCCGCCTACTACCCCTCATCATCATCACCATCATCATCATCATCATCATCCTCATTATCCTCATCCTCCTTATCCTTCTCCTCCTCCGCATCCTCCTCCTTATCCTCATCCTTATCCCTCTTACTCGTCATCATTTCACCATCTCACGCCTCCCTCATACTTCAGACCGTCGCCCTCGCCCCCGTGCGAGAGTTATCGCCCACTCCGGACCTGGATGCCGCATCGGCGTCCAGGTTGAACACGGAGAACCGCTGAATAAGCTCAAAGTCGGGAAACTCCGCGCGCATCACGTGCACGCACAGCTTGACCCAGCGAGACAGGCTATGCAGGCAGCTCTGGATGATAGCCTGAGGGACGCCGTTGCGGTCCCCGATCGTCTTGTAATCGGAACTATCGGTCCCCGACGGGACAACTATCGGAAACTGCCTCAGGCAATCCAGCATGTACTTCGTGTACGACAAGATCGTGCACACTCTGCCCTCCATGTGCAATTCCACGATCCGAATCAAGAAGCAGTACACATCAGCATTGAGAGCTGACGGGTCGAAGTTCTCCCAGCTATCAACGCCCCTGGCGAAGGACAGCGCGTCGTCGCTCGCGTCGGCCATCAGAGCTAGCATCACGCATGTGCGAGCGTCAATCTTGAAAAGGAACTCAGCGCAACACTGCACCTCCACGCCCGACCGCATGACTATTACCTCCCGAGCAGTCATCACAAACGCCTGGAACCACACAGCAAACGTGCCAAGAGGACTTGCCAAGCTCTCGAACCGATGTTTTGCAGACCGCAGGGGCACTAGTAGTTTGCTGTTTGCCAAGAATCCTGTTTCCAATTCGCAGCAACACTTTGTAAACATACGACGGAGATCAAGCGCCCTGTCAATTTTTTGAACAATGCTTCTCGGGCCGGACACGAAAAACTCAAGTAGCTCGCTGAGTTCCTCATCCGCCTTCCAGGGCCTCACAATACCACGCCTGGAACCGTGTGCTTTGTCTCGCCCGATGAGTTCCAGATTTGGCGCCAGCGGCGCCGATCCATCAGAAGGGTTGCGCATATCCCTCACAGAATTGATCTCGTCCGACGCGCAGTCCACAGCAACCATCCGGACAGTGGCAACCAGGTTGTTGTAGCCGGCCTTTTGGAGGCCGCGCGCCGTCAGCGAAGCAGACCCCCCAACGTGTTGTTGCTTTTTCCCTCCTCCCACCCCCTCATCCGCATTCTCGTCATCATCGTCATCATCATCAGCATCACCACCGCGACGCCCACGACCTCGCCCGAATCCCCGGGCCCCCGAAAGCAACCCCCAAGAAACAAAACTTTGAGTACCACCACATGGCCTCAGAAAACCTTGTCGGGGGAGCTGCATCCACTGACGGCGGTGGCTCTGCCCGCGCCGTCATGGCGCGGATCATCACGTTGCGGGTCGCGTTGGTGATCGCCAAGGCCCCCGTGCCGAAGTGCTTGCGCTGCCCAAGCCGCCCGTGGCGGACATTCAGGTCCGCGTCGATTGCTGAAAACCGAAGCGCCAATCTCCCATGGCGCTCGTCCCGGAAGAGCGTCGTGCACATGCTGCGAGCCAGGAAGTCCCTATCGATGTCTGATATAGCTTCCCTCAAACACCATATCATTTTTGAAATCTTGTGTTTCTGCCCAACTCCGTGCATGCCCGCAGTAGGTGAGACGCCTTTCGGCAACTCCCGCAGCAAAGTCTCGAAGGCCTCAGCAGATGGCGCCCCTGCGCCAGCCAGGAGCTCCGCACTGTTTTCATTATACGCTGATGCGGCTTGATTGTGCGCATCCGAACTTTGGTGCCTCTTCAGGTGACACAGCTGGAGGGCGGCCGTCGTGTTCACGCTAAAGGTCGCCATGTGGCCGATCAGGCCAGCAGCGTTGCAGGCAACGCACCCAGCGCCGTAATCCCGCCACTGCAACCACGTGGTAGCGGCGAGTGGCCCCGCGTCTCCTAGCGGCAGCTCGGTCTTCCAGATGTCAGCGTGGACCACGAACTTACAGCGCGCACACTGCGAGTCCACGCACGTAGCATAATGGAATACCGACTCTTTGTCAACAGTGGTGCCGCCATTGCGCGTCAACAGGGTCTTCAAGAAAGACTGACGGTCTCGCGGTATTGCATCGACAGCTGGCACCTCGACCTTCTTTGAGGCGATGCCCGTCATGAGCCAAAATGGCTAACCACGGACCGCCGCGCTCCGATCATGTCCAACGTCGGCCATGGCGTTGACCTCCCTGGGGGCACGCCCCCTCCCCAACGTTAGTAGGGACACGCGTAATCGCGTCCGCCCGCTTCCAATGGCCTTCCGCCGGACGCCGCCTAGGGCGAGAGGTCAACTTCCCCTGAGTGGATTTAGCTACGACGGCCATTCCCCGTTCTTCCATTGCCCGCATTTGCTGGCATTCCGCTGGGCGCCGCCTAGGGCGAGAGGTCAACTTTGCTGATCACCAGGTCGACACTCTAGAATAGCTATTCACGGGAATTCCCACGGTGGCGACGAAAAATCATAAAACACTATGCAGGGGGGTGCCAAAATCTGGCGGCGAGACATTGCGCAAATGAAAGGTGTCACTGAAAAAAAGGACGACGACCGACTCTGCACACACTATGCGTAGTATACGATGCTAGCAAAATAACATATTTGAAAACAAGTATAGGAAACGTATTCACTTTACGCATGCAATAAACAAATGCGTACGCCACTCACGCCGCTCACGCCCGACCCGAGCCCGAGCCCGAGCCCGAGCCCGAGCCCGAGGTGGGGAGGAGAGGGCGCCATGGAAGAATGGGGACGGGCGGGGCGGGATAGCTGAATCTACACGCGCAGCAAAGATCACCAGGTCTACTAAGCCTCTACGCCCCCCAGTGTCTGGGCGGGCCGCCTGGTTATGAAGGGGGCCGCTTTGGGGCGATATTGGTGGCCTCGGGGCGACATTGGTGGCCTCTTGGGTCGTCTTTCAGCATTCGAAGCCCGGGCTGGCAAGGACGCTCGAACCTACGAAGGGGGAGGAGGAGGAGGAGGAGGGGGAGGACGAGGAGGAGGAGGAGGAGGAGGGGAGGGGAGGAGGAGCAGGAGGAGGAGGAGGAGAAGGAGCAGGAGAATGAGGAGGAGGAGGGGGGAAGAGGACGAGGAAGAGGAGATGGAGGACGACGACGACAAGGAGGAGGAAGAAGAGGGGGAGTACGAGGAGGAGGAGGAGGAGGCGGAGAACAACGGGGGCGAGGATTCATTGGAGCCATCTTACGAAGATGCGGACCAGGACTAGGAGGTGGAGAGGAGGAGGGGGCGGAGAATGGAGATGGTAACGACGACGACGACGACGACAACGAGGACGAGGAGGGGAAGGAGTGGAAAGGGCATGGAGAAGCAGGAAGACAGGGCAGAAACATCGATGCAGGTAGGAGTACGAAGAGGAGGAGGAGGAGGAGGAGGTGGAGGAGGTGGGGGAGGAGAAGAAGGAGGGGGTGCAGGAAGAGGAGGTGGATAAGGAGGGGGAGAGGATGCTGGGGGGGGGGGAGGAAAAGGAGGAGGAGAAGGATAACACAGTAGGAGGACAAGAGATGAGTGTGATGGGTATCAGGAGGAGAGGGGGAGAATATAATAGGGAGGGCGAGCTCGGGCTCGGGCATCCCCTCCTCCCACGCGCGCCCCCCCAGCTGGCGCGCCCTGGTCCACGACGACGCCGTCGTTGCCAAGCCAGGCACGCGGAGCGCGGCCAGGAGGGAGGAGGCAGGGGGCAGGGAGGAAGCAGCGGGCAGGAGCGGGGAGGAGGAGGGAGGGGGGAGGAGGGAGGGGCGGGGAGGAGGAGGGAGGAGGGAGGGAGGGGGGAGGGAGGAGGGAGGAGGCAGCGGGCAGGAGCAGCAGGGTGGAGGGAGGAGGGAGGAGGAGGGAGGGGCAGGAGGAGGGAGGAGGGAGGGGCAGGAGAGGGGAGATATTACAACGCCAGAAGCCCTAGTACGGGAGCCGATGCAATGTCAAAGTACGCTCCGAATAAACGTGCGCCATAGCGCATAGCACAGCAAATGTATGTGCAACAGAATACCCGACGCAACAGCAACAGAAAAGGTCGCGAGGGCAAGACAGAAGCATCAGTGAATGCTCCGCGACAAGTGTTGCCACGCAAAGTCTGCTACGGCAACCGAAGACACTGCTGAAGGGCGTGTGCCGTTCAGTTCTGCCACAGCCACATGGTTTCCACAACCCGTTGGAGGAGCAGGACCGCAAACCGTGTCCGCCCAAAATGCTGCACATACAAATTCAAGTAAGTGACGTCATTTTGCGAGTGTCTTTGAACGACATTCAGCTCAGCATCATCAAGAGCAACCCCACCAATAAGCTGCATTATTGATAGATGGGCTCCGTAGCTCCGCGTGGAGAAGCACAAGCATGTCTCGGCGGAGCGCATGCAAACGTTGTCGCCGCTACTCAGGCCAGCCGTGCACTTTGTCATGCCGTTGCCAGGCCATCGGTGCACACGTAGATGAAGCTGTGTGCGGGCATAGGCCGGATGGCAAGGCCGCGGGCGTCGGTGGCGATGTTCGCGAGGCCCTCATGGCCTTGCAGCATCTTCAGCAGGGCATCCTCTGAGGCCGCAGTCTCGCGGTCCGAGAAGGCAGCCACCACTACCATTTTCTTCCACCTGACCTTGTGGCCCACCATGTGAGTGGGAAGCAATCTAGGAGCGCGCACGTCCCGCTCGCACCTCCAGCACATGCCTCCTTCCCACCTCCACGCGGGATCGCTAGTGGACCCCACGCACGCGGATCCCCATTCACCGCGTGGCACGTAGTTCAGGACGCGCTGAACCAGGGCGCGCTGCGATATGTCCAGCAGTGGGCTCAGCACTTCGATAAACTCAGGGAACTTCGTGGACGCCTGCTGCGCGACGTCCTCCGCGTCCTCACGCGCCGTCGCCCAGAGGATGCGCTGGCGCTCGTCTGGCGACGGCGGCGGCGCCCAGCGCGGTGCTCTTCTGGCGACGGCGGCGGCGCCCAGCGCGGCAGCGCTACAGCCGTGCGCTGCAGCAGGTGCAGATGCGGCGCAAGTCCCAGACCAGCCCGGAAGATGATGAGGATCGCGAGCGCCCGCCGCCACCCCAGCGGCAGCGCCCGCCGCCCGCTGCTGGCTTCCCGAGTCGTCGTCGTCCGCCGCCAGCTCCGCGGTCTCGCTGCTCCCCACGGACTTCCGGATGGGCGCGGACAAGTCGAAAGCGTCGTCTATGTTGAGGTCGATTCCGGAGTTGAAAGCGTCTATGTTGGCTTGCACTCCACTCTTCTTGAACGCGCCGTTCTGCAGGCCACCAGAGGAGCACCCGGCGTCCGCCGCCGCCTGCAGCCAGCCAGCGTCGTCGTCGTCCGCCGCCGCCAGCAAGCCTCCACCAGGGGGGTGCCCGCCAACAGGAGGAGCAGGCTCGCCAGCGCCCGCCACAGTGCGTTGGTGTTGCTGCCTGTCTTCTTGCCCGTCGCCGCAGCAGGCCACGGCCGTCGTCGCGCCGTCCGCTCCTGCTCCAGCAGCTCGTTCGGGCGCCGTGTCGGCCCCAGCAGCAGTGTCCACCCGTTGGCCTCCAGGACTGGTGGTGGCGGTTCCCTCAACCCTCCCAGCAGATCTGTCGACGACCACCCTGCTACTAGGAGGGCTTCGACTTCGGCCCGGGGACGGGCTGCTGAAGCAATGCCTAAGGAGACGATGTCGGAGAGGCGGCCACCGTTCCGCCAAGTTTGGCGACTCCAGCAACCATGGGCGCCGCTGTGGTGCTATGGGCAGCGAAGTAATGGTTCTTGAGTTTCGTGAGTGTGGGCACCGCTGTGCCCTGGCAGATGATGATCGGGTTGGTTGAGCCAGAAATTGGCTGCATACATGAAAGTTTCGCATGTTGAATCCCACCAGCCTTCAGGGCTGAGATGATACTTTGGCGAACTTTGTCTTGCCTATGCCAGCCCCCATCCCCCTCCTCTGCAGCATTGCCCTCCTCCGTTCAGCCTCCTCCATCTCTTCACCATCCTCATATCATCATCAGTCATCCTCGTCCTTCTGATCATAACCATTATCCATCATCAATGGTGGATGGATGTTTTTTTTTTTTTTTTCTGCATGTGCAGTCGCAGCCATGTCAGTTGAATTCCACAACAAGTAGTTGAGCTCGAAGCTCAGCTGGCGAGAGCCATATTATAGTGGCTGGCGCCCAGCTCTTACTAGCCAGACGCACAACAACTCGATCACACCTGAGGGCGGTGCCTAGCTACTAGCCAGGCGCACTAAAAGCTACATCAAAACAGCAGTGAGCGCGGGAGGCTACGCAGAACTCCATCACAATTGCTGAGGGCGGCGCCTAGCTACTAGCCAGGCGCACTAAAAGCTACATCGAAGCAGCAGCGAGCGTGGGAGGCTACGCATAACAACTCGATCACACTCTGAGGGCGGCGCCTAGCTGTTACTAACCAGGCGCGCTAAAAGCTACAATGCACATCAGTAGGATTGGGAGGCCTGATGCGTCGACTCAAATCCCTGAGTTGCATCTGCCAGCATCCCTGCTGCGAGCGTCGACTCCCCCAGGCCGAAGCCGCTGTTCCCAGGGGTGCACTCCGCCGGCGGCGCCGTCGGCGGTTCCAACCCGCCAGGGCAGCTGTCCTCTGGCTGGTCAGGGAGGCTGTCATCACGCCAGCTGGCACCACGCGCAATCGCTGGCAGCATGACGGCGCGCGGGGTCTCGAAGACGGGGGCGGGGTCCTGGGAGTCGTCCAGGATCTCGATCGCATCCCCGCGGCCACCACTGCGGGAGCGACTCCGCCGGGGAACGATGCCGCCGACGCCGGATTCCTGGAGGCGGAGTGGGAGGCGGAGGAGAAGGAGGAGGGGCAGGGGGACAATAACATTACAGGAAGACGACCACGACTGGGCGGAGTCCGCAGGAACGAGGGACGAGGAAGAGGCGAGGAGGAGGAGGAGGCGGCGATGGAGACGACGCGAGCGAGGCGGGGGAGTAGGGGAGTCGAAATAAGATGAGGGCGTGGAGAAAGAAGAGATGGAGGAGGAGGTGGGGGAGGGGGAGGAGGAGGCCTTGTTGGCGGCGGACGCCCGCTCCAACTGGCGGCACGCCCTGAACTCCTTGAAGGTCCCCAGGCTGTGCCAAGAAGGGGGTGGCTCTCCATCGTCGGCAGCAGGTTGTGAAAGCGCGACTTTCACGTCTGAGGACAAAGTTGCACCATCTCCTCCCGTCACGCCCATGCCATGTGTTTGAAGGGCGTCGAGCGTATCCCCCACCTCCGCGAGCACGTGGGATGCCGACCTAGCGGCACCAGCAACGGCGGGCACATGTGCCAGTGGCGCCTCCGGAATGATGGCGGGATCCCTTGACAAGTAGTACATGCGTTGGCCGGCGCCAGTGTGCTCAGGATTGTGCGTTGCCATCGGCGGAAGTGGTGTCATGCATGTGGCGCGAGCCAGCTTGCTCAGGGCATGCCTCACAAACTTAGGCAACTCTGCCGAAGATGACCATGCCTGGACGTCTGTCATCCTCCCGTCGCGAGCGTTGGGAAGTCGGCCTTGTCGGATGATATTGGCCTCGATTGCCTTGGCCGAGTGCTCGTCGAACGTGATGCAATGCTCCCGGAAACACGGCTTGCCGTTTGTGAAACCGACGCACTCGTTGAAACATACGTACCCTTGTTGGGCGAGCGCCTCAGCGGAAGAAGAGCTCATATTATTGTTGTATGTACGTGGTGGAGTCACGGCGTCGTAAACGTGAAACCGCTTGAGCCCAAAATGGCTAATCATGATTCGGAGGAATCAACAAGGCCCGTGCCAAGTGATCTTGGAGGTGATGGTGGTGAGTGTGGTGATGAGTGCGATGAGGGCCGTGATGATCAAGAATGGGAAGATGGCCCAGAGGACCTCTCGTGGCCCAGGCCAGCGCCGTTGAGAATTACGATCCGAATCCAGCCGACGAGGGGTAGATGACGATGGCGATGATGACAATGACAGTGTTAGCCAGTGTTATGATGTGTTATTTTATTTTCTTGCCCAGCCCCAGCAGGCCTGCGTCTCCAACGACGACGGCCCAGCCCGCGTCTCCAACGACGACGGCCAGCAGGACATCCACCCGTGGGGGGGGGGAGGGCGGGAAGGAGGGCCAGGAAGAGTAAAGGCGTGGGGGAAGAAGAAGGAGGGGGAAGAAGATGCACCCGGACGCGAGCGAGGCAAGAGGGAGAAAGGTGACGAGGAGGGGGAGGACGGAGGGTGGAGGAGGAGAAGGAGACGGAGGTAGGGTAGTATGGAGAAGGAGGACGATCAGGAGGTACGATGTTCTCCAATTCAAGCTCAAGCTATTGACTGGTCTGGATATCATCATTTTCATATTTTTCCTCGAGCTCAATCTGGCCTCCAACATTCCCGAACGTTCCGATTTGGGGGTTGTGTGAACGCAATCTGGCTTCCAGCATCCCCGAACGTTCCGATTTGGTATGTTTTTACTCGAGCTCAATCTGGCCTCCAACATTCCCGAACGTTCCGATTTGGGGGTTGTGTGAACGCAATATGGCCTCCAGCATCCCCAGACGTTCCGATTTGGTATGTTTTTTCTCGAGCTCAATCTGGCCTCCGACATTCCCGAACGTTCCGATTTTCAGCGCGGGCTCCAAGAGCGTGGCAATAACATCCCTGCACGCTCCGAATATGGCATGGGCGCCTCATCTTGCTGCCGAGGAGATTTCCCCCAGCTCACGCGCGACCCAAACCCTCATAAGGACTGGGCTCTGTCGGCAGTAGCCGCCGCGGGCGTGTTGGTAGGACTGGCCCCAGGGCCACCCTCTACCAACACTCCCGAACGAACGGGGGTGTTGGGGGCCACTCTGCAAGGCGCTACGCAAGGACTTCCCCTGTCGGGCCAGTCTCTTCTCGGACAGGTTCTGGGCTTGCGTAGCGCTCTCCAGTGTGGCCCCCAACACTCCCGAACGAACGGGAGTGTTGGTAGCGAGTGGCCCCAGGGCCAGTCCTACCAACACGCCCGAGGACCTGAGAGGCGCTCTATAGGGCTGGAACCCGAACTCATGCTTACTGCGGGCGCGGCGGGATGTCCAACAACTCATGAGAAAATTGCGGCATGACCCGAGCCCAGCTAGCTTCAAATGCGACAGCCTCGCGCCTGCACGGAGCTACTACTAGTGGCCGCCGTTCGACTTGTTGACGAGCAGCTCCCAGCGGTCGGGCTTGACGACGTCAGGCAGGATGCCGATGGAGTCCAGCACGCGGGGCAAGAGCCTCTCCAGCACGTTATGACTCATTGCGTTCCCAATCATGTGTGCCAGGCGGGCATCCGTCACCTTCGCGTCGCGCCTGGTGTTGAACGTAGCAGGATCAAACCCTTGGAGCAGAGCCATTTCATCCAGCGTCACGCGCCGACCAAGATCGGCGACCCAGAAAGCAAAAGACACTGCCCGCGTCGCCGTAATGGTGGGGAACTCGTCGACCGTGTAGTGAGCGAACTGGGACGTCCCCCCGATGTCGACGATGATCCTGGAGTCCGTCAGCTTCACGTCGCACTTGGCCGCGTCGCGGAGTGCCGCCAGGACGTGATCCTTCTCCCTCTGGTTGTCCGGCAGCATGCCCTTCAGCGTGGTGACTTTGGGGCCCATGATGATTTTGTTCAGGGGGACGGTGCGAGTGAGCGGCAAGGGCCACGTGAATTGGCGCCTCTTCGCGCAGATCCCGATTGTCACCAGGTAAAAGCGAACCCGCGTCTGAGGCAGTCCGTGCTCGTCCGTCCGGAGGAGGGTGGCGTGCACCTCGTAGCCACCGTCCTCAATCTGCTTGATGAAGCGTAAGCGGTCCGCCTCGAACTTCTTCTGGGTCATCAGGGTCGGGGCGCACTCCAGCACGGCGGCTTTGGGCGTTTTCTGTTTGATGTAGTCGATCGCGTTGAACCACAGACTGCCTTCCGTGCTGTCGTAGCCCTCCTGGTTCCCTCCCTGGGCCCAGGTGCGGCAAGGTACTCCAGCGCAGTAGAGGTCGACTTTGGGAACGTTATATGTTACCCTCGAGGTGATGTCCCTGTAGCGGACCTCGCAGTCGGGGCTGGTAACGTTGACAGACAGCTTATTGCAGCTCAAGTTCTTCTCGCAATTGAAGACGTGCCTGACCCTGTAGCCCGCCTTCTTGAGCGCCAGCAGCGGTGTATCCATGCCCCCAAAGTCGGTCCCCAAGCGGAGCCCTCCGATCTCGACACTTGGAGTGGGAGCAACTGATGAGCTTGCTGCTGGCCGCTTCATCGGGCTCGCCTTAGCCTTTGCCTTAGCTTTCGGAGCAGATCGGGCGATGGTTCCAGTGATGCGCATGGCCTTCACCACCGCGGACTGACCGGCTCTGCCTATTGATGACGACCTCTGGCGCCTGCGCGACGACGGGCCGCGCTCTCGGGGGGACTCGCATAGCATCGTCGTAGAGGTGTCACGCAAGCAGTCCGTTGGAGGTGCGCCAATCTAGATGGGCAAGGCAATTGGTATGTATAGCCGTCTACGTGATTGAGCCAGTAAGAGCGAATTACCATTGGTGGTGGGCGGGCCGTCTGGGATAACAGGTCAGGCGGCGGTGGCCGCCCGCGGTTCAGGGAAATAGGTGAGGAGGAGGAGATGCAGGAGAGCGCGTTGCTTCACCTCTGCACGAGAGCATGTGCATTATTGAGCGCCGCGCGCAGCAGCGGCAGGAGGGTGAAGGAGGAGGAGGAGATGGAGGATGAGGGGAAGGATGATGAGGGGAAAACGGTTTCCCTCCAGACCCGCAGGACAGCGGACCTCATCATCATCATCATCAGCGACGACTGCGAGTACGACACCCAGTGGCCAGGGACATCGGATGCTCTCTCCCTTCCTTGAGGCAGCCCTTCCTCCTCCTCCTCCTCCTCCTCCTCCTCCTCATATACCTCCCCGTCACCATCGCCCACCCGTCCTCCTAGAGTGGAGAGCGCTTGATGATCAGAAGCCCCCTCTACTCCGAACGCTTCATCCTTCTCCTCCTCCTCCTCCGGGCCCTCCCTCCTCGCCATCCTTATTATCCCTGGGGAGGTGGAGGGGGGGGGCCATTTGAACTCGCCAGCACCAGCGATGTCTCATAGATGCTTCCCGCATGCCTGAGACGAGGAACTTGCTTGCTGGTAGCAGCGAGCCTCGTTGCGTGAAACCCCACCGCGCCGCCACGCCGCCAGAGAAATGAATGATGCCAGAGCCGAGTTCTCGCCTGCCCCCTGCGCCACGATAGTAGGGCGCACCCCCTTATTGAGACATGGCCAAGTACCCTGCCCCCCCCCGCAGCTTGACGGGGCGGCAACAAAGCAGCAAACTCTGCGCCGCTCCATGTTAGGGCGCGCTCTCCTGCGTGGTCGTCGTCGCCGCTCTTCACTCACCTGTCGTTATTGGAGAAGCGTCTGGCAAAGGCGGCTATTGTGCAGTTCAAATGCACATGCATCTCACTCACTTCTGGCTGTCGCTCCAGTGCGCAGCATAGAACCTCCATCAGCGCGGCGCACTCAAAGCCTAAAAGCCAACCATGGACCGTGAGAGCAAACGAAAATCTGGCAGCGGCGCGGCTTCCCTGATCCATCAGGAGAAGAAAAAGAAAGCTCCAGGCCTAGTGTATGCCGGCAAGCAGCGACTCCAGGCTACCACCACCCGTGGCGCTGATCCCCGCCGCGGCGGCGGCGCCGCCGCCCTCGTCGTCGCCGCCCGCCTCGGCATCCGCCTCAGCGTCGGCCGCGGCGCCCGCCGCCGCCGAGGCAGCCGCCCTCTTAGCAGCCGCGCGCTTAGCACCAGCGGTGGCGCGCTGCTTGGGCTGTGGATCAGGGGGCGGAGGAGGCGCGGCGCTCGTCGTCGTCGACTCGTTCTTGAACTTGGCGTAGTCCTTGTTGTAGACCGGGTGGCCCTCCGTGCACATCTTCGCCAGGTACTCGTCCACCAAGTGCTCCTGCAGCTCCGCCTGGTGGGACGGCCCGAAGCAGACGCCGATGTAGGGCGTCGGCGGCGTCTCCTCCCACGTCGCAATCAAGAAATTGCCCGGGCCTGTGCTCAGGTCGATGATGCGGCGACCATAATGCGAATGCTTGACCTCTTTGTAGTAGGCCACTGGGAGGGCCCACCAGAAGCCAGGCTCTGCTTTCTTCTTGCCGTTCGCGGTGTCGAGCTGGAAGTTGGGGCGGTTCTTGTCGTCGTCCTCGTCTTCTGCGGCGGCCGCCGCGGCCGTAGTCGGGTCCCCGCCCTCATCACCGTCGCTGTCGCCGTTATCACCAGGGTTCCGCCCTCCCACTGGGCGAATGTTATCGCCATACATCGCCTTCTTGACATCGAGGGGGCACTTCCAGGACTCAGCCCACTTCTGGAAACCCACAGGGCCCAACGCGTCACCCATGTTCGTGCCGCTGTAGACGGACCGCGCCTTCTCGGGGATGACGGCATCGGCAAACATGTACGCGTGCAGGCCCGTCAGCTGCTTGAGGGCCCCTACGCCGCGAACCCTCGAGCGGCGCTCCTTCAGGGAGTCCTCGGAAATCACGACGTGAGTCCAGAGCTTGACGAGATTTTCCTGCCGCGCCACAGAGTTCCACCTGCCTCTGCCAGCGACGAGATGCTTGCTGACGAAATCGGCGATGGTACGCTTGCCCCCGTCGCGGAAGAGGAAGACATCACCTCTGATGAGTTTGCAGCCGTTGTCATCTGGGTTCGCGGCTTTGCGCAAGGCGATGACGGAATTGATCAGGCGCGATAGTTGGGGCTTCCTTGCCGGCGGCTGCCGAGTGTGCGGCGCCGTCTGGGATTCCGTGAGCAGGTCCAGGTCGCAGTGTATCAGGACGTGCCCGTACGCGTCCCCAGGCAGTTTGGCGATCTCGCTCGCCTGCAGCGTCGCCACGAGCGCCGCCTCGGGAGAAGGCCCAAAAAGGAGGACCACCTGAAGGAGAGGGGGGATGATGGGGAGGACCACGTCGTGGCCCTCCCCATCCCCCCTCCCCATCCCCCCCTCTCCCCCATCAGGAGGACCACGAGGAGGAGGAGGAGGAGGAGGAGCAGTAGAAGGGGGATGGGGGGAGGGGGGAGGATGGGGCAGGAGGAGGTGAAGGAGGTGTAGGAGGCCTGCAGGGGTAATTTGACTCACCCCCATCATCATCACCTCCGCATTCTCCCTCCCCCATCCCCCCTCCGTCCCATCCTCCTCCAACGATTTGTAGGAGGGGGGAGACGTTGTTGTTGTTGTTGGGCGCACCGCGGGACCTCGCTGCTGCCGCTGTCGCAAATCAGCTTGGCGCTCTCGCCGATCCTGCGGCGCGCGACGACCCTCCACATCTGCACCTCGGGAGAAGCGGGAGGAAGGAGGAAGGAGGAAGGAGGAAGGAGGAAGGAGGGAGGAGGAACGAGGAAGGAGGGAGGAGGAAGGAAGGAGGAGGAAGGAGGATGATAAGGAGAAGAATGAGAAGATATTGCCCCTATGGGCACCTTGTCATCCGAGACCTGGGCTCCCAAATCGGCGACGGCACCCGTAGTCCCCGTCGGCGGCGTCGCGCCGCTCCCCGTCGGCGGCGTCGCGCCGCTGCTGCCCGCCACACCGTGCTGCTGAGCTTGTGCCACGTCGTCAACGGCCAGCTCCAAGGCCACCTGGGCGTCGATCCTGTCAAGCTCGGCCTTGATGGCATCGGTCTCGGCGATCTCATCCGGCGTCTTCTTGAGGCGCGCGCAGTAGCGCAGTTGGGCGTCGAACTCCGTACCGTAGATGAGGTTCTCGTAGGCGCGGATGGTCATCTTCTCACTGTCCTTGTATTCGGCGAGGAACGTCAGGTCGGGCTCATTGCCGATGGGGCTCAGCTTGGACCTGTACTTTGAGTGGCTGCCCAGCAGGTCGACGATCTCGTCTCTGCGCTTTGAACTGCCGGAGCCGCGCAGGCGCCTGTCGATGTCCGTCGCCAGAAGGTAGACCAACAGCTGCTTCTTGATCACGAAGAGGTCCACCAAGCCCTTGTGCCCGCCAGCTGATTCTTTCAGAGCGCGATTGGAGACCTCGCCAACGTCGAGCATGCCGCTAGTGACAACGTCGCGGATCTTCTCCAAGACCCAAGTGATCAGTGTGGGCTGCTTATCGCACTTCGTCAGCACTGTGTTCAGCTTAGTCATGCTGTTGAGCGGGTTGTTATGGCCGTACTGCTCGGACAGAGAGCGCAGGATGGCAAGGTTTTTCCCGTCCTTGAGGATGTTGTTGTAGACGACCGATGTCTGGTTGATGAATGTGGAGGTCACCGCCTCTGACTCCGTGCTCAAGTTAATCTCGTTCTCGTAGTATTGCGCCAGCGCCTCGTTGGAAACCTTGCCCGCTCCGCGGCTCTGCTCCATGAGCCTCCGAATCCGCAGCACTTCGAAAATGCGCTGGAGGGTGTCGCGGCCAACCGCCTTCGCCGTCTGCCGCATCTGCTCTCGAAGATTGATTGACCTGCGGATCGCCGTGTGGGGCGGGTTGTCAATGCCGCCCTCGTGAAGCTCAAACTGGAACGCCGCGGACTGGAGGTCCACCTTGAACGCCTCGAGCACATCTTTGGAGGCCTCCCTGTCTATGGCATTGGCGATGCCGATTATGCGCGCGAAGTTCACCTCCTCGGGCGAGAGCCTGCGCAAGGCGCCCTGGTGCTCCATCGGATTGTACGCCAGGTCTGGGACCATTACCACGTTCGTGCCCGTCCACTGTTTGGGCTCAAAGAAGCTCTTCTCGGCGAGCTGGAGAATGCTAGTCTTGTTGTAGGGCACCCCTGGCTGCGCGGTGAACCAGAAATCCAACCATAACTCGTTGCCGCCGCAGCGGTAGGTCCCGTGAAGTTTCATTGCAGTCTGGTACTCAGCGAGATCAAAGGCCGCCTGCATTCCATGGATGTTGCTGCGCTGGCTCGTCTTCTTAGTACCGCCGCTCCTGGATGCCATGCGGGCGCGCTTGGCAGGCGTCTCCAAATCCCCATCGCCAGCACCCTCCTCGGCCGCCGAGCTGACGTCCAGGGCCCCCGCGTCCCGCAGGTCGCGAAACACTTCGTGGCTGCAAATCTTTTCATGCAGCACGGCTATCTCGGCCAGGAACTCTTTGTTAATGCCATTGCTTTCGGCGCTGGCCACCTCCGAAGTCGGCGGGGGTTCGGCCTCCGCCTTGGCCTTGGCCTTGGCGCGCACCATGGCTTGGAGTGCCTGGTGAGTCGGAGGCGAGGTCTTCAGACCTCTCTGATGGACCAAGGTCGAAGAAAGTTGCCTGCGGCGCAGCAAAGTGCGTCACTCACCACAACAGCCTAAAATGGCTAGGGAACGGATGGGAGGGCGGATGCAACGGGCTCCCCGGACGGAGACGGACGACGACGGGATGGAGGAGGAGGAGGAGACGACGGCGAGGACCCCAAACAGTTTACCCCGAATTGTGCACCCCAAACAGTTTATTATTAACCCCGGGCAGTTTACCCCAGACAGCGGGGAGAAGAAAGAGGATTGGAGCCCAAACAGCTCACCGCACAGAGTTTACCCTGGGCAGTTTACCTTGAACAGCTTACCCCAAACATTGCATCCACAAAACCTCGCGATCTTAACCTAAGAACGGTCATCAGAGCTATCAGAACACAGGTTCTTTCCAAGATCGGGATGTTGCGTCTTTGATGCTCGTGCACGTGTTATTATACATGCTATGTGTGTGATACAGTATGTTGTGTAATGCACGTCGTCCTCAGGAGCCGTCGCAGTTTTCAGGTTGTTTTGAAACCCTCTGGAGGCTTCATCACCACTGTCTCTTGTGAAGAATGCTTGCTCTCTGCTGCGTGGCAAGCGGCGCAGGGTGTACTGTAACAGGGCGCATGCACCAAAAGGCAGCGCAAAACCTTGCACCGGCGCGCAGCGCGCGTGAGCTCGCATGTATTGAAGACCTTAGCCTTTCAGAAACACATCATTGCATGTCATCGTCCGCCGCGGCCTGTAACCCAGTCGCCGCCTCCATATCGTCCAAGGTTAACTGCATGGCTTTGGCCGTGACGTAATACCACTTGTTCTCCATTACCTGGCGGGTGTCTGCCAGCTCGGGGCCCTTCGGGTTGCTGCCCTCCGCCAGCCTGATCTCCAGGAGGTGCCGCTGGTGCTCTGGTAGCGCGAGCTCCTCGCCATACTCGGTCTCGGCCCTGATGAAGGCCAGGACGACGCTCTTCAGGTCCTCGACATTGGTGAAGTACTTTGCGTTGGTGCACGCCGCTTTGTTTGGGAGCCAGATCTCCTCCCACACGTCGCACGGTTCGACGTAGACCATCAATTTGACCATGTTAGTTGTGTCCGTTGGCGGGGCGTACGTCTCCCAAATGATGCGGTTGTCCGCGCGATGCCCGTCGCCCAGATCAACGGGCTCGAAGCCAGCGTCGGTCGTCCAGGCGATGAGCCATGTCAAGTAGTGCACCGTGTCGTCCGGCTCCAGCTTTTTCCCGCGCTTCGTCTCCGCGCTGCATCTGTAGATATCGATGGACGGGGCATCCTTGAATTTGGAAAGTCGCTCAGAGAGCTCCCCCTCGATGGTCTCGACTCGAACGCGTTTGTTCGCCAACTCTCCGAAGCTGGTGAATTCATGTTTCTTGATATCCAGGACGATCCAGCTCTTGAGCTCGGGCAGCAACACGTGCATCTTGTAGGTGCCGTCGGCGCCCTGCGGGCTCTCGTCCCAAGTAGCGCCGGCTGGCGCTTGCGGGCTGTTCGGCACGACGACCATGGCGTCTAAAAGCTCGGCCCAGAAGCTGGGCAAGTGCCAGAAGACGGGCGGCGGGGGCAAGGAAGAAATGTTTCCTGAAACCAGTTGTGCGATGGATGAATGATGCTGCCTGAACCTTGGGCCAACGAAAGTTGGTTACAGCCGAGCGGGGAGGCGGGCCGCAGTTGTTGGGGGCGGGGCGGGCGGTCGAGAAGCGGGGGGCAAGCACTGTTTGGAGGGGGGGATATGCGCGCATGCACTGCTCGGGGAATAATACTTGATGGGCATATTCTTCCCCCCATGGCCTTTCTGCACTACGTGCAAGCACTGCTTGGGGAGGGGCAGCCATTATTTTGGGATTATGGGCACCCTGCAAGCCTTTTGCCATGCGTGCAAGCACTGCCTGGGGAAAGATGTCTGATGGCCTCCATTGCATGCCTGCCATACGTGCAAGCACTGCTTGGGGACAACCTGATGACGGACTCCTTAGCATTTTGACCTTGCGTGCAAGCGCGGGGGCTGCGAACCGAAAAACTGTCGCCAATCGTGGGCTGCTGGGAGATCCAGCGGAGTCGGTGGGCACGCGGCCCCCTCTGATGACATCAGGCCGAACCCACGGCACGGGCCCCAGGAGGCCTCCTCAGAAGCCCTTGAGAAGACTCCTCCTCCTCTTCCTCCTCCGTAGACCATATTGTTGGTTCAAGTTTAGAGTTTGTTTCATATCGTTTCTGCCAACGTGAAGTCCTTGTTCACCTCTAACGTTGGATTCAGTTGTGCCAAGTGGTGCAAAGTGCCAAGTGCCAAGTGCCAAGTTCAAGTGCCAAGTGGTGCAAAGCCAAAGTGCCAAGTGCGAAGTGCCAAGTGCCAAGTGCCAAGTGGTGCAAAGCCAAAGTGCCAAGTGGTGCAAAGTGCCAAGTGCCAAGTGGTCAAAGTGGTCGCGTCAGAGTTCAAAGCCAACGTGGTTTCATCATCATGGCTGAGGACCCTAGCCACATCAACCAAGCGGGGCCATACACTTTGACAGGGTGGATCGCTTCGGATCTGGACACGGCGGTGATGGAGAGTCACGCTGGACCCGCTCTACGCAGCCTCGGAGTTCGCATTCGTCAGCTCAACAGCTTCGAAGTCTACAACGACAGCGAAGTTCAACACAAGCCATCGCTAGTGATCCAGTCGTGCGTGTGGCCACCGCCAGACACGCGCGACTACTTGGGGCATCTTATGCAACGCTACAACAGGGGCGAGGCTCCAAGCCACTTGGACAAGTGCAGGTTCTACGAGACCATGATATTCGAGGCGTTGGTTGGCCAAATTCCCAAGGGCACCATCGTTTCAATTTGCCGAAGCCAGGACTACATAAAGTCAGGCATTACACCAGCGGTCTTGGCACCTCTCGGACACGTCCCAGGATACACGCCGAAGTCTTTGTGGATTAGCGATGACGGCCAGATTCAGGATCTGGCCGGAGGCCATTCTTTGGTCGCTCGTGCAAGCATCAGTGGACCATTAGATCCCCAAGACTTCGTATGCACCAGAGGCTATTTGAATTTGGTGGCAATGTGTGCGGCAGCAACAGCCCAAGGGTTTCAATGCATATTCATGGGTGAATTCGACGGCACGCTCGCGCTGGGATGCGCGACTGGCATGTTATACCACGAGATGGTTCCTCGAGGTCTTCAGGATATTTCATCGAGTCGTGGTTGGACTCGTTCAGAGCAGAGAGCGCTCGGAGGCTATGTTGGTTCCTACGCCGATTTCCATGAGCATGCGAAGGACGAGCAGATTCGGCGCATTCTCAACCAGTACCTCAAAGACGGCAAAGACCTATCGATCTGGAGGACGCCTACCACAGCAATGCTACAGCCGTTTATGAACATCAACACGGGCGTCATGTGGTTCCATGCTCGGGCGAGTGCAACAGGAGGCAGAGCGGCCAATTACATCAAGACAGAGTTCACGGCAGCGATGCACAGCTGACAGCGTTCACGGCAGGTGACAGAGTGACGGCAGCTGACGGCAGCTGACGTTAGCTGCCGTTGTAGATGTAGTCTGCTGCCGTTCACACTGTAGTCTGCTGCCGTCAGCTGCCGTCAGCTGCCGTCAGATGTAGTCTGCTGCCGTCAGCTGCCGTTGTAGATGTAGTCTGCTGCCGTCAGCTGACGGCAGCTGACGGCAGCTGACCTCTTGCTCTTACTCCTACTCTTGATCTTATTATTACTCTTACTCCTACTCTTGCTCTTACTCTTGCTCTCACTCTCACTCTTACTCATACTCCTACTCTTACTCCTACTTTTGCCCTTACTCTTACTCTCACTCTCACTTGACCTCTGCTCGCTGACCACCTGCTGTCGGTTGGACGGCCCCTCGAGCGACGACGACGACGACGACGACGACGACGACGACGGCGCCGCCGCCGACGACGACGACGACGACGGCGGCGACGGCGACGACGACGACGGCGACGACGGCGACGACGACGACGGCGACGTCGACGACGACGATCGACGATCGACGGTGCGCCCTGGCCATCACAAATGTGGGCTTGCACGCTGCGCACAGTAGTAGTAGTAGTAGTAGTAGTAGTAGTAGTAGTAGTGGTGGTAGTAGTAGTAGTAGTAGTAGTGGGAGTAGTAGTAGTGGTAGTCGTAGCAGTAGTAGTAGTAGTAGTAGTAGTAGTAGTAGGCGGGTTGAAGGCGGGGTGTTCCAAACATGTCACGGCGCTGACCCTGCAGACGTGCTGCAGCGAATTGTTGCATGGATTCTTGCTGGGCCAAAGGAGCCCGGACAATGCGCGGCTGGCCATCACAAATGTGGCGCATCCTCGTCGATCACCAGGAGGAGGAGGAGGAGGAGGAGGAGGAGGAGGAGGAGGAGGGGGTGGAGGAGGAGGAGGAGGAGGAGGGAGAAAGGAGTAGGAGGAGGAGGGGGAGGAGGGCGATGAG
>CAUYUJ010015252.1:0-112500 GCA_963575745.1 Prorocentrum cordatum
CTCGCGTTAAAAGGCTGCGACCTGAGCAGGTCGTTAAACTGCTCCAGGGGAGGGAAGGAGCTTCCGGCACTGCTGGAAACCCCTTCCAGTTTAAGAGGGCTTCTTCCGGATTCACCTCACCAAAACTCCCGGGGAACGAAAAAAACGCCGAAAAGAAAACCGCGAGGCCTGGCCGATTTTTCACGCCCCAGGAACGATTTTTGCCTCCGAGCACGTTCGTGCCGCCGCCGCCGTCGCCGCCCTCGACCGAATACCTCGTAGAGCTCTTCGGCATCGATGAGCTGGAGGAATTCCGGCGCGGGGTGGAGCTAGTTGGCCGACCCGGCCAGAACAGACAAAGTGATAACTTTTGGGTGGTTTTGCCAATATTTGAAAGATATTCGACTATTTATTTTGAGAAAGCAGATTTTTCGCACCTGTAGACGACTATGAGGGCCTCTGCGTCTTAATATGAGCTCTGTAGATGCGCTTTTACTCTCAAAACACTTGGCGAAACCAACTTCATGTCGACATGGAAAAAATCACGTTTTCTTATTTTCGAGAAATGCTTCCAGAAGCCCTCTCTTTTGATGCTGAGCACTCTCACGCATGCCAGGAGCTCTACGAGGTTCCCAGCGGTGTCCAGGTTGACGGTTCACCGCTGGCGCCAGTTCTCCCAGAAAACGCGCGCCCGAGCGGAAAACCTGCACGTAAAATCTGCGTTAGTTTCCCCCTTTCTGTCCGGTTTTCCAGAAAAAAGCGCGCCAATCCGAGAAACAGGTGCCGGACGCGAAAATTTCGCGAGCGTTTCCCCCTCCGAGCGCCCGTTTCCAGAAACCTTCGTTTGACTCAGGAAACCGCGCGCCGGGCAGCAAAACGCCCGCGAAAAAATCGCGAGCGTTTTCTCCTCCCAGCGTGGATTTCCAAAATCAACGCCACCCTGGAGATCACGCGCTGGACCGGACAACGCTCGCGAAAATTTTGCGAGCGTTTCCCCTTCCCAGCGCGCATTTCCAGAGAAATCAACGCCACATCGGGAATCGCGCGCTGACAGGAAACCGCCCGCGAAAAAATCGCGAGCGTTTCCTGCTCCCACTGCGCAGCCTCCTGCGTCCTGGACCCCGCCCCTGCCCCTGGCCCTTGGGTCCCCGGCCGGCCCCGCGGTCCCCGGCCCCACGGTCCCCGGCCCCGGTCTCTGGCCCCGCCCCCGGGAGCGGAGCAACAGAAGAGAAAAACGGAAGCCAAGGCGGCCGTCCTTTCCTTCGGGGATGGCGGTCCTTCTAAATCCCATGAGAGGCCGTCGTCCCAGTCCATGCATCCCCCCGGATGGCTTGGTGGCGCAAGGCGCAGGCTCAAGGAGCATACTTCCCTCCCCGACGGCTGGGTTTTCCCCCAGCCAGCCCGGGGGTGTGACGGGGAATGAGGTAGTACTTCGTGAACTGCCGGTGAGACTGGGTATCTCCCAGTCTCATTTCAGCCTAGGCGCAAGGCGCAATTCGAGCCTCCGGGCAGAAAATGTTGTGTTCTCCTTTCTTGCCCCTTCCCTCTCTGCTGCTTTCTTCTCCTTCCTTTTCCTTTCCCGATTCCAGAGCTCGGAACTCAGTCTGCTGCTCGAACTAGGTTCGCAACACTATTATATTATTCGAGTCGATACTGTCGGTTTTCTGCATTAACTCCGGCTGTAGGTGGGCTTTGGGGCTGGAGTCGCATGAGTGGAATCGCATGATGTCGCATACAGAGGTCTGAACTCGGTTTGATACTCGAACTGGGTTGCGAAACTGTTTGTTTTTTGTTAGCGTTATCTTGAGAGGTCTGAAATCGCTCGGGCTTAAAACAAAGTCGTTCTTTGGAGTTTTTTCCCACAGTATATATTGTCAGGAGCTCTACGAGTCCCCCGGCGGTAAGAAAGGTTGACGGTTTACCGCCGGCGCGAAAACGGCGCGCGGACGACGGCGAGGAGAAAGGAACGAGGACGACGTGGAGAAAATGGGAGACGTCCAAAACGGCCCCCCGGATGCGTCCATACGGCTCCCCAGAGACGAGGGCGGTCAAAAACTGCCCCTCGGACGCGTTGAAAACCGGTTGGGGGGCGATGATTTTTATGAGCGTGTGCTCGCCGGGGAAATGTCTGCGTTCGCTGCTAGCGACGACGACGGCGACGACGGCGTCTGCCGCGTCCCTGTCCGGGCTTCGGCTATATAGCCATAGCTTTAGCCGAGATGGAGGAGGAGGAGGAGGAGGAGGAGGAGGAGGAGGACGCCGACGACGACGACGACGATTACGGCGGCGGCGGTGGAGACGAAAACGGAGATCCGGAGGAGGAGGAGGAGGAGGAGGAGGAGGAGGAGGAGGAGGAGGGGGAGGAGGAGGAGGAGGAGGAGGAGGAGGAGGAGGAGGAGGAGGAGGAGGAGAGGAGGAGGAGGAGGAGGAGAAGGGGGAGGAGGAGGAGAAGGAGGAGGAGGAGGAGAAGGAGGAGGAGGCGGAGGAGGGCGCCGACGACGACGACGACGACGACGACGACGACGTCGACGGCGACGACCGGGACCGGGACGGGGACCGGGACCGGACCGGGACCAGGACCGGGACCGGGACGGGACGGGGACGGGACCTCGGCGGGGGGCGGTCCCGGTTCTCGGGGGCGGTGCGCGGAGCGCTCGTCGCCGGCCCGGGAGTCGCGCTCATGGGATGACCGGGTGCAGGAGTGTTTGCTCGCAGAGCACGACGTGATCCATGAGGAGGTCGTCGATGATTCCGCGCTGGAGGCGGCGGAGCGCGAGCAGAAAGCGGTCCGGAAAGCGTGCCGCGCGTCGTGCCGGCGGGCTCGTTGTGCGCGGCGGGAGGCGGAGTGGGCGCGGCGGACGGAGGCGGCGGCCGAGCGGAACGAGCAGCTTGCTACCCGTGTGCTGCTCTCCGTCGTGCCGCGCCCGCTGTTGCGCGACGCGTCGCCAGAGCGGGCTTCGTCTGGGCGCAGCGCGCGGGGGGCGGCTTGCAAGAACGGGCGCGTGGCGCAGTTCCTGACCGCGCGCGCGGCACGTGCCGTCGACCCGGAGCAGCCGCCGGCGCGCGCTCCCCGCGCCGCTGCCGAGGCCGCGCCCGACGCGTTGTCGTGGACCGTGGGCGACGCGGCCCTGCGCGCTGCCTGCGTTCTCGTTGCCCTCGGCGTGTGCCCGCCACAAGAAGACAGCAGAGTGGTCATGACGAGGAAGGTCGCGGCGGCGCGCTGGTGGCGGCAGCGGGATGTGTTCGCGCGGGAGCTCCCGGACGCGCCCGAGCTGGCCGATCGTGCAGCCGCGGTCGTCACCGCCAGGTGGTTCTGCTGCGCGCTCTACGGGCTCTCGGCGCGGACGTGCGGCGGCCGCCGCGTCTGTGCGCGCAGGTTCTCGCCGGGCGTCGGCATTGGCGGAGCGAAGTGCCGGGCGGTGCGGGAGTGCAAGGTCTTCGTCGGGGACATGGCCGTGCGCGCTGCCTGCGCCATGATCGCCCTCGGAGCGTGTCCGGCGGGGCTCAGCGGGGCGACGCAGGACGGCGCCGTGCCCACGTCTGTGGGTGCATTCGGCGCCGCGCGCCCGCCGCGCCCGCGGCCGCGCGGCGGACGCGGGCGGGGGAACCGCCGCGCGCGCGGGAGTTCTCCCGTCGAGTGGCGTGGGAAGTGCCTGCAGAGCGCGGTGGCTGAGCTCGTGGGGGGCGACGCCGCGGGGCATTTCGGCCGCGCGTGCCAGAACCACGAGGGTTCGGGCGCTTGTGGGTCGCTGGTGGAGCGCTGGAATCTTGAGGTCGTGGTCCAGCACTTGCGCTCCCGCTTCCTGCACGTGCGCGTGTTCTCTGCGGAATCTGTGGAAGCGTTCGGAGCGCAGGAGGGAGGGCGCGTGGCGTGGTCGTTGGGGCACGCGACGGGTTTCTGCGCTGGTGCTCTGCTGTGGCTTGACGGCGGTCATGTGTGCGCGGTGGAGGAGTCGGTGGGTTCTGGTGACGTGGAGTGGGGGGAAGCCGAGAGCGCGCCGTGGTGTCGCGTCGTCGCTCACGGGCGTTCGAGCTCGGCGTCGCGGTCGCCGCGCGCGGGTGCGGGGCGTGGCGCGCTGCGGGGCGGAGCGCCGAAGCGCCGTGCGGAGCAGGGTGCCGCAGGGGCGCCGGGGGCGCGCGGGGGCGCGCGCGACGGAGTGGACGCGGAGGTGTTGGCGCGGATGACCCGGAATCAGTTGCATGAGCTGGCAACGCGATTGCGGGCGGAGTGCGACGAAGACGCGCCTTCCTCTCGGCAATGGGATGTTCATCAGCAGAAGCGGGTGCGATTGGAGGCCGATGCGCACAGGGCTGCGCTCGCGGCGCACCTGGGCATCGACATGAGCGGTGTGCAGCATGCTGGCGCGGAGGCGCGATCGCGGGACCACTCGGAGGAGATGCTGGGCGAGCTGGCGAGGCACGTGGCTGAGCACGACCGCGTTCCAGCGCAGAAGGAGTCCGCCCTTGGGACATGGGTGCACAACGTGAGCACGGGGCATTTCCCGTTGACGCCCGAGCGGCGCGCGCGGTTCGACGGGCTCGTGGACCGGCGGGAGGAGAGGCGCGCGCGCGCCCGCGCGATGCTGGACCGCATCGAGGAGCACGTGGAGGTGCTCGACGAGCTGCCGAAGCAGGGGGCAGAGGACGAGGAGGAGGCGAAGCTAGCGCGGTGGATCAATAATGTCAGCACTGGCCACTACGAGTTGGATGATGAGAACAAGGAGCGGTTCAATGCATTGGTGAACAGGCGCGCGTGGCAGCGGCGGACGGCGCAGGAGCGCGTGCTCGAGGTGAAGGCTTTCGTGGAGAGGCACCGGCGAGGGCCGCAGCGCTTCGGTCACGACGACGATCCGCAGGAGCATCTGCTCGCGCGTTGGGTGGAGCACGTCCGAGCGCGTGGCGTCGAGGGCCTGGACGAGGGCTGGCGCGCGCAGCTGGAGGCGGCGCTGGACGCGGATCTCATCCAGGTCCAGGCGCTGGAGGCGTGGTGCGAGGAGCACCAGAGGATGCCGGTGGAGAAGGCGGAGGATGACGAGGAGCGCAGGCTGGCAAATTTCATCGCGAACCACGAGCGGAAGGGCCGCGCGGCGTCCTTCAACGCGCCCGCGACCTTCGACGCGCTGCGGCAGAAGTACGCGCAGGCGGCCGCCGCGCGGCGCGATGCCGAGAGCAGGGAGGCGGAGGCGCGGGCGCTCGAGGCGCGGCGGCAGGAGCTGCTGCATCGCGCGGCCGAGGATGAGGCGGAGGCTTTCGGCGAGGAGGAGGAGGAGCAGGAGGAGGAGGAGGACCCGGCCGACTGCCTCGCGGAGGAGCGGCGCGCGGAGGTCACGGCGGATATGTTCGCTAAGTTCCAGAGGGCAGACAGGGCGCTGGCTCGGCGGGTGAAGACCGCGCTCGTGGGCGCCCTGCTGGAGCACGTGGACGCGCTGCAGGGCGCCCCGCTCGGGCTCGACGTCTTCGTTGCCTTGGCGAAAGACAGGCGGGTCCGCGAAGCCATGGCCGCCCTGGCGGCCGAAGAGCCGCGCCGCGAGGCGCTCGGGGAGGAGGATGAGGAGGAGGAAGAAGAGGAGCAGGAGGAAGAGGACCAGGGTGAGGAGGAGCAGGAGCAGGAGGAGCAGGAGCAGGAGCAGGGCGACGAGGAGCGGAGGGAGCAGGAGGAGGGGGACGCAGAGATGGCGGACGCGGAGGAGGAGCCGCGGGGCATGGCGGACGAGGAGGAGCTCCCCACGGTCATCGACGAGGAGCACGAGGATTTCGTGCGGTACGTGCTGGCGACCTGCATGCTGTCGTATGTGCCCGTCGCGCCCAGGTTCTTCGCGGGGGAGGCCCCGGACGCGGAGCTGCAGCGGCAGGTGGCGGAGCTGGAGCGGCTGCGGGACGTCGCCCTGGGGCTCGACGCGGCCACGGCGCAGGACAACGTGGCGCGGTCGCAGGCGATCCGGCGCCTGCGCAGGGCCGACCCCGAGCTGCTGCGCCGCACGCCCGTGCCCAATTCGGACGTGCGGGAGCCCTGGGAGCAGTGGCAGCGCCTGCTCCAACGGCTCGAACAGGAGGGCGTGGAGCGCGAGGTCTGGGTCTGCTGCCGTCGCGAGCCGCTGCGCTGGCGCGCGCCGCTCCGCGACGACGGCAAGCCGGGGCCTGTCCGCGCGCCGCTGCTGCCATCGCTGGACGCCGCCGAGGGCGAGGTCTGGAGGCCGGGGGAGGTGCGCGAGGCGACGCGCCAGGCGCGGTACGCAGAGCAGGCGCGGCTGGACGGCGCTCCTGGCGCCCCGGTGCACGGCAGCGTGCTCTTGCGCCTGCCCTCCGATTTCCTCTGCTACAAGTGCCAGCAGGATTTCGAGAGCGCGCGGGAGCTGACCGACGGAGAGGTCGATGGTTGGTGTAAGAGGTTGCATTTCGCGCCGAAGAAGCTGCCTAGCCAGGCGGTGATGAAGCGCGAGGCGGTGGAGGCGGAGCGCGCCCGCGCCAGGAAGCGCGCGCAGGCGGCCCGGTGCGCGGCGGGGGGGGAGAACGGATTCGCTGAGTTCCGTGGTCTGCTGCTGGAGGACGAGTGCTTCCACCAGGACAACTGCGAAGCGAGCGTGCAGCTGGACCAGCGACACGCTCTGGAGCCGTGGTACCAGCGCGCGGGGCCCGACGGGAGCAGGCTGGCGCCCTGGCCGCGCGTCTTCGGTATCCCGAAAGCGTGGGCCGGCCCTGGCCGTGCGTTCTTCTCCGAGGCCGTGGAGTCGGGTTTCGCCGCCGACACGTTCCCCCAGGGGCGGCGCGGCTACTACACGGGCGAGCCGGGCGACGTGCCCGCGGAGCTCTGGCTGTTGCGGGCCTGGTGCCGCGCGCGCGGCGGCGTCGCTCGCATGGGCGACGCCCTGGCCGCGCGCTTGCAGCAGCTCGAGGGCGACCGCGACATATGTACAGGGTGGAGGCCGCCGAGGGCGCGCGGCGGTCCCCGAGTGGCGACCTGAAGCCGCCCGTGTACTTGGCGGACCTGAAGCCGCAGGCGATCCCCGAGTGGCCCGTCTGGCAGCAGCTCCTCAAGCTGAAGCCTCAGGCGGCGCGGCAGGTGGCGGCTTTCGTGCGCCGGGAGCGGGCGGGCGTGGGCTTGACGTGGAACCTCGCCGCGGGGCACTGGGACCTGGACCAGCAGCGCCTGCTCGCTGCGCTCGAGAGGGATCCCGCGTTGCTCGCCGCGGTGGAGAAGGACGACGCGGCCGCAAAGAATGATAAGGACGTTCTGATTGCCCTCGACGATTTCCGTGCCCGTCACGGCGGTGTCTGGCCGGACGCGTTCGCCGATCGGCGCGGGGAGCCCGATTTCAAGGAAGCGAAGCTCGCGCGGGGTGTTGCAAGGGTGGCGACGAAGTATTCGCAGGAATTCGTGCGCATCTGGTTGGACCGGACATGCAGCCAATGGCTGCGGCTGGCGGGGTGCGGGGATGAGGTGGTGGGAGGAGGGGGCGGCGGCGACGACTCTTCCGGGGGCGGCGGCGGCGGCGGCGGCGGGTCCTCTTCGGGCAGCGGTGCGAACGGTGGACCAGCGTCGGGGTCGGGCTCTGGTGCGCAGGGGCCGGGCGACGGTGGCGCGGGCGGCGACGGCGACGGGGGCGCGGGCGGGGGCGCGGGTCGGCTGCTCGGCGGCGGACCCAAGAGGCAAGCCCCCGAGGGCCCAGGGCCGCGGACTCGCGGGGCGGCGAGAAGGGACCAGGAGCGGTTGCAGCAGGAGCGGCTGCGGAAGGAAGAGGAGGAGCGTCTCAGAGGGAAGACAGTGAAGGCAGGGGACGTGGAGGTGAACGTGGCTCTGGATGACCCCCACGTGAGCGAGGAGGGCACCTTGCCGGCCTGGCTCCTGGACCCCGCGCCGTGCGTCGCTGGCAGGTGCGTCGCGCGCGTCTGGCACCCGCACCGGGGCGTGCACGTGCTCGGGCAGTGCCGGCATTCTTGCAAAGGCGAAGGGCAGTTCTGTGGGAGCCACGGCAGACCCGAGCAGCGACCTTTTGGGGAGTGGGACCCGGACCAGCGCCACAGTTCCCTGACGCGCGAGTGCCCGGAACGGTATGGCTTGGCCGTGAAGGAGGCGCGGAAGCGCGAGACGGATGCCGGCGGCGCCCCGCCCGCGCCGACCCCGGCCATCGCTGCCGCTCGCAAGGCGCGCGTGCCCAGGCTCCAGCCCGAGTATGTGGCCCTCCCGTGTGGCGAGCGCCGTCCTCTGCGGGCATTTAAAGAGGCCCCGGAGGCTCTCCCGCCGTTCCCGTGCCGCCTCTGCGACAAGAACTTCGCCACGCATGCCGGCTTCATGACGCACGTGCACGAAAAGCACCACGGGTGGCCGGAGTATAGGAAGCGCTTGTTCTACCTGGCCGAGCAGTGGCCCCAGCAGGACGACGACGTGCGGCCCGTGAGGCCCCAGGAGTGGCGGCAGTGCGTGGAGGCCTTCTCTGAGCACCTCGTCACGGGGTCTCACGACTGGCCGGCCTGCGCAGCGCCCGCCGACTCGGGGGAGGCCGCCGCCGCCGCTGCCGCGCCGGACGCGCCGCGCGCCTGGTGGAAGCCGCCAGGCGCGGACGGGGCCGTGCCGCCCGCGGGCGTGGACATGCCGCCCGTGGACTTGGACGCGCTGGGCGCTGCGCCGGCGGCGTCGGACGTCGAGGGGCCCGAGCCCGGGCAGAGTCGCCGCGCCGTGCGCTCGAGGGTCGCGTGCTGCGTCTGCGCTCGTCTCCACTGGGCGGACGAGCTGCAGCGCGTGCACTTCTGGCAGCAGCCGGACGGCGCCGGGGAGCGTTCGCTGCTCTGCGACCAGGTGCCGAAGCCGCCCGCGCGCGCCGAGCTCGAGGCGGCGAGGGGAGAGGCATCCGAGGCCGCGGGCGCGCAGGCGCAGGCCATGCGCCTGACGCAGCGGCAGCGCGCCCACGCGCTGCTGGACCCGGCACGGTACCACGCTCGGTGGCGCTTCGTGCGCGAGGGCCCCAACGGCGTCGAGCGCCCGGGCGGCATCCCCCTCGAGGAGCTGGAGGCGTCCGCAGTGCGCGACCCTGGCCCAGACGGGAAGCTGTGGCTCTTGCACAAGAAGTGCTTCAAGATTGACAGGCGCCAGTCAGACGGGGTGCTCGTGGCCGACGCGAAGCAGAAGGTGCCCATCTGCGCAGGGTGTCACGGCGCGCTCTCCAAGAGGTTGCCCACGATGCCGCCCTGCGCGCTGGCCAACGATCTCTGGATCGGTCGGCTGCCACCGCCGCTGCGGAATCTCACGCTGGGCGCGAAGCTTCTGCTGCCCATCGCGCGGGGCATCGTGCGGCGGTTCAACTGCAAGGCCGACTCTGGTGAGTGGGCTCCGATCGACCAGAAGATCAAGGCGTACGTGGGGAACTTCGTGGCGTTCCCGCAGGCGGACGGCGGCCGGCAGGTGCTGTCGCTGCCGCCGCGGGAGAGCGACCTCGTCGAGTTCGTGCAGATTGTCTTCGCGGGGTCCGACCCCGCCACCCTGCAGAAGGCGCTATTGGAGGAGCTCGGCGTGCCCCTCGCCGATTTCAAGCGCGCTTACGAGTACCTCCGCGACACGAACGAGCAGTGCGCCGCGGTGCGGTGGGACGAAGAGGCCGCGCAAAACTTTGCGGACCCCGAGGGCGACGGCGATGGCGACGGCTCCTCGCTCCTGGGCCTGCCTCGCTGTCTCGCGGCGTGCGTGGCCGTGGGGGGTAAGGGCGGCGACGCTCGCCAGGAGGGCCCGGCCGATGCCGTGCAGCCCGGCGCGGGCTCGGCCCCGCCGAAGCGGACGAGTGCAGGCGCAGCGAGCGCGGAGGGCGAAGCGAACGCGGCGGCTGACGGCGGGGGCGAGGCAGGGGGCGGGTGCGGGGATCCCACCGGTGAGGACGCGGCTGGCGCTGGCGGGGAGGATTCAGAGGGCGACGAGGGCGAGGCTGGTGAGGGAGAGGGCGGCGAGGGTGTCGAGGAGGGCGAGTACTGCGCCGCCGTCGCGGACGCCGACATGCTGGCCGATCTGGACAAGCAGTGGCAGACCGTGCACCTCAGCCTCCAGAAGGCGGAGGTGATTGCGCGCGAGAAGCGGCGTGTGGAGGCACTGACGCGGCAGTTCGACGACATGGAGAATTTCCAGGACCGAGATTCCGACCTGCGCTTGGCGGAAGCCGCGAAAGAGGCCCACAAGGCTGCGAAGGCGCTCACCAACTGCAACAAGGAGGCGCTCACGAAGAAGCTGGAGCAGACGGAGCAGAAGATTCAGGCCACGCGGCCTCCTCCGGGAGTCGCCGGGAAGCGCGCGGCCGGTGGCGGCGGCGGCGGCGGCGGCGCGCCGGCCGGGGGCGCTGAGGGCGGGGGGGCGAGGCGCGCGGTGCGGGTCGTCGTGCCCACTGGAACCGAGCCTGTCAGCATGTTCTCCCCCGGTTTCTGGAGTGCTTTCGACCCCGTCGCGTTTCCCTACGGCGACGGCGTCTTCGGACTCGACAGGGAGGCGAAGCTGACGTACGACGAGTGGTGCAGGTGCCTCATGGCTCGCGAGGAGCTCGAGTACGAGGTCCCCGACGACGTCTCGGCGCCCGACGCTGCGCGGGCGCCCGCGCCCGACGCTGCGCGGGCGCCCGCCGCGTCTGAGTCGCCCGTGCCGCGCTGGCGTCGCCACGCGGACCTGCTCACGGCCCAGTATTGCCTCTGGCGCAGAAAGGCTATCATTCAGTCGGCTAGGTTATTCGTGCGCAAGCAGCGTCTGGGGGAAAGCATCGCGGACCTCGCCGCACTGACGCCGGAGGATCTGGCGCAGGTCGTGGCCGTGCTCGGCAGGGGGGCGGGCATCAAGGAGGCCCTGGGCCTCGAGGGCTTGCCCCGGAACGTCAAGAGCGCGCTGCGCAGCATGCTGCTCAGCAACCGTGATGTCGTCGGGTCCGACGCGCACCGGACCACGCTGCGGCACATCAGTACCAGCTACACCCGGCTCTTCGGGCCGCCCCTGGTGTTCACGACGCCGAACATCGCGGACACTCGGAACCTGATGGTGTCCCTGATGTACGAGGGCGCCTCCGTACAGCGATGGCGGCTGCTGGAGGAGACTGCTCCTGTGATGCCCTCAACGCGGGACATGCTGCGGCGGGTGGCCGCTGACCCGGTGTCGCAGGCCATGGTCACGAACCTCATGCTGGAACTGTTCCTGGAGCATGTCGTCGGCGTCACGCGGCAGCGCGGGGCCACGGGCGTCTCCGACGGCGTGGCCGCCACGGGGGCGTGTGGAGCGTTCGGGCTCGTCCGCGCGTTCTTCGGACCCGTGGAGTCGCAGGGGCGCGGCGGCATCCATCCGCACATCCACCTGTGGCGCCTGCACCCGATGACCGGCGCGTTCCTCGCGAAGCTGCGCGCGGGGGACGTCGAAGGCCTCGAGGAGCGTCTGAGGAGGTGGAGGGAGGCCGTGCTCGCCAGGGTCGGCAGCGTGCAGTTCGACGCGGCGGAGGAGGTGGGCCGGCAGCTGGGCTTGGACGGGCCGGACCGTCTGCCGCCGCTTCCGCTCGGCCCGCGGGATCGACGTCTCGCGTTCGCGGACGGGAAGCGAGAGGAGAGCGACCTCCAATTGAAGTACGATACCATCGCTGGCGCCTCGCGTCGTCAGCTCGGGAAGTTGTGCAAGAGGGCGTACGAAGAGGGCCGCCGCTCCGTCCGTGCTGACAACCAACTGTCCACAGAAGAGCTGCGGAATCAGGTTGCGGCCATGATGAACGTCGATCTCGTGGAGGAGCGGGCGATGCTGGAGCAGCAGCCCGCAATAGAGGGTCCGCTCCGGCAGCGCCCGTTCGCGCCGCTGGCAGATCCAGAGCCCGATCCCCATGAGCAGCGGGCACAGTACCCGGCGGTATTTGGAGAGCCTCTCACGGGTGCGCACGTGACGCTGCAGCCGCAGTACCGCCGCAAGCCTGCGTACCGCGTGGTGCGCGCGGACGGCGCCGCGGCCATGCACTTTGCTGAGTGCCCGGGGGATGAGGCGCGGACCTGGGCGCACTGCTTCGCGCGGGACGCGCGCAAGTGTATCATCCGTGGCCACCTGCACAGGTGCGGTCCCACGTGCTGGAAGCACAAGACGAACGACGATGTGCCTCAGCACTGCAAGGTGTGCCGGCTCGGCTTCTACCACGAGTACGAGACTGCGGTCTACAGCCACCCGTCCAGGAAGCGTCCTGCCGCCGCCTTCGTCTGGCGGCGCCTGCGCAAGGGGAAGGATTTGGTGCTTCCGGAAGATGCGAAGGTTCAGTACGCGTGCGGTCCGTTGGAGGAGGGGGAGTGGAACCCTCCTGGCGAGCGCCTGGATCTGGACGACGTTCCGGCTGAAGGCTACGGCCCGTGGCCGCACCGCTGCAACCGGTACGGCAGAGCTGGTCGCGTCGACGTGGTGCGGTACCACCCGTACCACGGGAGCACGAACCCTGTGGGCCAGGTGTGTCTGCGGAGCAACCTGGACGTCCAGTGCCTGGACCGCGTGGTGCTCGACCTGCCGGGCGACGACAGCGTCGGGGGCGCGCCCGCCAGCGACCCTGTTGTGCCGCCGCCTCCGGAGCCCGGTGCGTTCGCCGAGCCTGTCGGCGAGGCATCGGACGCGCTGGCTGGCGCCGGGACTGGCGGCACCGGTTGCGACGAGGGCACCGGGCAGAGCGGAGGTTCCACGGGTTCCGGGGCGTCGGCCGCAGCGCAGGGCGGGGGCGGGGCGGCCGAGGGGGCGGCGCGCGCGGCTGCGGCGGGGGGCGGGCGCGTGCCCGTGGGGCGCCGCCTCGGCCTGCCCAGGGGAGGAGGTTTGCTCGGCGGGGCGCCGACCACGATGGACGATCCGAACGCGGGGGATATCTGGGGCTTCAGAGAAGAGGATGACGAGCCGTGGGATTTGGCCGATGCGTATGGCTTGGATCCGCCGCCTCCGCCGACGCCGGAATTCGAGGACATCGCTGGGTTCAGCGCGGCTTCGTGTTACGACGGCAGCCGGCCCGGGTTCGTGTTCAAGAAGGGGGAGCAGGGCCTGGGCTACTACAGCGACCGGCGCGCGGAGCGCGAGCTGCCAGAATCAGCCGTCGAGACAGAGCCGAGGTCGCGGGCGCCAGGCCGCGCCGCGTCGCGCGCGGCGGCGTCTGGCAGCCCTGCATCGAGCGCGCCCGCGTCGCCCGCCGCCGCCGCAGCTGCTGGCGCGAGCGGCAGCGGTCCGCCCGGCAGCCTGCGGGAGCACGTGTTGCACTCGCTGGAGGCCGTGTTCATGGACGCCATCAATATGGCGCACTACCAGACGGACTACACGACCAAGGCGGGGCCGATCGCGGGAGACCTCGGAGTGCTGCACGCGCAGAGCACCGGGTTGGAGTGGCTCCGACTCCAGCAGAAGGCGGAGCGGGAGGCGGATGAGGCGGCGGAGGCGGAGGGCGAGGAGGACGTCGACGGGGCCCGGGCCGCTGCTGCCGCTCGTCGCAGCGGCTGGGGCGGAGTGCTCGACTCTGCCAGGCGAACTGTCATCAAGCTCACGACCAGCTCGCACCGGGCGCTCCTGAAGAAGCTGCCCGAGATGATGTTCCAGATGCAGTATGGCCACGAGTGCTATTGCTCCCATGACACCTGGACTCTGTATTGCAAGGGGATCGTGGCGCTGGCGTTCCAGGCAAGCTCCGCCGTTCATCAGAAAAAGGACGACTTCTGGACCGACCCGCGCGCAGACCACATCGAGGTGGACCAGCCGGCCGCGGGAGAAGTGGACGGCGAGGGGGGCGGCGGTGTCATGGATGCGCTGGACGAGGCGCGCGCAACGCTGCACGCCCGTGTCGTCGACGGCGTTGTCGGGGAGGGCGCGGCTGCCGGTGCTGCTGGGGGGGGGCAGCCCGAGCAGGAGCAGCAGCAGGGTGTCGAATACAGCGCGCGGCTGGACCACGACATGAAGATGGACTGGCTGCATCGCGGCGACAGGGAGCCCCTGAAGTCCATGGGCATGTACCATTACGCCATGTACGTGTACACCGCGCAGGCCAACCCGCTCCACTTCGACCCGCAGGACTTCGAGACGTACGCGTTCGCGGACACGCACCCGGCCGCCGCCTCCCGAGTGCAGAAGCTCCGCGTCGGCGCGCCGTTCAGGGTGCCCAAGTTCTTCGGCTTCACGATGCCTTCGAAGGAGAAAGACCCAGAGGTGAACGCGCTGTTCAAGTCTGTGATTTTCCGTCCGTTGCAGCCGGCTGAGAAGGGGGCTGCGGCCTGGGCGCCCTACAGGGCCGGTGTCAACGCGGTCGGGAAGCATCGGCCTGCCTGGGAGGAGTGGTGGGCGAAGCAGGTGGCGTTGTCCAGGCAGTACGAGGAGTGCGAGCGGCGAGCTGGAAAGTGGTTCACGATCGAGGACATTGATCTGAAACGCGGCTCAGAGGAGGGCCCGGGCCATTTTGCACAGCAACCCAGCGCCGCCGAGTTCATGGCACGCTGGACCGTCCAGGTCGCGACGAACCTCGACGTGGAGGCGGAGGCGAAAGGGCGGCCGCGAATCAAGATCCGTCCGGAGGCCAAGGATTTCGAGGAGTCTGCTGAGCTGCAGGCAGTGGGGAATCGGCCTGCCGGGGAGGCGGACGAGGAGGAGGGGGCGGGCGCCGGCGGCGGAGCGCCTGACGGTTTGGCTCAGGAGGTGGACGAGGGCGAGGCGGACGAAGCGTGGGCGGCGCACCGACAGATGCCCGCGTTCGCCGTGCCGGATAGCCAGGTGCCCGCGGTGGCCCAGTTGGAGCAGATTCGTGGGTCGTCGCAAAGCTTGGTCTATAAGAATATCTTCCTTGAGGGCTATGCGAAAGACCATAAGCCTCAGCCTGCTGCCGCGAGTACTGGAACGCAGACGGGCTTCTGCGGTCTCGACTTGGGCGACTCTCAGTTCGAGGAGGGCAAAGCACAGCAGAAGGAGGCGTTCCGATACAGGAAAAAGGGAGCTGAGGGCTTGCCTGGGGATGGCGACGGGCGGAGCGGCCTCGCGGGTTCGGCGCCTGCCGTGCTCGTGCCTGGTCGGCCGCCGCCGCCCGCGGTTGCCGGCGACGCGGAGCCTCCGCGGCGGGCGCGCGACATCGCGGAGGGGCTGTTTAACGAGTGGGCGACCAGGGCGGACAACCCCGTGACGTTCAATAAGGAGCAGAAGGCGGTGGTCGCCCTGGTCGTGGGCCAGGTGGAGGCCATCGTGGCATACCAGCAAGATGTGGACAGCGGAAAAAGCCCCAAGCCGGTGGAGCAGATGGCTCTCCTGCTGCACGGGGAGGGCGGGACGGGGAAGACGGAGGTGGTGAAACTGCTGCGACGTCTGCTCAACGAGGTGTTCGGCGCGGGATCGGAGATCGCCGTGGCCTCGTCGAACAGCGCTGCGCGCGTCATCGGGGGGGAGACGATCCACAGCGGCTTCGGGCTGAGCGGCCAGCAGGCCATGACCATCGCTAGGCTTTCGGGGCAGAAAGTCGATGACATCGTGGACCGCATGAACGACCTCAAGGCCGTCATCGTGGAGGAGGTGTCCATGGTGCCGCCCCAGCTTCTCGGCGCTGCATCGTTTCGCATGTGCAAAGCCCGTAAGGCTAAGTATAATTGCGATGTGAACCTGTACATGGCGCGGGGGCACATGTTCGGGAAGGTTCCGATTGTCATGTTCCTGGGGGATTTTTATCAGCTGGGGCCGGTGAGCGGCAAGGGCAGAAGGTCTTCCTTGCTGCAGCGTGAGTCGCCCGAGGCGCCGATTCACGTCCGCAATGGGCAGTCCATGTTCCTGGACGGTGTCACCCACGCCATGTTTCTGTACGAGACGCACCGCTTCAAGGACCGTCTCGTTACTCCGCACGCGCCCTGCCCCTTCATGCCCGGGTTCTTGAAGACCATGAGGCAGGGCAAGAAGTTTACGGCCGAGCAGAAAATGGTGGTGCAAGGGTGGGTGGTCCGACCCGGTAAGAACGACAAGCGGCTGCAGGACCCCCATGTCAAGGACGGGTTCGAGATGGGCATCGCCTGGGAGGCCGTGCACAGGCAGATGCAGTATCGGGCCGTGCGAGAGGCCAGGGATAAAGGGCAGATGCTGCTGTACGTGCAGGCCGTGGACCTGCCTCCAAACAGGGACTTCGTTGAGGAGCATTACAAGGCCATGCTGCAGGTGCCGAACGTGAACAACACTGGTCACCTCATCGGCATGTGCCCGCTGTACATCGGCATGCGTGTGCGGCTGAACGTGAAGTTGTCGGCGAAGCACCAGATCGTGCAGGACGCCGTGGGGGTAGTCAAGGACGTGAGGTTCCACCCGCAGGAGTTCGAGACGCCGGACGCGGATTGGCGCGAAAAGAAGCTTCACGACGCCCACCGGCTCGGTTATTATCGATGCAAGCGTTTGCCGCGCGGTGTCCTCGTCGAGTTTGATGGCCTCAAGAAGGACTTTGGGTTCGGGCAAGGGGTCGTGCAGATCGCGCCGCACAGGGCGTCCTGGGAGTGGAATCATCACTACGACGACGATGGCGAGCGAAAGCTTCGGAAGGTGAAGGTTACGAGGTACCAGATCCCGTTGCTGCCAGAGAAAGTTCGCACCGTGCAGACTGCGCAGGGCCTGGGTATGGATGCGGCCACCATGGTGCTCCAGAAGCCCATGAACATGGGCGCCGATGACTGGTGGCTGCACCTGTACGTCATGCTCAGTCGCGTTCGCGTGGCCCACCGCGTGCTCGTCTACAACCTGCCGCCCTGGGACATCCTGCAGCGGGGCCCGCCGCAGTACGTCCGCGAAGGGGTCCAACGCTTTGAGAAAAAGATGGGGGAGAGTTTCGAAATCGCGAAGCAATGGGCGCAGGATTACGGCTGGGACGTGGGGGATGGGCCCGCCGCACGGGGCGCCCAGGAGTCGAGCTCGGCGCCCGCGCCGCCGCCGGTGCCGCCGCCGTCGCCGCTGGGCCCGTCTCGTGACGCGGGGAGCTCGGCGGGCGTCGGTGAGGGGGCGGGCGACGACGACGACGACGACGGATCAGCTCCTTCGGACGGGGAGGCGGCCCCTGCGGCGTCTGTGCATACGCCTCTGCCCTCGCACGCGCTGCGCCCGGGCCAGGCTCTGACGGTGCCGCCGGCATACATTGCGCCGGACGCTGGGCCTGCGGGGCGGGGCAGGGGCCGCGGCCGCGGCGGCGACGCGACGGGGGCCGGAGATGCGGCGGCGGCATCGTCGACGGGGAGCGCTGTTTCGCGGGGGCGCGGGCGCGCGGGTGGCGGCCGCGGTGCTGGTAGGGGCGCCGTAGTGCCGAGGGATCTTTGGGGGGACATGTTTCGCACGGCGGCGACTGTTGGCGATGGTGCAGAGCCGCCAGAGCTGCTCCCGCTGGACCGGGATCTGTGCATGGCAGCCTACGGCGTGTCCCAGGAGGATGTCACCAGGGAGCTGCAGTGGCACTGCGGCCACGGCTCTGGCGTGGGCATCGCAAACCTCGGCAATACTTGCTTCGTGAGCGCAGTCGCGCAGGTGCTGCTGCGCCTGGCTCCCTTCCGTCGGCTTCTCCACGAGCACGGCCAGAATTGCCCTTTGAACACAGAAACTTGCCCGGTGTGTGCGCTCGGAGCTCAGGCCGCGGCTCTCTCTGTCCAGGGCGTGGGGGTCGACGCCGTCGCGCCGCTCGCTACTGCCGCGCGCGCGGGGCTTTTCGGTCAGCGAGAATTCACAGAATTCGATCAGCAAGGGAGACCGAAGCAATGCGACGCGTCAGAGTTCTTCCTGGCCGCCCTTCGTGCTGTCACCGAGGCTGGATATCAGGTACCGACACCGCATCACGGTGCGCGCACTGCGCTCCAGCAGCACGTTTGCGGCATTGCGTTGCGGCAGCGGAGGCGATGCGACGTGTGCCGGGCAAGTTCGGACACGGGGGTGATTGATTCGCGCTTGAAGCTGGTCCCTTCCGAATTGCTCGGCCCCGACCACCGGGGGGCCTGCGATCTGGAGGATTTGATCCGACTGGAATTGAGGCATATTGGCGGGCCAGGTCAAGGATGTCCGGCGCACGCACACCTCAGTCGTGCGCAGAGGGAGGCGGCCGGGGTCTGTCAAGGCATCAGGGTGTATACGGGCAATCGCTGGGAGCGATCGCCGCCGGTGCTCTTCGTGACCGTGGAGCGGGTGGTCACGCGCGCTGATCGGAGCGAGTGGTACGACAGACGCCCTGTGCGCTTTCCTCAGATTCTGCGGCCTGTGGATGCCGAGTGCGAGTACGATTTCTCTGGGGTCGTTGTGCATCAGGGCGAAAGCGCGAAGAGCGGCCATTATTATGCGTGTGCAGCCGTGGGTGTGAACGAATACGCCAAATTCGACGACGAAGCTGTTCAGCCCAGGACTTGGGCGCAGATTGCCAGAGACCACCAGGTGCACGTTGGCGCCTATGTGTTTGCGTATGTGCGCAGGGCGGGTCCGCGGGGCGGAGGCGGCGGGCGCGCGGCGGCGGGGTCTCCGGGGGGCGCCAGCGGCAGCGGTGGTGCGGGACCCTCTGGGGCGCCGCCGGCTCCGCCGACTGCGCCTCTCGGGCATGCAGGCGGGCGCGCGGCGGGGTCTGCGGGGAGCGGCGATGGCGGCGGCGGCGCTGCTTCCAGCGCCCCTGCCGCGCCGTCTGCGCCGCCGAGTGCGCCCGCCGGGCAGCAGGCGTCGGGGGGCGAGCCACCGGGCAAGCGGCGTCGGGCGGGTGGCGGGGATCCTGGCGCTGGCGACGGGGACCCCGGCGCTTCGGGGCAGCCGCAGCAGCCATTGCGCAGGGGCAAGAAGCGCGGGCTGTCCCCGCCGGCTCTGGGCAGCACGGGCGACGAGGACGACGACGCTGGCAGGGCCGCTGGCGTTCCGTCCGCGGACCCGGCTCCTGCTGGAGTCCAGCCAGGCGCGGGGGCGTCGCTCGCGGGGGACGGATGGCGTCGCTTTACGCCAGAAAACATTGACACCGCGAAGTGCATGGCTCGTACCTGGGCGGACGGAGCTGGCGGGCAATGCCGGAGCGCGCCAAAGCAGGGATGCGGGGATCTGTGCGGGCAGCATTTCAAGCAGCAGCACAAGGATGGTTGGCATGGGCGTGTGGACGGGCCCATCCCGGAGGGAAAGTTGAAGGTGTTCAAGGAGAAGAACGCAGGCAAGGCCCCGCGTGCGGCGCCCGCGGCTGAGGCTGGCGCGACTGGCGAGGGCGCGGGGCGGGCCGCGGTCGTCACGCGAGCAGGTGCTGGGTCTGCCAGCGGAAGCGGGCGGGGGGGGGCGGCGCGTGCAGAGGCGGCTCCGGGGGGAGGGCATGCAGGCAAGGCCCCGCGCGCGGCGCCCGCGGCCGAGGCTGGCGCGAGTGGCGCGCCCGCGGGGGGGCCCGCGGAGGGGCGATCCGCCAAGGTGCCCGCCAGCGATGGCGTCGCCGCGAGGGCGCCGACAGGGGGCGGCGACGGTGCTGGAGGGGCTGGCGCGCCCAGTGCGGCTTCGGCCCTGTCGTCGGGCGAAGAGCGCGGGGAGCGTGGCAGCCGCGCGAGCACGCGGGATATCGCTGCCGCTGCTGCGGAGGATCGCGCGCGGCAGGAGGATCCTGATGAGAGGCGGCAGCGCCTGGCCATCGCCGAGCACAACCAGCGGCAGGACTTGATCGGCGAAGTCGTTGGAGCTTTCGTGGCGCGTCGGGAGGGCGTGCCCGTCGGAATTGGCAGGTGGACTGAGGAGAGGCTGCGACAGACGTTGCGCCGCCTGCGCGGGGGCGGAGATGACGAGCCAACGATCGTGGCGGTGTCGGACGCGGCTCTCTGAGAGCTGCGCCTCGTGTGCAGCGGCGCTCGCCGGCCCTGGGTGTGCCGTTGACAGAGCTCTGCCGTTCAAGCGCACCGGGCGCTTGGGCTGCCACTGGAGGTTGGCACGGGCGCCCTGTAGGCGCGTCCGTCTTGCATGTGTGTTCTTGTGTGCCTGTGTGCATGAGGATGTTTTGTCAGTGCGTGAGTGTGTGTGCGCTGGCGTGTGTTTGTGTTTGCCTGTGTGTCTGCTGGCGTGTGTGTGTAAGTGTGTGTGTGGGTGTCTTTGTGTCTGTGTGTTTGTGGCTCTGTTTGTGTGTCTGTCTGTGTGTCTGTCTGTGTGTCCGTGGGTATGTGTGTGTGTGTTGTCTGTGTGTCTGTATGCATCTCTGTTTGTATCTCTTTTTGTGCGCGTGTCTGTTCGTGTGTGTGTGTGTGTAAGAGTGGGCGCGTGTGGATGTGAGTGTGCTCGAGCGTGTGTGTGTATCTGTGTGTGTGTCAGTGTGTTTGTGTGTGTCTGGTGTGTTTGCGTGTTTGTGTGTGTGTGTGTGTGTCCGCGGTGTGTGTGTGTGTGTGTGATATGTGTTGTGTGTTTGTGTTTGCGCGTTTGCGCGTGGGTGTCGACCTTTGCGTGTGGATGTGTGTGTGTGCGTGTGTGTGGAGCATGCTTGCGTACGTGTGCGACACTGCGCGCTCCCTGAGGAAAAGTGCGTGCGTGCCCGTGTGCGTGCGTGTGTGTGTGTGTGTGTGTGGGCGCATGGCGCTGGCACCCCCGCCCCTTCCTGCCCCCCCCTCTCCCCCTCCACCCCTCTCCCCGGCGCTCCGCGAGGGCGGAGTGGCTGGAGTGGAGTGGCTCAAGGGAGACAGCTTCCCTCTCCGGCTACTGAACAGGCATATCTGTCTACCGTACCTCAGGGGTAGATCTGGGCGATCTGGAGTAGTGGCCTTCACGGGCCGCGAAACAGTGACGACCCTGTGATCCTGAGGATTATCGTGTCATTGTACGAATTTGATCATGGGGTATTGATTCAAGACGTCGTACGATTCCCCGTCAGGGTATCGAAATCTCCTTTGCCAGATCAATTTATCGCGGTGGCAGGAGACCACTACCCAGTGGTACCGTCGACAAACAGATCTTGATTTCTTATCGCCTGATTTCCCAGATATCTCCAGACAGAACACGGGAGTTGACTTTCCAGACGAGTTTGGACAGTCAAGAGGCAAGGCATTTCAGGAAAGATATCGGAGGAAAAGAGAGGAACTTCAGAGAAGGCAAGAGGACAGAGACTGGCTTCAACATTACGGTTTCAATACAGACAGTATGGCGGCTGTTGCAAATGGTGCCATGGAAGTAGAGCAGAGGGAGGAGTTCGAGCAGAATAAACGTCGACGTGAGGTGGAAGTAGAAGCTCAACGTAAAGCATTATTAGCTCAGGAAACGGATCCCTTTAAGAAGATGATGATGCAGCATGTTTGGAAAAGTGAGGACCAAGCTGAAAATTTACTCGGAGTGGTTAAAGAATCAAAAGAGAATATCGAGCGCGTGGACAAGACACTCAAAGAACATGGGGCCAGAATGGATCGAGCTGATGCTCGGACGAGTTTGCTGGAACAACAAGTCAAACGTTTGGTGCAAGATCGTTCGATGGGAACCGTTTCCACTGCAGGGGGTTCTGACAGTGGAGGCAAGGGGGGTCGTGATGAGGGACCGTCGTTTTCATACCGATCGAACAACACCAGCTCTCCCGCCCTTTTTGTGCCTCAGTGGGTGGAGCTCAAAGGATGGGTTACCGACTGGAATAACCAGATGATGCGAGGTCAACAAATGATCACTTGGGCAGATGGGCTTGAATTGATTCGTAACGTGATTAGTACTCTACCACAGGAGGATCAGGATCAATTTGACTCTGAGAAGACCGACAGACTCAATTCAGGACGTTACATGTACGGTTCAGTGAAGATTGGATTCAAAGATGGCACGCCGAAGGAGACTCTTTGGCGGGTAAAGAAGTGGATGGATAACATTGTGAAACCAGCTGAGACACGCCCACAGCCTCCGCCTGGTCTGAACTACCCGACGCTGGACACGATTATCCACGGTCTATCGACAACGATTGATGCAAGTAAGATTCGATGCTTGGTTGAATGTCCCTCATGGAAACGTGATCATGTGAAAGCTGTGGCACGATTTTGCGGATGTTGGCGCTCGAAGACAGCAGCACTGGTGGACATCCCTGTCAAGGGAGAGGTTGGGCCGCCACGCTCACAGATCTGGACGGTGGGCAATCTTACGGGACCTGAGCCCTTCAGGCCGATATGCTTTGCGACCTTCACGACGGCCGCAGGTGCATGGACAATCCATCAGGATGCGTGGGCAGCCATCGTGGCAAAGTATCCTGGGCTTTCGCTTCCGTCAGCAGAGTTGCTGGAGGAGGTCAACCGTCGGTTTTGACACACAAGACGTCTGATCACAGACGTCAGACTTTCCACCTGGAATGTGAATAAAGCAGGGGAGAAAGGCTTCCGTTCGGCAGAGTTGATTCCTCACCTTCGAGGGGGAGGTGGGTTGTATGCAGTGCAGGAGGCTCAATACCTTAATTGCAAGGAATTCGAGAAGATGGGGTTTCGAATTAAATGGAGCAGTTGCAAACGAGTAGGATTGGTCTACGATTAGTCGTGGAGCGAGATTACCAGATGCTTCTTTACGTGTTTTGAACGGTTTGTCATCGGAGTATTCGGGCCAGAGGCGCCCTTAGTTGTCGTCAGTTGTTACATTCCTGATCCGCACCAGTCTGGAGCGGATGATGCAGCCGAAGAGTTGTACGAACAAGTGGGTCGTGCACGCAGCGTGCTCACCGCACGATACCCCAAGGCCAGCTTTGTATGTTTGCTTGATGCCAATGTTGAGCTTCCTGCAGGGCGCTTGCTTACTTGTGGAGGGGAGGAGTATATTGCTACAGGAGAGGAGGGCACTTGCAAGAGGAGGAAATGGGAGAGGGAGAGAGGCGAAGGAGGATCACAACAGGAGGTGAAGGAGCGTCGGAAGAAGCTCACGAGTTTGCTCTTAGATTTTATGGCCGACCACGGGTTGGAGGCGGCCAACACTTTTGCTACTAGGCAGCCCACGTGGGAGTCTTGGGGAGAGAACAGGTTCGTGACGCAGAAGAGGGTCCTAGACTATCTGTTGGTACCTTATCATTGGAATATCTCCAAGGTTGGGGCTCAGTGGTTCTATAAAAACGGTGGTAAGTTACAGAGCAGCCGTCTTTCTGATCATGCCATGGTTTCAGGGACCTTTTCGGATCCAGGGCGTACGATTATCAGACGACGGGCACTTTGGGAATCAAAATCACAGGTGCAAAAATCGTTGAGGGGATATAGATGCACCACGTGGGCCGACGAGTTTGAAGCTGGTCGACGGGCGGACTTGTGCTGCGGAGGTGCCAGCTTTGGGTATCCAGAGCGTCCTTCGGTTTACCTCGATCCGACCAAGATGTCCAGTGATCTTCTCTCGTGCTACGTGAATGATGCTGTGGATTACTCCACGGCCCAGGCTGGCTCAGGACACGTTTCACGCCCGGTGTCGATGACGATTCTCGAGGAAGCAGTTCGTCAGTGTGACCCTCGCAACACGGCAGAGCTGAAAATGAAAAGGGCTGCCCTGAATCAGGAGCGTCGAGGATATCGAGCTAAACGACTTGAGCAAAGATGTCCGCCGTCTCGGAAAGAGCTCAGGGGCCAGATCGAGTTTTTGATGGTGGGTGAGAGAGAGACGGAGGACAAGGAGGAGGTGGAGGACTTACTTGGGGAAGAAGTTCGTCGTAGGGTGTCGTCGGAGGAGGTTCGAGGCAACACGAATCGCATGATGGAGGAGATCAGGAGGAAGGCGGAGAAGGAGCTGGAGGACAACTCGATCGAGGGTGTCTCGATGTCGCTTCTACTTCGAGCGAGATCACGACTCAAGACATTGAGGGCAGCAGGACCTGATCGTATTCCAGTGGAGATAGTGAAGTGCCTCCCGTGGAGTACACTTCGTGCCATTAGACAGATTTTCGACATGATCGTTAGGCTCAAGGTACCCTACCCCTCGGCTTGGAGAGAGATCCTGATTAGTTACATGCCCAAACTACCCAAAATCAGAGATCTTAAAGATGGACGATTGTTGTGCATGCAAAATGTGTTGAGTAAATGGTTCAGTTCAGTTGTTGTACTTCTAGTTGAATGTCGTGTTGAGCAGAATAAGGTCTTCCATGGGATTGGATTGTACGGATTTCAAGCAGGACGACGGCCACATGAAATCACTAGTAGTTTGAAACGTATCGGGCAGCACGCCGCGGTCTGGGGTAGGAGCGAAGCTGCGCATCTTGTCCAGGCCGACGTACATGCATGTTTCGACCATTGTACGATGGCCAACGTTCAGAAGGGCTTAGACTATGCGGGTATCCCCTTCTACCTCCAGTTCGCGTTCCTCAATCCTCTCTGTGAGTGTGTCGGGACCGTGGGCTTCGAAGGGATGAAGATCGAAGGGGTGAGGTGGGATAAATGTATTAGGATGGGGGGGCCTGAGGGCCCTCTTGCTTACAACCTCATCGTGGCTGCCATGTGGGGAGGGGTCATACGTGAATGGGATCGGCTGCAGCTTGGGTATCGACTCGAGGTAGTGACATCATCGGCTAGGCATGAGAGTTATGTTTTCCATTTTTTCTGGGCGGACAATTGTTACATTCTGGCTCGGGATAAGCTTCAACTCGCAAGAATGATTCACGATTTAACCCTACATCTACATGCATTCGGGATGCGATGGAAGGATTCATCGCTGGAATATCAGGTATTTGGCGTGCCCGAGCCTGACACGGACAGTGAGGGGAGCATTATACGTGAAGCTGATCTTGTGGTGTCCTTGGGCCCTGGCTCGGAGAACATGTACAGGTTTCGGAGAGTTCTGGACATGCATATTCTTGGATCGCTGCTATCGGTAGATATTTGTACGAGCTCCCACACAGACTTAGATCATCGAATAGATTTGGGAAAGAAAGCGTTCTGGAGTCATGCGAAATACTTTCGTTCCACTGCTGTGCCACTCTCGAAGAAATTCCAGCGCTGGGAACAACGGGTGATTAGCATTGTTACATACACATGGGAAGGATGTACAGCAGATACGGCCGCCATTCAGGCCTTACATTCCTTTGAAGGCAAATGCCTCGCTGTGATGGTGCCCTGTACTCGACTTGACGGAGAGACGTTCGCAGAATGGAACGGGAGAAGATATCGCAGGGCACGAGAAAAGTATGCCATGGCAGGATATATGAGTATAGTACAGCGGTTCATGAGATCCCATTGGCTTTGGGCATTAGACATATCACAGTTTCTGGGGCGACTGAGGCATGACAGAGCTGCCCTGGAAGGCAGTACGGTGAGAGCGTGGAGGGATTCTCGTATGTGTGCGGCTGCCTTTGGGAACGTCTGGGATAGACTACGTACGGATGAGAGCGAGGCTATGAGATGCTTTGGTAAGAGGAGGCAGGCGTCAGAACTTAAGCGACACCGAAATGGAGGGAATCAGGGAGTAGGCGCACGGCCGTGGGATCATGGGCTGCATACTTTTGCTGGTGATTATTGGTCTGATGTCTTTACTGGTAGCTATGAGCACTTTATTGATTATGCCAAACATATGTGTACACACAATATGCTAGAGTGTTTTCACAAACGATGTAAAGGAGTTGTGGCTGCTAATGTACCTGTTTATTTGCAACAAGGGGATGATGAGGAGGGAGTTCACATGACCATTGAGCGGGAGGAGACTAAGGAGGACCGAGAAAGACTTACTAAAAGACTCGCATTGCACAACATGAGGGAGGTTAGGTGGGACTTGGAGGCGGGAGGAATACCACTGAGCATCCAGGGAGACTCATTACTCATTGTGAATTGGTTAAACGGTAAGTGGAAAGTGGAGACGAGAGAATATCAACGACGGGTTGACTATATAGTGAATGTACTTGACGGCATGGGTTCGAGCTTAGGTGTGAGGCCTGCTGAAAGGGGTCGCGACTTATGGGCACACAGTTTTCGGGAATGGAACGAGAGAGCGGACGCCTTGACACACTTAGCTAGAAATGGGGGTGCTTATGACTCTTGGACCTATCTGGACACTTGGGAAAAGTTACTTTATTCACCCGTTCTGCTCCGAGGGGGCTTCGACGGAGGAGTTGATCGTAGGGGTACGGGCTGTGGTTGTTGGCTCGAGGTTGGACTGAAATCCAGATATAGCGAGCTGTTCACTTACAAAGAAGTGTTCTCAGCTGCCTGGATATTGCAACCAGGAGCGACGGTTACGGACGCCGAACTTTCTGCTGCGGAACGCCTCGTTGGGGCGCTCCCACAAGCCGTACGGTCACTATGGTGTGATTAGTTGCACGTTCTTCTATCTCTCGGACTTCTACTTTTCTCCGTGTGGTGTATCGGCTGTGAATATTTGCACATTCCATGCTCATTGCATTGATGTGCACTGTCATATCTTCGGCTGTGATTTACTTTGCTCACTTGTGCTTCTCTTATATATACTGACAGCTACGCTGTTGTTTATATAGTGACAGCTTCGCTGTTCATTCTTATCGAGTTTTAAGATTGTATTCTTCTTGCATGTTTGTTGTGATGATCACGACGCCGAAGACAGCCATTCTTTTCCACTCTCTATGCTCATTCGCCTTCAGGTGCACTTTCATATCTGCTGTTGTGATTTACTTACGTCAATCGTGATTCTCTTATTTATAGAGACAGCTTCGCTGCTCGATGATAAGAGTTGAGCCTGCTTTAGGTACGTCATGATGGGTGTCTCTGCGCTGCTTGACGTTGTAAGGCTAGGCCCCAGGGCCTGCACAGCCTTGCAAAGGACAAAAGGAGTGGAGGGAGGGCCGGCCCCAAAATGGGGCGGTGCCTCCCCCCTCCGGAGCGCCGGCGGGGAGGGCGGGGGCGCGTGGGGGGGGCTTGGGGGCGCGGTGGAAGAGTGCGCTGACCAGTCGGGGAATGAGTCTGTCACCACGTTGTCGTCTGTGCGTGGTTATCCGTGGGTGTTCGCCATTGCGTCTGTGTGTGCGCTTGTGCGTGTGTGTGTATGTGTGTGTGTGGGGGTGGGTGGGTGGGTGGGTGGGGGGGGGGCGCGTGTGTCTCGTATGTGTGTGTGTGTGCCCCTGCGTGTGTCTGGGTGCACATGCGCGTGTGTGTGTGTGAGTGTGTGTGCGTTTGCGTGTGGACGTGTGTGCGCTCGTGTGTGTATGTGTGTATGTGTGCGTGTGTGTGGAGCATGCTGGCGTACGTGCGCGCTCTTGTGTATGTATGGATTTGAGTTTGTCCGTGTGTGTACGCGTGTGCGTGCTTATGCGCGTGTGCTTGCGTGTGTGATTGGTTCTTTGCTATCCTGCGTCTGTGTTCGTCTGCGCATGTGCCGCCGTCCGCGCGCCCCCTCCTCCCCCCTCGTCCCCCTCGGGCGCTCCGCGAGGGCGGAGTGGTTGGAGTGGAGGAAGGGCGGGCCACAGAATGGGGCGGTGCCTCCCCCCTCTGGAGCGCCGGCGGGGAGGGCGGGGGCGCTCCGTGCCCCCCGTGTGTGTATGTACTCTTGTGATCCGCGTGCGTGTGCGTGTCCGTGTGTGTGTGTGTGTGTGATATGTTGTGTGTTTGTGTGTGCGCGTTTGCGCGTGTGTGTAGACCTTTGCGTGTGGATGTGTGTCTGTGTGCGTGTGTGTGTATTTGTGCGTGTGTGTGTGGAGCATGCTGGCGTATGTGTGTTCTTGTGTATGTATGTGTGTTTGTGTGTTCGCGTTTGCGCGTGTGTGTGGACGTTCGCGTGTGGATGTGTGTGTGCGTGTGTGTGTATGTGTGTGTATGTGCGCATGTGTGTGGAACATGCTGGCGTACGTGTGTACTCTTGTGTATTAGTCTGTGTGTCTCCGTGTGTGCGTGCCTATGTGCGTGTGCTTGCTTGTGTGACTGCCTGTTTGCTATCCTGCGTCTGTGTTCGTCTGCGCATGTGCGTGTGCGCGTGCGCGCGCGGTGTGGTGCCGCCGTCCGCGCGCCCCCCCTCCCCCCTCCCCCCTCCCCCCCCCGGCGCTCCGCGAGGGCGGAGTGGTTGGAGCGGAGGGAGGGCCGGCCCCAAAATGGGGCTCAAGGCTCAAGGCTCAAGGCGTCGCCAAAAGGCTCGCAGAATACTGCCTGGGGAACCTCCTCTTCTGCGAACCTTGTGTGCCTGCTTTCCAATTTTGCTCCACACCTATCACTATTGTGTACGGTATCCTCTTTGTATTGTTGCTGCTCTTCCAATATTGTCGTATCAAAGGGAGCCTGATCGAGTGAGAAACGATTCATTGAAGAAGTGGAAGAATATTGTTGTTCTCTCTTGACAATCACGTCGTATCTAGGGGAGCCTGATCGTGGGTGGAATCGATTCATTGAAGAAGTGGACAAATATTATTGGCGAGTGTGCATAAGAGAAGCACGAAAGTGCTGGCGTAGACGTAGACACAGGACTCAGCAGGTGTTAAAATGGCGTCGGTCCCTCATTCTCAAATGTCGGCTGCAGAGGGTGCTGAACATGTATCAGACGAGGAATTCGAGAGGAATGTTAAACATCGAGGCGATAATCTATGGAGAGAGAGGGAGGAACTGATCTCGAAGGAGACAAACCCATCCCTTGCGGCTCTTCTTCGACTTGGTTTCACGAATGAGGAGAGAACCACGTCTCTTGTCAAGCAGTGTGAGGCCACAGAGAAGAAACTGGCACAGATTGATGAAAAAGTCCAGACACAAGACGAACGTATACAAAAGCTGGAGCAGATGATGATGTATCCGCCTCAACCTCCTCCCGGTTTAGTGGGCACCGGTAATGCATCTAATGCTTCTCAGGTGTCAGAGCGTAGTTTTTCGGGAGATTCTGAGAATATGAAGATGGCGAGGAGAATGTGGAAGCCAGAATTCTTGGAAATCAAAGGTTGGGTGAAAAACTGGAGCAATCCCAAGAAACGCAGTGAGGAAATGCTGGGCCAGAAAGATCTTCAGACATTGGTATCGAATATGGTTGATGCCCTACCAGAGGATACGAAGATGTGTGTGGACAAAGATCGTACTATTCGGCTCAATGCTGGACGAACGTTGTATGGTCAGGGGAGGGTGGGGGTTCGAACAGGCACAACTGGTGATATTCTATGGTTATGGAAGAAACACTTGGATGAGCTGCTCACCTCCCCAGAGGCTGACAAAATACTTGCAGGGATGGACCAGCAAATCGTACCAAGCAAAATCAAGATTTTGGTTGATGCTCCCCCATGGAAACGTCCACACATCAAGCAGGTTAGCCGATTTCAGGGTATATTCAAAACGCTTGCCCATCCGAGCTTTGTTCCTCTGCGTGGTGAAATGGGCCCCCCACGTTCCTCGATCTATGTGCATTCGGTAGATTCTAAACCATTTCTCCTGGCGGAATGGAAGGGTGAGTCTTGGGAGATCTTCGAAGAACAATGGGCGACAATGTGTGCTAAATATGATATCAAAGATGTAACGATCACGAAAATGAAAGAGGAGTTAAGTAAAAACTGAGGACGTGCTCGACGGAAAAACCTGACTATCATTTCTTGGAATATCCAGAAGGCAGGAGTGAGGAACTGTAGAGGAGCTGAGATTTTGGGACAACTTCGTAGCTGTCACGGAGGCTTGTTCGCATTGCAAGAGAGTGATTTTCTTCCCAGAGCCGAGATTGCACGTCTAGGATGGGACCAGAGAGTTTCATCATGTGGGAAAGCTGCCCTAGTGTTCGACAATGCATGGAAATGTTGTATCAAAGAATTCGTATGCTCGTATCCTCGTTTCGTCGCAGGAGGCTTCAAGACTGCTACTTCGAGGCTGGTGATCACCAGCATGTACCTTCCAGATGTTTCGATCCCGAATGCTTTTGATATGTGGCAGCAAACCCTGACCAACCTCAATATGGTCCTCAGGGAGATGGTTGCCACGAAGCTGCCAGGTGCCTGCATCATTGTTTGCGTGGATGCTAATGTGGAATTGGTGGGGAGGAGTACGGGAGTTCATCGAGGAGTTGAATATATTATGACAGGAAGTGGTGTGGATGGAAAGGAGGAAGGAGGCGACAGCACGGCGGAGAGGAGGAGGGAGAACGACAGATGGAGGATGAGGCATGCGCTGGAATGCTTTATGCAATCGTACGGGCTCTGTGCTGCCAACACTTTCGGCGACCGTGCAGTGACGTGGGAGAGCTACGCGCGAGCACACTGTCGCCTTGCTAGAGCACCAGAGCTGCGGCCACGAGTATTAGATTATGTTCTGGTCCCTCATGGTTGGGAAATTATTGAATGTAAGGCATCCTTTCGTTTGCATAGAGGAGGGGAGACTCAGCGATCCCGTCTGAGTGATCATAAACTCTTGGAAGTTTGTGTTCGTTCCCCTGTCGTCCATTGTCCCCGTTTCTCCGCTAAACCCCGTGATAAAAGCTATGTGGGATATGAGCCAAACACGTTCACGGATGAGATGATCGCGAGAGCTTCGATGGACTCGTTTGTTGACAATGCCAGGTGTTCCTCAGTAAGTGGTAATCCTCTGGGGGCCAGCTGTTTGTCACGACAGATCAAATCGAGCTTTACTCGGGATGAGGTGGAATATAAGACAAGAGATGACAATGGTATTAAACAGCCTGTGCGCCCTTATAGACTCCAGAGGTTGATTGAACTCCGTAGGGGAACCCCACCTGGGCCAGAAAGAAAACAGATCACAAAAGTTTTGAATGGCTATCGCCGTCTATACCGCCGTCTTCGTTTGGAGTATGAATTACCACCGTCAAGGAAAAGGAAGAGAAACCTTCTCTATAACCTGGAAGGAGTGGAGGATAGAGAGATATGGAACAAAGTTATCTGGCAGATGCTCAAGAATAAGGTGTCGTGTGCCCAGACTCGTGTTGCCAATCTAGAGGTGCTGCAGTCTCTCAGACAGGCTGCGGAGCTGGAGGCTCCACCATGCACCATCACGCTGGCGAATATGCTTTGCTGCAGGGGAAGAATGCAGCGTAACCGCGCGACGGGGACTGATGGAGTGCCTGCAGAGATGCTCCTTCGATTGTCGTGGAAAACGTTGAGAGAGGTGCGAAGGATATTCGAGGCTGTATTTCATAGACAGATTCCGTACCCTGATTGCTGGAGGGAGATCATAGTGAGTGTGATGCCTAAAAGTCAAAACACCACGGATGCAAAGGAAACGAGACTACTGTGTATTCAAAACGCGTTATCTAAACTTTATTCTATGTGTGTGGTCAAGTTAGCGGAGGATTATATGGAGGAGGTGGGGATGTTTCGGAGATTTGGTGTGTATGGATTTGTGAAAGGACGGAGGCCATATGAGATTACGACTGCATTGAAACACTTAGGTCAACATGCTAGCAAATATCAGCACGCAGATGATCAATTACATGTTGCTCTCGCAGATGTTTATCAAGCTTTTGATCATTGTACGGTTGCTAACTTCAGTTCTGCCATGGCATATTGTAGTATACCATATGTTATCCAACATGCGATGATTGAGTCCCTGGTCTATAGTGATGTGGAGATCTCGTGTGAGAATCTCGACTTCGAGCGGTTCTCAAAGGTGTCCTGGGATCGCTGTATACGTACGGGTGGACCTGAAGGACCGTTTGCCTTTAATTGTATTGCCGTGGCGATGTGGGGGGAACTGTTCGAGAAATGGGATGAACAGAAGTTGGGGTATAGGGTCGAGTTTCGAGCGAGTGCGAGGGACGAAAACGGGAGCGTCGAAACGGTGTCGATTTACTTGAATCATGCCTTATGGGCTGATAACATCGTTGTCCTGGCGAACTCGGCGTCGGATTTGGCTCAGATGATGCTGGCAATGACACACTCACTTGAGAAATACAGTATGCGATGGAAAGAGGCGTCTCTGGAGTATTTAGTTTTCGGTGAACCTCTAGAGTATGATGAGAATGAACACATCGTTCCGACCATGGACCTGGTGATCAAAGGATTTCAGGACCCAGAACGTGAATTGAGATTTCGCAGAAGGGCTGAGGTTCATCTCCTAGGAGTCTGTATTCCGGCTATATTTCCTCGATATCATGCGGATGTAGCGTACAGATTGGACAAAGGAAGACAGGCCTTCTATGTTGACATCAAGTTCTATACCAGCAGATGTATACCATTGGGGGAAAAGTATTCTAGATATCAACAGCTTGTTCAGTCGACAGTATTGTATGGATTAGATGGAGTAGCAGCAGATGAAAGTTCGATTGAGAGACTTCATGTGTTTGAGGGAGAGTGCTTGCTCAGAATATTGAGAACGAGACATCTTCCTGATGAGCCGTGGGACGAGTATACACATCGGAAGTACAGCCGATGTAGGAAAGCTTTTCATGATCATGGGTATCAGTCGCTGGTGCAAAAATTCTTGTATCGTCAGTGGTTGCTTGCATTGGATGTGGTGTCGTTTGCAAAATATCTACCTCATGACATGCCGCAGAGTGACAGAGCATGGAGGGACTCAAGGTTGGCAATGCTTGCATACGGAATCCGATATGATGAATGGCGGCAGAATTTTGGGGATATCATGCACAGATATAACTCAAAAAGAAAACGGTCAGAGGAGGGAAGCTACCGCAAAAGGAAAAGAGGGATTGACGCGACGGGTCTACATACATGGCACTATCCTTTCGAAAAATATTGGGGTGATCAGTGGTGGAGAGATTTCCAGCCTGATAGCTGGAGAGAGTTTGCAATATCTACGGTGGGTGAGGAGAAGTTCAGCTTGTTCCAATCAAATGTTAAAGGATCAGGAGGGAGACGTACTGCGTATGATATGGAAGAGGAGGGTGGAAATGAGGCAACACGTAAACGAAGGAGGAAGGAGGAGGAGGTCCAGAATGAAATCATCGCCAGACGTTTAGCAATAACAAACATGAAAGCAACAGAATGGGATTTCAAAACACATGGTTTTGGAGTGGAGATCTGTGGGGATTCTCTTCTTGTCATATCTTGGCTCCTAGGGAGGTGGGCGATAACTGACTACACGTATCGAAAAAGAATAGGCTATATCATTGACATCATGAGCGGTCTGACGGAGATCTATGGAGTTCGGGCACCTTCGAATGGCAGGGATCCTTTTAAGCATGAGTTTCGGGAAGTAAATGAGCATGCGGATCGACTCACACATGATGCCCGCGAGGGCAGATCACACGAATGGAAGCGCTCTTTTTGCATGACACACACACATGGACATATAACACCTATCGCATTGAGGGGGTCCTTCGATGGCGGTAAATCTGAGGATGGAGTAGGATGTGGTGCATGGCTCGAGGCGGCGTTCATATCCAGGTCCGACAGGATCGAAGGAAAGTTTTCGACCGTGTCCTGGCAACTCGTCTGGGAAAAAGCATGGTTGATTCCGTCGGAGAGCACAGTCACACAGGCTGAATTATCCGCAGCAGAGTGTACGGTACACAACATCGTTCGTTTGCTTGGTGAGTTTGAGTCTTACTTTACTTGATCGTGGATTGTGAAAGATTGTGCTCACACGGATGAATAAGAGTTTGGTTTCTCGTGTACTGCCCGCGTGTTTGACGCGGATGATATCTCATGAGCTTCGCTCTTGTCATCTGTCCGTGTGCTTGGCACGGTTTTGACTCGCATGATCATGCAAATAAGAGTCTCTGCCGAGACGGACACTGCGACTGGGCCGTCAGGCCCGTGAGAGTCGTAGCCAGCCAGCCAGCCTCCCCCCTCCGGAGCGCCGGCGGGGAGGGCGGGGGCGCGTGGGGGCGGCAGGGGAGCGCGGGGGGGGGGCGCTGAGGTGGCTGCGGTGCGTGCGTCATCGTGTCGTCGTCAGTGCGTGGGTTTCCCTGGATGCTTGCGTGTGCGTCTGTGTGCGTGGGTTGTACGTGCGTGTGTGTGTGTGTGCGTGTGTGCGTGTGAGTGTTTGTGTGTGCCCCCGTGTGTGTATGTGCATGTGTGATTGGTGTGCGTGTGCGCTTCCCTCTGTGTGTGTGTGAGATGTGCTGTGTGTTTGTGCGTGCGCGTTTGCGCGTGTGTGTCGACGTTTGCGTGTTGATGTGTTGCGTGTGCGTGTGTGTGTGTATGGGTGCGTGTGTGTGTGGAGCATGCTGGCGTATGTGTGCGTTCTTGTGTATGTATATGTGTTTGTATGTGTGTGTTCGTGTGTGCGTGCTTATGTGCGTATGCTCGTTTATGTAAGTGCCTCTTTGCTATCCGGGTTTTGGACGCTACCAAGTGAAAGATAATACCTCGTAGAGCTCTTCGGCATCGATGAGCTAGAGGAATTCCGGCGCGGGGTGGAGCTAGTTGGCCGACCCGACGAAAAGAGACAATGTGATGACTTTGGGTCGGTTTTGCTAAGATTTGAAAGATATTTGACAATTCATTTTAAGAACCGGTATTTTTCTCACGTGTACTGGGTTATGCCGCGTCTGCCAGTTAAATTCTCGAGTTCGTAGCTGCAGTATTACTATCAAAAGACTTGCAGGAACCGGCGTTGGATGAATACAGAAAAACGTGATTTCTCGAGATTTTGCTTTCGCGTTCCAGAAGCTTTCTTCATGTGCTCCGACGATCGTCGCGCAAGAAAAGAGCTCTACGAGGTTCCCGGCGGTAATCAGGTTGACGGTTTACCGCCGGTTCCGAGTTGACAATTAATTTTGAGAAAGCAGATTTTTCGCACCTGTAAACGACTATCAGGGCTTCTCTGTCTTAGTATGAGCTCTGTAGGCGCACTTTTACTATCAAAGCACTTGGCGGAACCATCTTCATGTTGACACAAAAAAAATGTTGTTTCTCTTTTTCGAGAAATCCTTCCAGAAGCTCTCTCTTTCGACTCTTAGCACTCTTACGCGTGAAAGGAGCTCTACGAGGTTCCCGGCGGTGACCAGGTTGACGGTTCACCGCCGGCGCCAGTGCGCGCGCGCGCGGCCCGGGTGTTTGTGTGTTTGCCTGTGTGTCTGTGCGTGCTGCGTGTATGCGTGGGCGTGTTTGAGCTGTAGGACAGCTACAGAGCTGGTAAGCACAGCTATCGCACTCAGAATCATCAGGCACGTTCGCCTGTTAAATCCAGAGGTCTGAACTCGCTCTGCTAGCCGAGCTAGGTTCGCAAATCTATTCGTATTATTCGAGTCAGCTTAATACGCGTTGTCGGTATTTTCTACTCAGCTCGAGCTGTGGGGCAGCTACAGTGCTGGTAAGCACACCTATTGCACTCAGAATGATTAGGCGCGTTTGCCTGTTGAATCCATAGGTCTGAATCCGGTCTGCTAGCCGAGCTAGGTCCGCAAACCTATTTGTATTATTCGATTCAACTTGATACGCGTGGTGGGTATTTTGTACTTAATCCGAGCTGCAGGTCAGCTACAGTGCTGGTAAGCACAGCTATCGCACTCAGAATCATCAGACGCGTTCGCCTCTTGACTCCAGAGGTCTGAACTCGGTCTGCTAGCCGAGCTAGGTCCGCAAATCTATTCTTATTATTCGAGTCATCTTCACAAACGCTCTCGGTATTTTCTGTACTTAACTCGAGCTGTTGGCAGCTACAGAGCCTACAGCCACATAAATCGATTGAGAATTATCGGGCGCGTTTGTCTGTTGTATCGAGAGCTCTGAACTCGGCCTGCTGTGCGAGCTCGGTTCGCGAAACTATTCGTCGAATCATCGTGAACATTGCTCTCAATTTTCTGCACTCAACTCGTGCTGCGGGAGGGCTACAGTGCTGCGGGTCATAGAAATCGATTTGCACACATCAGGCGCGTTCGTTAGTCGATTCGCGAGCTCAGAACTTGGTCTACTGCTCGAAACAGGTCTGCGAAACTATTATATTATTCGAGTCATCCTGAGAGATGCTGTCGGTTTCCTGCACGTAACTCGGGCTGTAGGGGGGTTGCAGGGCTGGTAATCACATGAGTGGATTCGCAGATATCAGACGCGCCCGGCTGTCGCATTCAGAGGTCTGAACTCGGTCTGATGAGACGCGTCCGCTTGTCGCATTCAGAGGTCAAGCAATATTCACTATGAGTCAGAGTGTTGGTAGATGCTCTCGGTTTCCTCAGCTTGGAAGCTCTACGAGTTCCCCGGCGGTAACCAAGGTTGACGGTTTACCGCCGGCGCCCAGTGGCCTTATGCTATTGCACTGCCCCCGCTATCCGGGTTTTGGACGCAGCAAGTTGCTGGAAGCTTAAGAGTAATTCCGGCGTGCTGGAGAGCTAGTTGGCAAGAAAAATCTCGACGGACCTTTTGCTGACTTTTGGTCGGTTGAAAATTTTGTTCTCGAAATTTGAACATTCGTTAGAGCTCTAGTATTTTTTCCCGTCATATTCGATCTTATTCCTGCTCGCCATCTTGATCTCAGCTCGATCGGGTAACTTTGAAGGCTAAAAAGCACACGGGCGGGAACGGCCGTTTCGAGTCATCTTGATACGCGCTGTCGGTTTTCTCAATATAACTCGAGCTTCAGGACAACTATAGAGCTGGTCAGCACAGCTAATGCATTCAGAATGATAAGGCGCGTTCGCCTGTTGAATCCAGAGGTCTGAACTCGGTCTGCTAGCCGAGCTAGGGTCGCAAACCTATTCGTATTATTCGAGTCATTGTAGCAGACGCTCTTGGTTTTTCGTACTTAACTCGATCTGTAGGGCAGCCACAGAGCTGATAATCACAGAAATCGATTGAGAATTATCAGGCGCGCTCGTCTGTTGAATCACGAGCTCTGAACTCGGCCTGCTCTCCGAGCTAGGTTCGCGAACCTATTGGTATTGTTCGAGTCATCTTGAGAAGTGCTCTCGGTTTCTTGTACTTAAATCGTGCTGGGGGAGGGCTACAGTGCTGCTGGTCACAGGAATTGATGTCGAGACACCACGCGCGTCCGTTCGTCGAACTGAGGGCTCGGAACCTGGTCTGCTGCTCGAGCGAGATTCGCGAAACTGTTGTATTATTCGAGTCATCCTGAGAGGTACTCTCGGTTTTCTGCACTTAACTGAGGCTGTATGGGGGGCTGCAGTGCTGGTAATCACAGGAATCGATCCGCAGACATCAGACGCGTTCGCCTGTTGCATTCAGAGGTCTGAACTCGGTTTCATACTCGAGCTCGATCGAAAAACTGTTCGTTTGTTTTGTTAGAGTCATCTTGAGAGGTTTATAATCGCTTGGGCTGAAAAATTAGTCTTTCTCTGAAATCCTTTTCTACATTATATATTGTCAGGAAGCTCTACGAGTCCCCCGGCGGTAAGAAAGGTTGACGGTTTACCGCCGGCGCCCAGTAATAACTCGTAGAGCTTTCCTTAGCAAGTTATTGCTGGAAGCTTAAGAGTAATCCCGGAGCGCTGGAGAGCTAGTTGGCAAGAAAAATCTCGACGGACCTTTTGCTGACTTTTGCTCGGTTGAAAATTTTGTTCTCGAAATTTGACCATTCGTTAGAGCTCTTGTATTTTTTCCCATGATATTCGATCTTATTCCCGCTCGCCATCTTGATCTCAGCTCGATCGGGTAACTTTAAAGGCCAAAAAGCACTGTGGCGGGAACGGCGGTTTCGAGTCATCTTGATACGCGCTGTCGGTTTTCTCAAGATAACTCGAGCTTCAGGACAACTACAGAGCTGGTCAGCACAGCTAATGCATCCAGAATGATCAGGCGCGTTCGCCTGTTCAACCCAGAGGTCTGAACTCGGTCTGTTAGGCGAGCTAGGTCCGCAAAACTATTCGTATTATTCGAGTCATCCTGACATGCACTCTCGGTTTTCTGCACGTAACTCGAGCTGTAGGACAGCTACAGAGCTGATATTCACAGGCACGAATTCAGAATCATCAGTTGCGTTTGTCTGTTGAATCCAGAGGTCTGAACTCGGTCTCTTAGCCGAGCTAGGGTCGCAAACCTATTCGTATTATTCGAGTCATTGTAGCAGACACTCTCGGTTTTTCGTACTTAACTCGATCTGTAGGACAGCGACAGAGCTGATAATGACAGAAATCGATTGAGAATTATCAGGCGCGTTCGTCTGTTGAATGGAAAGCTCTGAACTCGGCCTGCTCTCCGAGCTAGGTTCGCGAACCTATTGGTATTGTTCGAGTCATCTTGAGAAGTGCTCTCGGTTTCTTGTACTTAAAGCGTGCTGGGGAGGGCTACAGTGCCGCTGGTGAGAGAAATCGATTTCGAACATCAACCGCGTCCGTTCGTCGAACCGAGAGCTCGGAACTCGGTCTGCTGCTCGAACGAGATCCGCGAAACTGTTGTATTATTCGAGTCATCCTGAGAGATACTCTCAGTTTTCTGCACTTAACTCAGGCGGTATGGGGGGCTGCAGAGCTGGTAATCACAGGAATCGATGCGCAGACATTGTACGCGGCCGCCTGTCGCATTCAGAGGTCTGAACTCGGTTTCATACTCGAGCTCGATTCAAAAACTGTTCGTTTGTTTTGTTAGAGTCATCTTGAGAGTTCTATAATCGCTTGGGCTGAAAAACTAGTCGTTGTCTCAAATTCTTTTCCACATTATATATTGTCAGGAAGCTCTACGAGTCCCCCGGCGGTAAGAAAGGTTGACGGTTTACCGCCGGCGCCCAGTTCCGGAGCGCTGGAGAGCTAGTTGGCAAGAAAAATCTCGACGGACCTTTTGGTGACTTTTGGTCGGTTGAAAATTTTGTTCTCGAAATTCAACTATTCGTTTGAGCTCTAGTATTTTTTCCCGTGATATTCGATCTTATTCCCGCTCGCCATCTTGATCTCAGCTCGATCGGGTAAATTTGAAGGCCAAAAAGCGTCCCGGCGGGAACGGCCGTTTCGAGGTATCCTGGTACGCGTTGTCGGTATTTTGTTCTTAACTCAAGCTGTAGGGCATCTACAGAGCTTGTAAGCACAGCTATCGCACTCAGAATCATCAGGCGCGTTCGCCTGTTGAATCTAGAGGTCTGAATTCGGTCTGCTAGTCGAGCTAGGTGCGCAAACCTATTCGTATTATTCGAGTCGTCTTCACAGACGCTCTTGGTTTTCTGTACTTAACTTCAGCTGTAGGGCAGCTAGAGAGCTGGTAAGCACACCTTTTGCATCCAGAATCATCAGGCGCGTTCGCCTGTTGAATCGAGAGGTCTGAACTCGGTCTGCTAGCCGAGCTAGGTCCGCAAACCTATTCGTATTATTCGAGTCGTCTTGGCAGACGCTCTCGGTTTTCTGTACTTAACTCGAGCTGTAGGGCAGCTGCAGGGCTCATTGTCACAGACATCGATGGTGAATCATCAGTCGCGTTCGTATATTGAACCGAGAGCTCTGGACTCGGCCTGCTGCCCGAGCTAGGTTCGCGAAACTATTCGTATTGTCCGAATCATCTTGAGAAGTGCTCTCAATTTTCTGCACTGAACTCGTGCTGGGGGAGGGCTACAGTGCTGCGGGTCACAGATATCGATTTGCACACATCAGGCGCGTCTGTTGGTCGATCCCAGAGCTCGGAACGGTCTGCTGCTCGAACTAGGTCCGCGAAACTATTTTATCATTCGAGTCGATACTGTCGGTTTTCTGCACTCAACTCGGGCTGTAGGGGAGCTGCAGGGCTGGGAATCACATGAGTGGATTCGCAGACATCAGACGCGCCCGCCTGTCGCATTCAGAGGTCTGAACTCGGTTCGGTACTCGAACTGGGTTGCGAAACTGTTTCGTTTTTTTGTTAGAGTCATCTTCAGAGGTCTGAAATCGCTTGGGCTGAAACACTAGTCGTTCTTTGGATTTTTTCACACTATATACTGTCAGGAAGCTCTACGAGTCCCCCGGCGGTAAGAAAGGTTGACGGTTTACCGCCGGCGCCCAGTTTTGTTTTCGAAATTTGATAATTCGTTAGAGCTCTAGTATTTTTTCCATGATATTCGATCTTATTCCCGCTCGCCATCTTGATCTCAGTTCGATCGGGTAACTTTGAAGGCCAAAAAGCAGGCAGGCGGGAACGGCCCTTTCGAGTCATCTTGATACGCGCTGTCGGTTTTCTCAAGATAACTCGGGCTTCAGGACAACTACAGAGCTGGTCAGCACAGCTAATGCATTCAGAATGATCAGGCGCGTTCGCCTGTTCAATCGAGAGGTCTGAACTCGGTCTGCTAGCCGAGCTACGGTCGCAAACCTCTTCGTATTATTAGAGTCATTGTAGCAGGCGCTCTCGGTTTTTCGTACTTACCCCGATCTGTAGGGCAGCCACAGGGCTGATAATCACAGAAATCGATTCAGAATTATCAGGCGCGTCTGTCTGTTGAATGAAGAGCTCTGAACTCGGCCTGCTTCCCGAACCTATTGGTATTGTTCGAGTCATCTTGAGAAGTGCTCTCGGTTTTCTGTACTTAAATCGTGCTGGGGGATGGCTACAGTGCTGCAGGTCACAGGAATCGATTTCGAGACATCAGGCGCGTCCTTCGTCGAGCCGAGAGCTCGAAACTCGGTCTGCTGCTCGAACGAGATCCGCGAAACTGTTTTATTATTCGAGTGATCCTGAGAGGTACTCTCGGTTTTCTGCACTTAACTCAGGCTGTATGGGGGGCTGGAGAGCTGGTAATCACAGGAATCGATCCGCAGACATCAGACGCGCCCGCCTGTCGCATTCAGAGGTCTGAACTCGGTTTGATACTCGAGCTCGATGGAAAACTGTTCGTTTGTTTTGTTAGCGTCATCTTGAGAGGTCTATGATCGCTTGGGCTGAAAAACTAGTCGTTCTCTGAAATTCTTTTCTACATTATTATTCTCAGGAAGCTCTACGAGTCTCCCGGCGGTAAGAAAGGTTGACGGTTTACCGCCGGCGCCCAGTTTCGGCATCGATGAGCTAGAGGAATTCCGGCGCGGGGTGGAGCTAGTTGGACCACCCGGCCAGAACGGACAATGTGACAACTTTTGGGTGGTTTTGCGATTTTTTGAAAGATATTTGACTTTATGTTGAGAAAGCAGTTTTCTCGCACCTATAGACGTTTATGAGGGACTCTCCGTCTTAATATGAGTTCTCTAGATGCAGTTTTACTATGAAAACACTTGGCGGAACCAACTTCATGTCGACATGAAAAAAATCATGTTTTCGCTTCTTCGAGAAATGCTTCCAGAAGCTCTCCGTGTTGATGCTGAGCACTCTCACGCGTGCTAGGAGCTCTACGAGGTTCCCGGCGGTGACCAGGTTGACGGTTCACGCCAGTTGGCCGACCCGGCCAGAAAGGACAATGTGGCAACTTTTGTGTGGTTTTACGAAAATTTGAAAGATATTTGACCATTTATTTCGAACAAGCAAATTTTTACGCCGAGCATTGGCATATGAACTCCTCTCTGACAGCAGCTCAGCTCTCTCGATGCATTTTTGCATGAGTTGACTTCCGGGAAGAGCGAATATGAACATCGAAAAAATCGAATTTCAAGATTTTCGAAAAATCTCAATTTTTTGATTATGTCTCCATTCTCTGCACTCTTACTTGTGAGAGAAGCCCTACGAGGTTCCCGGCGGTGACCAGATTGACGGTTCACCGCCGGCGCCAGTTGGCCCACCCGGCTGAGGCGGACAATGTGGCAACTTTTGGATGGTTTTGCGATTATAACTCGTAGAGCTTCCCTTAGCAAGTTATTGCTGGAAGCTTGAGAGTAATTCCGGAGCGCTGGAGAGCTAGTTGGCAAGAAAAATCTCGACGGACCTTCTGGTGACTTTTAGTTGGTTGGAAATTTGGTTCTCGAAATTTGACAATTCGGTAGAGCTCTAGTATATTTTTCCGTGATATTCGATCTTATTCCCGCTCGCTATTTCGATCTCAGCTCGATCGGGTACATTTTACTGCAAAAAAGCGTTCCGGCGGGAACAGCCGTTTCGAGTCATCTTGATACGCGTTGTCGGTATTTTGTTTTCAACTCGAGCTTTTAGGACAGCTACAGAGCTGGTAAGCACGCCTATCGCAGTCAGAATTATCAGGCGCGTTCGCCCGTTGAATCCAGAGGTCTGAACTCGGTCTGCTAGCCGAGCTAGGTCCGTAAACCGATTCGTATATTCGAGTCGTCTTGACAGACGCTCTCGGTTTTCTGCACTTAACTCGAGCTGTAGGGCAGCTACAGAGCTGGTCAGCACACCTATCGCATTCAGAATTATGAGGCGCGTTCGCCTGTCGAATCCAGAAGTCTGAACTCGGTCTGCTAGCCGAGCTAGGTCTGCAAACCTATTAGTATTGTTCGAGTCGTCTTGACAGACGCTCTCGGTTTTCTGTACTTAACTCGAGCTTTAGCGAATCTACAGGGCTCATGGTGACATACATCGATGGGGAATCATCAGTCGCGCTCGTCTATTCAACCGATAGCTCTGAACTCGGCCTGCTGCCCGAGCTAGGTTCGCGAAACTATTTGTATTGTCCGAATCATCTTGAGAAGTGCTATCAATTTTCTGCACTCAACTCGTGCTGGGGGAGGGCTAAAGTGCTGCGTGTCACAGATATCGATTTGCACACATCAGGCGCGTCTGTTGGTCGATTCCAGAGCTCCGAACTCGGTCTGCTGCTCGAACTAGGTCCGCGAAACTATTGTATTATTCGAGTCGATACTGTCGGTTTTCTGCACTTACCTCGGGCTGTAGTAGAGCTGCAGGGCTGGGAATCACATGAGTGGATTCACAGACATCAGACGCGCCCGCCTGTCGCATTCAGAGGTCTGAACTGGGTTCGATACTCGAACTGGGTTGCGAAACAGTTTGTTTTTTGTTGTAGAGTCATCTTGAGAGGTCTGAAATTGCTTGGACTGAAAAACTTGTCGTTCTTGGGAGTTTTCTCCGCAGTATATACTGTCAGGAAGCTCTACGAGTCCCCCGGCGGTAAGAAAGGTTGACGGTTTACCGCCGGCGCCCAGTTTGAAAGATATTTGACAATTTATTTTGAGAAAGAAGATTTTTACTCCGAGCATTGACATATTAACTATGTTCCCTGAGCAGCTCAGCCTTCCAGAAGCATTTCTAGTACGAGTTCACTTGGAGGAACCGACTTTATATTAACTCCGAAAATCTGAACTTCAAGTTTTTGTAGAAAATCACCCAGAAGCTCTCGCTTCCATTCTAAGCTCTCTCACGGATGCAAGAGCTCTGCGAGGTTTCCGGCGGTGACCAGGTTGACGGTTCACCGCCGGCGCCAGTTGGCAAGAAAAATCTCGACGGACCTTTTGGTGACTTTTGGTCGGTTGAAAATTTTGTTCTCAAAATTTGACCATTCGTTAGAGCTCTAGTATTTTTTCCCATGATATTCGATCTTATTCCCGCTCGCCATCTTGATCTCAGCTCGATCGGGTAACTTTGAAGGCCAAAAAGCACAGGGCGGGAACGGCCGTTTCGAGTCATCTTGATACGCGCTGTCGGTTTTCTCAAGATAACTCGAGCTTCAGGGCAAGTACAGAGCTGGTCAGCACAGCTAATGCATTCAGAATGATCAGACGCGTTCGCCTGTTGAATCCAGAGGTCTGAACTCGGTCTGCTAGCCGAGCTAGGGTCGCAAACCTGTTCGTATTATTCGAGTCATTGTAGCAGACGCTCTCGGTTTTCTGTACTTAAATCGTGCTGGGGGAGGGCTACAGTGCTGCTGATCACAGAAATCGATTTCGAGACATCCGGCGCGTGCGTTCGTCGAACCGAGAGCTCGGAACTCGGTCTGCTGCTCGAACGAGATCCGCGAAACTGTTGTATTATTCGAGTCATCCTGAGAGGTACTCTCGGTTCTCTGCACTTAACTCAGGCTGTATGTGGGGCTGCAGAGCTGGTAATCACAGGAATCGATCCGCAGACATCAGACGCGTCCGCCTGTCTCATTCAGAGGTCTGAACTCGGTTTCATACTCGCTCGATTGGAAAACTGTTCGTTTGTTTCATTAGAGTCATCTAGAGAGGTTTATAATCGCTTGCGCTGAAGAACTAGTCGTTCTCTGAAATTCTTTTCCACATTATATATTGTCAGGAAGCTTTACGAGTCCCCCGGCGGTAAGAAAGGTTGACGGTTTACCGCCGGCGCCCAGTCCCGCGCATCGTTTCAGGCGGCCTTGCAGAGGTCCCCGTGCGGCATTCCGCGCTTGGCCTCGCTATCCGGGTTTTCGACGCTTACAATTGACTCGTAGAGCTTCCCTTAGCTAGTTATAGCTGGAAGCTAAGAGTAATTCCGGCGCGCCGGAGAGCTAGTAACTCGTAGAGCTTCCCTTAGCTAGTTATAGCTGGAAGCTAAGAGTAATTCCGGCGCGCTGGAGAGCTAGTTGGCAAGAAAAATCTCGACGGAACTTTTGATGACTTTTGGTCGGTTGAACATTTTGTTCTCGAAATTTGATAATTCGTTAGAGCTCTAGTATTTTTTCCCGTGATATTCGATCTTATTCCCGCTCGCCATCTTCATCTCAGCTCGATCGGGTAACTTTGAAGGCCAAAAAGCACTCTGGCGGGATCGGCCGCTTCGAGTCATCTTGATACGCGTTGTCGGTATTTTGTATTCAAATCGAGCTGTAGGAGAACTAGAGAGTTGGTAAGGACAGCTATCGCACTCAGAATCATCAGGCGCGTTCGCCTGTTCCAGTCAGAGGTCGAAACTCGGTCTGCTAGCCGAGCTAGGTCCGCAAACCTATTCGTATTATCGAGTCAACTTGATACGCGTTGTCGGTATTTTCTACTCAACTCGAGCTGTAGGGCAGCTACAGTGCTGGTAAGCACACCTATCGCACGCGAAATCATCAGGCGCGCTCGCCTGTTGAATCCATAGGTCTGCACTCGGTCTGCCAACCGAGCTAGGTCCGGAAATCTAATCGTATTATTCGAGTCAACTTGATACGCGTTGTCGGTATTTTCTACTTAACTCGAGCTGTAGGCCAGCTACAGTGCTGGTAAGCACACCTATGACACTCAGAATAATCAGGCGCGTTCGCCTGTTGAATCCAGAGCTCTGAACTCCGTCTTCTGCGTGATCCAGAATAACGAAACTGTTCGTGTTCTTCCAGTCATCTTGAAAGCTACTGTTGGCGTTCTGCACTTAACTCGGGCTGTAGGGGGCTGCAGGCCGGTTAATCACAGGAATCGATTCGAAGACATCAGGCGCGTTCGTCTGTCGCATTCAGAGGTCCGAACTCGGTCTGATACTCGAGTTCGGCTGAAAAACTATTCGTTCTCTGCAATTTTTTTTGACATTATATCTTGTCAGGAAGCTCTACGAGTCCCCCGGCGGTAACAAAGGTTGACGGTTTACCGCCGGCGCCCAGTTGGCTCGAAAAAAAAGAACTGAAGTTTTCACAACTTTTGGTCGGTTGAAAATTATATTCTCGGAATTTGACAATTCGTTAGAGCTCTAGTATTTTTTCCCGTGATATTCGATCTTATTCCCGCTCGCCATCTTGATCTGAGCTCGATCGGGTAACTTTGAAGGCCAAAAAGCACACTGGCGGGATCGGCCGTTTCGAGTCATCTTGATACACGCTGTCGATATTTTGTACTTAACTCGAGCTGTAGACCAGCTACAGAGCTGGTAAGCACAGCTATCGCACTCAGAATGATCAGGCGCGTTCGCCTGTTGAATCCAGAGGTCTGAACTCGGTCTGCTAGCCGAGCTAGGTCCGCAAACCTATTCGTATTATTCGAGTCAACTTGATACGCGTTGTCGGTATTTTCTCTTTAACTCAAGCTGTACTTAACTCGAGCTGTAGGGCAGCTATAGTGCTGGTAAGCACTCCTATCGCACTCAGAATCATCAGGCGCGTTCGCCTGTTGAATCCATAGGGCTGAACTCAGTGTGCTAGCTGAGCTAGGTCCGCAAACCTATTCGTAATATTCGAGTCAACTTGATACGCGTTGTCGGTATTTTGTACTTAATTCGAGCTGCAGGGCAGCTACAGATCTGATAAGCACACCTACCGCACTCAGAATCATCAGGCGCGTTCGCCTGTCGGATCCAGAGGTCTGAACTCGGTCTGCTAGCCGAGCTAGGTCCGCAAAGCTATTCGTATTATTGGAGTCATCTTGACAAACGCTCTCGGTAATTTCTGTACTTAACTCGAGCTGTAGGCAGCTACAGAGCCTACAGTCACAGAAATCGATTGAGATTTATCGGGCGCGTTTGTCTGTTGTATCGAGAGCTCTGAACTCGGCCTGCTGCCCGAGCTAGGTTCGCGAACCTATTCGTATTGTCCGAATCATCGTGAAAAGTGCTCTCAATTTTCTGCACTCAACTCGTGTTGGGGGAGGGCTACAGTGCTGCGGGTCATAGAAATCGATTTGCACACATCAGGCGCGTTCGTTGGTCGATTCGAGAGCTCAGAACTTGGTCTGCTGCTCGAAACAGGTCTGCGAAACTATTATATTATTCGAGTCATCCTGAGAGATGCTGTCGGTTTTCTGCACTTAACTCGGGCTGTAGGGGGGCTGCAGGGCTGGTAATCACATGAGTCGATTCGCAGACATCAGACGCGTCCGCCTGTCGTATTGAGAGGTCTGAACTCGGTCTGATCAGACGCGTCCGCTTGTCGCATTCAGAGGTCAAAAAATATTCACTATGAGTCAGAATGTTGGTAGGTGCTCTCGGTTTTCTCAACTTAAGTCGAGCTTGGAAGCTCTACGAGTTCCCCGGCGGTAACCAAGGTTGACGGTTTACCGCCGGCGCCCAGTCCCGCTCGCCATCTTGATCTCAGCTCGATCGGGTACCTTTTACTGCGAAAAAGCACTCTGACGAGATCGGCCGTTTTGAGTCATCTTGATACGCGTTGACGGTTTTCTTAAGATAACTCGAGCTTCAGGGCAGCTACAGAGCTGGTCAGCACAGCTATCGCATTCCGAATTATCAGGCGCGTTCGCCTGTTGAAACCAGTGGCCTGAACTCGGTCTGCTAGCCGAGCTAGGTCCGCAAACCTATTCGTATTTTTCGAGTCATCGTAGCAGACGCTCTCGGTTTTCCGTACTTACCTCGAGCTATAGGGCAGTTATAGAGCTCATAGTCACAGAAATGGATTGAAAATCATCAGGCGCGTTCGTCTGTTCAATCGAGAGCTCTTGAACTCGGCCTTCTGTCCGAGCTAGGTTCGCGAAACTATTCGTATTGTTCTAACTCGTGCTCGGAGATGGCCACAGTGCTGCTGGTCACAGAAATCGATTTTGAAACATCAGGCGCGTCCGTCTGTCGAACAAAGAGCTCGGAACTCGGTCTGCTACTTGAACTAGCTACTATTGAAATTATCTTGAGAGCTGCTGTCGGTTTCTGCACTTCACTCGGGCTGTAGGGGGGCTGCAGGGCTAGTTATAATAGAAGTCGTTTCGCAGACATCAGACGCGTTCGCCTGTCGCATTAAGAGGTCTGAACTCGGTTTGACACTCGAGCTGGGTTCCAAACTGTTCGTTTGTTTGCCAGAGTCATCTTGAGAGGTTTGGCTTGGGCTGGAATTCTCTTGATGTGTTTCCCACTCTATATATATTGTCAGGAAGCTCTACAAGTCCCCCGGCGGTAACAAAGGTTGACGGTTTACCGCCGGCGCCTAATCACAGGAATCGATCCGCAGACATCAGACGCGTCCGCCTGTCGCATTCAGAGGTCTGAACTGGGTTTCATACTCGAGCTCGATTGGAAAACTGTTCGTTTGTTTAGTTAGAGTTATCTTGAGAGGTCTATAATCGCTTGGACAAAAAACTAGTCGTTCTCTGAAATTCTTTTCCACATTATATATTGTCAGGAAGCTGTACGAGTCCATCGGCGGTAAGAAAGGTTGACGGTTTAACGCCGGCGCCCATTGGCTCGAACAATTGAACTTTTCACAACTTTGGCGGTTGAAAATTATGTTCTCGAAATCTGACCATTCGTTAGAGCTCTAGTTTTTTCACGTAATCTATGATATGACTGCGGCTTGGCATCTTGATATCAGCTCGATCGGGTGGGTATTACTATCGAAAAGCGTCATGGCGGGATCGACTGCTCAGTGCCATGTTGGCAGGTATCGTCGATTTTCTGAACTTAACTCGGGTTGTAGGCAAGTTACAGAGATAACAAGTAACTCGTGGAGCTTCCCCTAGCAAGTTATTGCTGGAAGCTAAGAGTAATCCCGGGGCGCTGAAGAGCTAGTTGGCAAGAAAAATCGACGGACCTTTCGCTAACTTTTGGTCAGTTGAAAATTTTGTTCTCGAAATTTCACAATGCGTTCGAGCTCTAGTATTTTTTTTCGTGATATTCGATCTTATTTCCGCTCGCCATCTCGATTTTAGCTCGATCGGGTATTTTTTACTGCCAAAAAGCACTCCGGCAGGATCGGCCGTTTCGAGTCATCTTGCAGTTTTCTCAAGATAACTCGAGCTTCAGTGCAGCTACAGAGCTGGTCAGCGCAGCTTATGAACTCAGAATGATCAGGCGCGTTCGCCTGTTGAACCCAGAGGTCTGCACTCGGTCTGCTAGCAGAGCTAGGTTCGCAAATCTATTCGTATTATTCGAGTCATCTTGACATACGCTCTCGGTTTTCTGTCCTTAACTCGAGGTACAGCACAGCTACAAAGCTGATGCGTACAGAATCCGATCCTTAATCATCAGTGGCCGTTGTTTGTTGAATCGAGAGCTCTGAACTCGGTTGCTGCCTAATCTGGAATCGCGGAACTATTCGTATCGTTCGAGTCATCTTGAGAGATGCTGTCGGTTCTCTGCTTAACTCGGGCTGTAGGGGGGCTGCAAGGCTGGTTATCACTGGATTCGATTCGGAACATCAAGCGCGTCCGCCTCCTGAATCCAGAGCTCCGAACTCTGTCCGCTACACAACCAAGGTCCGCAAAACTATTCGTATTGTTGAAGTCATGTCGAGAGGTCCTGTCGGTTTCCTGCACTTAACTCGTGCTGTAGGGGGGCTGCAGGGCTGGTACTCAGAGCACTCGATTCAGAGATATCGGACGCGTCCGCCTGTCGCATGCAGAGGTCTGATCTTGGTGTGATACTCGAGCTAGCTTTGCCAAACTATTCGTATTGTTCGAGTCATCTTCAGAGGTGCTGTCGGTTTGCTGTACGAGAGCTACAGAGCCCGTGCAGAAGACAATCCAGAAGCATAGGAGGCGTTCGGCTGTTGCATCCGAGAGGTCTGAAATTGCTTGTGCTGAACAACTATTTTTTCAGTGTATGAACATTATATGTTGTCAGGAAGCTCTACGAGTCCCCCGGCGGTAAGAAAGGTTGACGGTTTACCGCCGGCGCCCAGTGCAGCTTTCGGATTCAGAATCATGATGCGCGTCTACATGTGGCAGGAGAGTGTTCAGAGCTGGCTATGTAAGAATTTATCATCGAAAAACTTCTTCACATGAGTGCTACACTTGCTTGCGTGGTTCGGTTTTTCTCAACTTAACTTGAGCTGTAGGCAAGCTACAGGGATGGAAAGCACAGCAAATCGATCCAGAATGATGATGCGCGTCTACATGTGGCGGAAGAGTGTTCAGAGCTGGCTATTGAAGAAATTATGATCGAAAAACTTCTTCACATGAGTGCTACACGTGCTTGCGTGATTCGTTTTTTTCAACTTAACTCTAGCTGTTGATGGTGTTTCAGTGCTCGTCGCGAAACAGACCGACTGCAACAAAGAAGCGACTCAGAAATGGTGATTTCTTGGATGCGGTCACTGGCAGCCCACAGCGGACTCTTGCCTACGACGACGACGACGGGCGACTTCGACGAGGGTACTCGATCGCTACAATCGGTTTGGGCGACAATCAACACAGGGATACATGTATCTATGTACATTTATTGTTGCCGCGCGCACATGCTATTCATATATATATATATATATATATGGCAAGGAAGCTCTACGAGTCTCCTGGCGGTAACCAAGGTTGACGGTTTACCGCCGGCGCCCAGTTCCGGGGCGCTGGAGAGCTAGTTGGCAAGAAAAATCTCGACGGACCTTTTGGTGACTTTTGGTCGGTTGAAAATTTTGTTCTCGAAACTCAACAATTCGTTTGAGCTCTACTATTTTTTCCCGTGATATTCGATCTTATTCCCGCTCGCCATCTTCATCTCAGCTCGATTCGGTACCTTTTACTGCTAAAAAGCGTTCCGGCGGGATCGGCCGTTTCGAGTCATCTTCATACGCGCTGTCGGTTTTCTTCAGATTTCTCGAGCTTAAGGACAGCTACAGAGCTGGTAAGCACAGCTCATTGATCCAGAATGATCAGGCGCGTTCGCCTGTTGAATCCAGAGGTCTGAATTCGGTCTGCTAGCCGAGCTAGTTCCGCAAACCTATTTGTATATTTCGAGTCATCTTAATACGCGATTCCGGTATATTGGACTCGAATCGAGCTTCAGGACAGCTACAGAGCTGGTAAGCACAGCTAATCGATCCAGGATAATCAGGCGCGTTCGCCTATTGAATCCAGAGGTCTGAACTCGGTCTGCTAGCCAAGCCAGGTCCGCAAACCTATTCGTATTATTGGAGTCATCTTGATAGGCGCTCTCGGTTTTCTTCATTTATCTCCAGCTATATGACAGCTACAGAGCTGATGCTTACAGAAACCGATTCAGAATAATCAGTCGCGTTTGTTTGTTGAATCCATAGCTCTGAACTCGGTTTGCTGCCCGATTTAGATTCGCAAAACTATTCGTATTCTTCGAGTCACCTTGAGAGATGCTGTCGGTTTTCTGTACTAGCTCGGGCTGTGAAGGGGCTACAGTGCTGGCAATATGAGGAATCGATTCGGAGAAATCAGGCGCGTCCGTCTGTCAAATCCAGAGCTTGGAACTCAGTCTGGTGCCTGAACTAGGTCCGCGAAACTACATCCTGAGAGGTGCTGTTGGTTTTCTGCACTTAACTCGGGCTGTAAGGGGGGCTGCAGGGCTGGTAATCACAGGAATCGATTGGGAGACATCAGACGCGTCTGCCCGTCGCATTCAGAGGTCTGAACTCGGTCTGATACTCGAGCTAGGTTTGCCAAACTATTCGTTTTGTTGAGTCATCTTGAGAGGTGCTCTTGATTTACGCGCGTGCTCGGGCTGTAAGAGAACTACAGAGCTCGTACAGAACACAATCCAGAAGCATCGGGGGCGTTCAGCCGTTGCATCGAGCCGTCTATAATCGCTTGGGCTGAAAAACTATTCGTTCTCTGCAATTTTCTTCGCCATTATATATTGTCAGGAAGCTCTACGAGTCCCCCGGCGGTAAGAAATGTTGACGGTTTACCGCCGGCGCCCAGTTCGACGAACTTTGTGAGACATTTGAACATTCGTTTTGAGATCTGGTATTTTTCGCACCTATAATAAGTATTTTTGCATCTGGCAATGAATTCTCAGGTCCGTAGCTGCAGTATTACTATCAAAACACTTGGCGGAACCGTCGTTCGGTGACAACTAAAAAAAATTATTTGTTTCGAGTTTTCAGCTCGCGTATCAGAAAAGCACCTGCCACGTGTTCTAAGCAGCGCCGTGCGAGAAAAGAGCTCTACGAGGCTCGCGGCGGTAACCTGGTTGACGGTTTACCGCGGGCTTCCAGTCGATGAGCAGAGGAATTCGGGCGCGGGGTGCAGCTAGTTGGCCGAACCGGCCCCGACAGACAATGTGCGAACTTTGGGTCGGTTGGACAAATTTTCTGAGAGATTTGAACATTCATTTTGAGAACTGGTATTTTTCGCACCTGTAGTGGGTCATTTTGCGTTCGCCAATGAATTCTCATGCGCCTCGGGGCAGTATTGCTATGAAAACACTTGGCGGGACCGTCTTTCGACAAAAACATAAACATGTTTTTCGAGTTTTGGAGATCTTCTCCAGAGTCTTTATGCATATGTACCGTGGAGCGCCGTGCAAGAAAAGAGCTCTACGAGGACCCCGGCGGGAACCTGGTTGACGGTTTACCGCCGGTTCCAGTCGATGATTGCAATCGCTTCAGCGGGGGCGACCTGAAAGCAAAACCCAAAGCTGCGGGCGAATACCACTGGTGCGCGTCGCCGTCAGCGAGGAGCCCGACGGCGCGGCTACTCGCTTGAGGCCATCGGGGGCCCATGGGATTGTCGCGCCAGCGCCATCGCAGTGCTGTTTTCCAACGACGAAGACAAATGCGAACCCCTGTGGATCTGCCGCGCCAGCGGCAGCCGTCTACGACGGCGGCTGCAAGGACAGCCAGGCTAACAGCAAAAGCCAATGCAGGAGGCCTACTGGAACCAGGGGCAAGGCTGCGTCTGCAACAGGCCAACGTCGTAACTGAAAACCTCATGCGGCGATGCCTGGCCTTGAGGTCTCTCCTGTGCCTTCTGATTCCAATGAACACCCGCAGGAGAATAATCCGTCCTTCGGCCAAGCCAGGCGCCAACTGGGAGCCAGCCGAATGCAGCTAAACCTACGGCAATGATTGTTGGCCATGTGACAACGCTGGATCTTGCGCCTGCGCAATGCGCTTTGCGCGCGTGCCAAGAACGCAATGCCAAAACCGCGTCGTCGCGCTCCCCGCGGAATAGTCGTATTCGCACGCAACGCGAAAGCCCCCCGTGACAGGGGGGTCGGGGGGAGAAGCCCTAAACCCTAAAAGGCTTCACTCTGGGTGGCCTGGGGCGGGAGTGCGACTAATCGTGGCGCGCGCGGCTTGGGCAGCGATTCCCCCAACAACCTTGATTGGGGGGAATCACAGCCAGCGTGCGCTTGCGCCAATGCAGGCGCTAAGCTCTAAACCCTAAACTCTGAACTCTGAACCCTAAACCCTAGGGTTTAGGGTTTAGGCTTTAGGGTTTAAACCACTGGGTTTAGAGTTTAGGGTTTAGGGTTTAGGGTTTAGGGTTACAACCCGCTGTGTACAGTATTATTTCCTGATCATGCGTGCTTCCAGGCGCACTCCTAGATCGAGCCTGATATCTGGATCTCTACGACCCGCTATGTAAACCACTCGCCCGTCAGGGTCCCGCCCGCCCGACCCGCCCGTTAGGGTCTCGCCCGTTGGGGTCCCGCCCGTTACAGTACCGCCCGTTAGGGTCCCGCCCGTTAGGGTCCCACCCGTTAGGGTGCCGCCCCCGTCAGGGTTAGCCTCCCGCTAAGCGCTTGCTCTGCTATACTATGCTATGCTACAGCCACGGTATAACATGAGAGGAGAGATGATCTTTTTGTGGGGGTGGAGATGCGGGGGGGATTGATAGCCAACGCAGGTGAGTGCCTATGCAGGTAGGTATTCCTGGCCTTCCCCTGAGAGACCCGCAACCTTAAATCTCTAATCCTTATAATTATTAAACCCTAAAGCCCGCTAAACCGGTCGCTATGCAAACCGCTCTCCATTCCATGCAAAAAATAATATTTCCTGATCATGCGATCAGAAAACATTTTTTCCCCACATGCTAAGATGGGTTTTGGTTATTACTTGGACGCCTCCTACTCCTCCTCCTTCCTCCTCCTCTTTTCTCCTCCCCTCCTGTCGGACATACTCAGACTTGCTCATACACAGACTTACTCATACTCAGACTTACTCATACTCAGACCTACTCATACTCAGACTTACTCACACTCGGACATATTCATATACACACTTACTCATACACAGACTTACTCACACCCAGACGTACTCATACACAGACTCACTCATACCCAGACTTACTCATACACAGTATTAGTCATACCCAGACGTACACATACACAGACTTACTCATACACAGACTTACTCATACTCAGCACCCCTAAGGGGAGCCGCCAGGGGTGGTTGCACGGGCTCGTTCGCGGCCATTTTGTGGGGATGTCTCAGGCGGTTTGCCTGTTTCTGGGCCCAACATCCTTCGCTTGGAGAGCAGATTGTGAGGATGTCTCAGGCGGGGCGCTGGTTTCAGCACCCCTAAGGGGAGCCGCCAGGGGTGGTTGCACGGGCTCGTTCGCGGCCATTTTGTGGGGATGTCTCAGGCGGTTTGCATGTTTCTGGGCCCAGCATCCTTCGCTTTCGGAGCAGATTTGGAGGATGTCTCGAGCGAGGCGCTCATTTCAGCACCCCTAAGGGGAGCCGCCAGGGGTGGTTGCACGGGCTCGTTCGCGGCCATTTTGTGGGGATGTCTTAGGCGGTTTGCTTGTTTCTGGGCCCAGCATCCTTCGCTTTCGGAGCAGATTTGGAGGATGTCTCGAGCGAGGCGCTCATTTTCACATCCCAGGTGGGCCAGATTTTGAGGATGTCTCGATCGGTTTGCTTGTTTTGGTGGCCAGGCTCGTGGGCGCAGATTCTTCTCAGGATGCCACAGGAGGCTCCAACAGGCTCCAGGAGGCCCCAGGAGACCACATGAGGTCCCAGGAGGCATCAGGAGGCCACAGAAAGACTCAAGAGGCCACAGGATGTCCCAAGAGGCTCCAGGAGGCCCCAGGAAGCTCCAGAAGGCCCAGGAAACCACAGGAGACCCCAGGAGGCAACAGGAAGCGCCAGGAGGCCTCGGAAGGCAACAGGAGGCCCCGAGAGGCCCCAGGAGCAGGAGGCCTCAGAAGGCAACAGGAGTGGCTCCAATCCCATGTGTTTTACGTATGCTCCTATCGATTGGGCCTCACCTGGAGCACGATTCTTTGATGTTCTATGTATGTTTCTATAGATGGTCCTTCTCCTGTGTACACAATCCTAAATGTTTTACTTATGTTCCTATGTATTGGGCCTCTCCTGGGGCACGAGTCCTTGGTGTTTTACGCGTGTTCCTATAGATTGCCCTTCTCCTGTGGCTCTAATCCGCATTGTTTTATGTGCGTCTGTTGCTATAGATTGCGCCTCTCCTGGGGCACGAAACCTTCCTAGGAGGTCCCTGGAGGTCCCAAGAGGCTCCTGGAGACCCCAGGAAGCCCCAGTAGGTTTCAGGAGGCCCCAGGGGGCCCCAGGCTCATGCACAGAGACGCGCTCGTACTACTGAGGCTCATTCACATTCCAATTCATTCGCAGTTAGATTGATGTCCAGACCGTCACAACTGAAGCCCGTTAATATTCGAAAGCTCTTGCACCTAGACATTCACGGCGGACAGGTCCATGCGAGTAGATGCACATGCGAGGAGCTCCACGCAGTGAATAATCTTACAATACATTGTGCCGGGCCGTGGTCGCAACCGGGGCCTTTCCATTGCCAAAAATATTATATCCTGATCATGCGATCAGAACACTGTTTTTTACAATACAAAGTGCCCGGCCCCGGTTGCAACGCTGCATGTAAACCCGGGTTTTATATGGTAAAAATATCATAAACTTAACATTCTGCTCCTGCAAGATGTGTCCATGCTCATATTCCATTTGAAAGAAAACGACAAAGTGCACGCGCGCGCGGCGGCCGCGCGATCATGGCGAAAATTTTTGAAACACAATGTGTTTTCAATGTTTTTGCAGAAGCGATATCAGCAAAACATATGAAAACATATGATTTTCTCATGCCACAATTGTGCAGGATCGCCCTCCGCGTGCATCCTGAATCATTGAAAAACCAATGGGTTTTGCAACATTCTTGTAAGTCGGGGCGTCACAAGCAACTTTTGAGCGCACGGCGAATGTGGCCACGTCATATTCCATTGCAGAAAAAACGTCACAGTGCACACGCGCGCGGCCGCCGCCTCTTTGCTAAGCGCTTGCTCCCAGGCGCGCTCCTGGATCGAGCCACGCTTGCTATGGTATGCTATGCTATGCTACAGCCACGGTATAACATGAGAGGAGAGATGATCTTTATGTGGGGGTGGAGATGCGGGGGGGATTGATAGCCACCGCAGGTGAGTGCCTATGCAGGTAGGTATTCCTGGCCTTGCCCTGTTAGACCTTAAATTTCTAATCCTTATAATTTTTAAACCCTAAAGCCTGTTCAACCGGCCGCTATGCATCCCACCCTCCACCCTTTGCAAACCATATTATTTGCCTGATCATGCGATCAGAAAGCCATTTTGTTTACAATGCATTGTGCCCGGTCCTGGTCGCGCTCCGGCTCTATCCATTGCAAAAAATTCTATATCCTGATCATGCGATCAGAAAAGATTTTTTTACAATACAATGTGCCCGGCCCCGGTTCGCAACGCTGCATTTAAACCCGGGTTTTATATTGTAAACATATTATAAACTTAACATTCTGCTCTTGCAAGATGTGTCCATGGTCATATTCCATGACAAAAAATACGACAAAGTGCACACGCGCGCGGCGGCCGCGCGATCATGGCGAACTCTTTTGAAACTCAATTTGTTTTCAATGTTTTTGCAGAAGCGATATCAGCAAAACATATGAAACATATGATTTTCTCATGCCACAATTGTGCAGCAGGATCGCTCTCCGCGTGCATCCTGAATCATTGAAGAACCAAGATTTCCCAGAGGCTCCCAACGATTCCAAGGCGCGCCAGGGGCGCAGGGGCTCTCAAGGGCTATCGGAGGCTCCCATAGGCTTTCGCGGCCGGTGCAAGGGGTTCCTGTGTTCTAAGGGGTTCTCACAGGTTCCCAGGGGGGCTCCCAGGAGCTCCTAGAGGTTACGAAGCTGGGGCTCTAATGGGCTGGATCGTTCTCCGCGTGCATCCTGAATCATTGAAGAACCAGGATCTCCCAGAGGCTCCCAATGACTCCAAGGGGCGCCAGGGGCGCAGGGGCTCTCAGGGGCTATCGGAGGCTCCCAAGGGCTCCCGCGGCCGGTGCAAGGGGTTCTTGTGTTCAAGGGGCTCTCGCAGGTTCCCAGGGGGGCTCCCACGAGCTCCTAGAGGCTTCGAAGCTGGGGCTCTAATGGGCTCCAATGGGTTCGCAGGGGCTTCAGTGGCTCTCAAGGATTCCGCCCGCCCGTTAGGGTCCCGCCCGCCCGGCCCGCCCGTTAGGGTCTCGCCCGTTGGGGTCCCGCCCGTTAGGGTCCCGCCCGTTAGGGTCTCGCCCGGCCCGCCCGTTCGGGTCCCGCCCGTTAGGGTCCCGCTCCCGTTGGGGTTAGCCTCCCGCTAAGCGCCTGCTCTGCTATGCTATGCTATGCTACAGCCACGGTATAACATGAGAGGAGAGATGATCTTTATGTGGGGGTGGAGATGCGGGGGGGATTGATAGCCACCGCAGGTGAGTGCCTTTGCAGGTAGGTATTCCTGGCCTTGCCCTGTTAGACCCTAAACCCTAAACCCTAAACCCTAAAGACGAAAAACACGACGTATTGAGCAAGCTCGAATGGTGCCATTGCGAAAAACAATGAAACGATGTCATGCCGAACGATGTAAGCGAGCCCAGCGCAAGCTTGCGAGAGCGCCAGATGGGCGCGCCGAAGCATATCCACCGCTCCGAGCGAGGCAGCGCGAGCGGAAGCGGCTCCGGAACGGCACGTCAAGCATTCCGTGCGAGCTGGCACGAGCGGGAGCAGCTCCGGAGCGGCCCGACAAGCATCCCGTGCGAGCCGGCACGAGCAGGAGCGGCTCCGGAGCCTGCGCGAGCGGGCGCGGCTCTGGAGCGGCCCGGCAAGCATTCCGTGCGAGCCTGCACGAGCGGAAGCGCCTTCGGGGTGGCCCGACAAGCGCTCCGCGCAAGCCGTCGCGACGCGAATCCGATGTGTTTTACAAGGGATCGCGGCATCGGCAGGCCCGAAATCTTGCCGTCGCGACGCGAATCCCACGTGTTTTACGAGGGATCGTAGCCAAGCCGACTGGCGGGGACCAATTGAAGCCGTTGCGAGGTCCGCAGACGCTAAAACGTTGTGCCAAGACGAAAAACACGACGTATTGAGCAAGCTCGAATGGTGCCATTGCGAAAAACAATGAAACGATACCATGCCGAACGATGTAAGCGAGCCCGGCGCAAGCTTGCGAGAGCGCCAGATGGGCGCGCCGAAGCATATCCGACGCTCCGAGCGAGGCAGCGCGAGCGGAAGCGGCTCCGGAACGGCACGACAAGCATTCCGTGCGAGCTGGCACGAGCGGGAGCAGCTCCTGAGCGGCCCGACAAGCATCCCGTGCGAGCCGGCACGAGCAGGAGCGGCTCCGGAGCGGCCCGACCAGCATTCCGTGTGAGCCTGCGCGAGCGGGCGCGGCTCTGGAGCGGCCCGGCAAGCATTCCGTGCAAGCGGAAGCGCCTTCGGGGAGGCCCGACAAGCGCTCCGCGCAAGCCGACGCGACGCGAGTCCGACGTGTTCTACGAGGGATCGCGGCATCGGCAGGCTCGAAATCTTGCCGTCGCGACGCGAATCCCATGTGTTTTACGAGGGATCGTAGCCAAGCCGTCTGGCGGGGACCAATTGAAGCCGTTGCGAGGTCCGCAGACGCTAATACGTTGTGTAAACCCTAAACCCTAAACCCTAAACCCTAAAAACTAAGAGCTTATAAAGATTTAAATCCTGAAATGCGTTCCGCCGCCCTAAAGTCCCCCTTCGGCCGCCCCCCCCATTTTGGCGCACCCCTCACGCAGATCTTTGCCCTCGGAGCGCCAGGAATGGCGTTCTGGGAGGATCTGCAAATCCCAGGGTGCGCCCCTCGCGCAGATCCTTGGCTTCGGAGCGCCAGGAATGGCGTTCTGGCCCGATCCGCAAATCCCAGGACGCACCCCTCACGCAGATCCTTGCCCTCGGAGCGCCAGGAATGGCGTTCTGGGAGGATCTGCAAACTCCCGGAGTGCCGGGCGTGGCGTTCTGGGAGAGCCTGCGAAAGTGCAGGGTGCTCCCCTCGCCCAGACTCGTGGCAGACGTTCATGCCTCGGTATGCCAGGCATGGCGTCAGTACTGTCTTTCGCGAAAGGTACGGGCGCGACCTCGACCCTCTCGGGTTGAGAGCCGCCCCCGTGCCCTTCCCCAGGGGCCGCCCCGTGGAGGCTGGACATGGCCCTCTGGGTTTCCGAGCGGACATGGCCGCCCCGTCGCGCGGTCACTCCGCGGCGCGCTCAAGCGCCACGGAGCCAGCGCGGCGGGGCGACCGCGGCCGCCCAGAAGCCCCCCTCTCCCGGGAGCCTCTCGCCGAGAAGCTCCTGGAGGAAGGCGCAGCTGCGCCTCGTCGACGCGGCCTTCGCGCGCCGCGTCGCGTGGAGCGCGCTCGCCGAGCAACGAACTATTCCTCGCGCATCGCGTCGAGCTGGGTTCTTCGCGCGCGCACGCGTCGTATCGCCCATGCATCGGCCTTCGCGCGCCGCGTCGCGGGCAGCGATCTCGCCCAGCAACGAATTATTCCGCGCGCCTCGCGTCGAGCTGGTTTATGCATCGCCAAGGCGTCGGTAAGTTTCTGCGGGGGGGTGGGGCTACTCGTTGTGGCGCCGCGCGTGCGCGCATCGCATCGCTCTTGCATCGGCCTCCGCGCGCCGTGCCGCGGTGCTAAGGCTCGGCCAAGCGCAGGCGACGCGGGGGGGAGACCACGCCCCCGCCCGCTCCCTGTGGTGCTCTCCCAGCCCCGCCCAGCGCGTGCGCGGTGGGCATGGCGGCCAGGGAAGCATCCGGCGGGTGGGTGGGGGGGCGTCGCTTCCTCTCGCTTCGCGTGCGCCTGGGCGAACGCAAGAGGGCGACTTATGGGCGAGGGCGGAGGGCTCGACCAAGCGCCAGCGACGGCGAGTGAAGACAACGCCCCCCGCAACCCCCCTGGCGCTCTCCCAGCCCTGTCCCGCGCGATCCCGCGCGCGCTGGGCATGGGGGCCAGGGGGCGTCGCTTCCCTTCGCCGCGCGAGCGCGTGGGCGAGCAGAAGAGGGGATCGATTACGATGATGCACTTTTTGGTTCCCCCAGGATACCGAGCCCATCCTGGCCTAAAGTCCCGCCTCCGACGCCCAGTAGTGCCGGATGGGCGCCGCCGGGGCCCACGCGCCGGCCGCGTCGTCCCAGCCCAGCGCAGGTCTGCTCCGCGCTGGGGTCCCCGCCGACGGGCAGCCAGTCCGTCGCGCGGATGCGCCCCAGCAAGAAGACCGAGTCTCGCGTGCGAAACCGCGACAGCGCGACGTACGCGTAGCCTCGGTCCGGCCGCTTCCTTGGGGGGTGTGGGTCGACCGTGGGCCTGAGCGACCAGGGCAAGTCCCTCCTGGGTCGAGGACCGACGCGCTTGGTCTAAGAGGCGGCGGAGGCGGGCCGCCGCGCCGATCCTGGGCCCTGGACGGGCATGCCCGTGTCGCCTGCCCGCGGTTGGCGCCCTCCGCGTCCTGTCGAAGCAGATGGCGCCCATGTCCAGCGTGCTGCCCTGGGAGCGGCGGATCGTCATCGCCCAGCCGTACGTGCACGGCATGAACTTCTGCCCGTCCGCGAATACGTAGTGGACGAGCAGCCGCGTGTTCTCCGTGGTGCGGAGCACGAACACGGGCGGCTGGACCGAGAGGACCTCCTCGACGTGGCCGAGGCATCCGTTCACGAAGCCCTGGTCCTTGTCGATGTTGCGTGTCAGCCGCAAGCGCATGCCCTTCCGGAAGATCATGCGGCCCCCGCCGGCGCCAGGGTCGCCGGGCACGCCGTGGGCGCCCAGCTCCTCCTCGTCGATGCCGAACTCCATCCGGAGGCGAAGGAGATTCAGGGCGCGCGCCGCGGCGTTCGTGACGGTCAGGAACGTGAAGTACTTGCCCGCGCGGTCCTTCTCCGTGGCCATCGCGTGCTGGACGGCCTGGGCCCCGCCCCGGCGGAGGCGGCGGCCCTGGAAGAAGTGCGCAAGCATGCCCCGCGTCGGCTGGCGCTCCCGCGCGTAGGACAAGAAGTCGAGCATCGGCGGGTCAGTGCATCGGGCGAAGGGGTGCTGCTGCAGTTCCACGTGCCGCGTCTTCCCCTGCCGGGCCTGCGCGAGGAGCGAGCTCTGCATGACCGAGGCGCCGTGGATGGGCTGCAGCTGCTGGAAGTCCCCGACGAAGACCACGAAGGGCCCGGGGCTCAGCTCGCGCAGCGCCGTCCGCATCTCCCGCCACACGCGGTCCTCCGGCTGCGAGCATTCGTCGAAGACCAGGAGGTCGAAGTGCCGCAGCCTGCCGGGTGGGACGTATTGCGCGTCGGCCTTCCGCGTGATCTTGAAGCTGCTGTGGATCGTCTCCACAACAATGTCAAGGCCGGGCGGGAGCTGCTGCCGGTACGCGCTCACCAGCGCGCCGATGGGGCAAGCGATCAGGACCCGGCAGCCCGTCGACGCGGCGTCGATGGCGCACTGCAGCACCACGGACGTCTTGCCGGTCCCAGGCCCGCCGGTGACCAGCAGGAAGCGCGACGTCGGCGCTACGTTGGCGTCCGCCACCTCGACGCCAGCCCTCACCGCGTCCAGGACTTGGTTCTGCTCGGGGGACCAGATGAGCTTCTCCACCCGGCGCGCCTTCCTGAGGTCCCACGCCGCCACGGCTCTCCGGCGCGCGTCCACGTCCTCCACGGCGTCGATCCGGCAGATCAGGAGCCGACAGGCGCGCAGCCTCGCCACGAACGTGCGGATGCGAGCGGTCTCGAGGCCGCGCAGCACCATGTCCTTCACCACTTCCTGCAGCAACCCCGGGTTTGCCGCGTCGTCGTTGTCGAAGTTGTCCTGCGCCGCCATCAGGGCCGCCTTGAGGTACCGCGTGCCGGCCGCTGCGGCGTCCGCGGGCCACAGGGCTTTCGCAGGCAGAACGGGCACGCCCTCGCTCATGGCAGCCCGTAGCGCGTCCGAGTCGGCCGCGTGCGGCAGGAACATCGCGCGCCAGGCGCCGACGAAGTTGTCCAGGAGTTCGAACGGGAATCGCACGGCCAGCGCCTGCATAGACTTGTCGGCGCCCCTGCCCCGGCGCGGCTGCGACGGCGCCGCGCGCCCATTGTGGATCTTCCGCTCCCTGGCCCACTGGATGTATGAGAGCTCCTGGCTGGGCCGCGCGTCGCCGATGGCCGGGGCCACTTCCTCGCGGAGGTCGCGCTCCAAGTACGCCCTGTGCAACAATTCGCCGTCGTTTACGCGCGACTCGTCCGGCGCCGTCCTGTCGCGCGGGAGCGGCGCGTGCAGGTGCCTCCCGCGGTAGCTGGCAAGCATGAGTGGCTTCGTGGCGAACTCCACTGTCATCTCAGGCTCCAGAGGGGCCTTGTTGCAGAGCAAGCGATAGGTCTGCCGCCAGGCGCTGCAGTTCTCCGCCTCGCTCTCGCGCGATTGGAATTGCAGGGCGTCCGAGCCCTTCATCTCGTAGCTTGTGACATAGTTCAAGAAGTTGTGGTGGCCATTGTTGCACTGCGCGTCCGCGGATCCAGTGAAGAGTTTCTCCAGGAAGCGCAGCAGGCGAGGGTCCTCGGGCACAATGCCAGGGTCCGTGCCCCCCGGGGAGCGCCCGGTCATGCTGGGAGCGTAGCCGAAGATGTTCGCCTTTGTATCGAACTCGACCCACGCCAGCACGTGCACGTGCAGCGTGCCCCGCCCCTGGAACTCGATGCGGAGAACGTATTGGAAGACGCGCTTGAAGCCGCACTCGGACGGGCTCGCGAGAACGACCTTTTCAAACAGCGTCGTGATGGTGTGGTACAAGTGCAGCGTCAGGGCGGGCTGCAGCTCAGTCAAGTCAGAGGCCTCGCGCACGCGCGCAAACATACCGTCCTGTAGCAAAGCCTTCCACTCGGCCGGGGCTATCGTCATGAAGACGTTCGGGAGCCCACGCTTCCACTCGGACTCCACGTCGCGGGCAGCTCCCGGCCGCTGACACGAGGCCACGTACTCCGGGTGCTCCGCCATCTGCCTGCAGACGTCCTCCAACTTCTCCCGCTCCCACTGCCAGAAGCCCGAGAAGTTCTGCATCTCCCCGGCCGCCTCGTCCGGGGCAATGCGCTGCTGCTTGGCAATCGCGACCAGGGAGGACAGCTGCCGCGCCAGCGCGATATCGTAGAGCAGCGCGAACAGAGGGAAGTCCGTCTGGTAGGCCACGCACCGTCTGCACAGCTTCCGCATGAAGCTCGCCTTGATGCTCGGCTTCCCGTTCTCCGCGGCGAGGTTCAGGGCGCGCAGGCGCGGGCGCAGATCGGAATCGCCAAAGGCGGACGTCGGGTACAGGACGGGCCGAGCCGCCGCCTCGACCCCGGGCATCCGGAGGAGGAGCTCCGCGGTGTAGATCCAGCGCGCCCCCTCGCCCGCTTCCTGCAGGGCTGCGAGCTTCTGCAGGTGCATCTCGTAGTAGCGCCGGTAGGCCTCCGAGTGCTCCATGAGCCACGCGAAGGCTGCCCGCGCTCGCGGGGTGGGCAGGCCCGCCTGGACATCGCGCGCGCGCCACCGGGCCCGGACCACGCTGGTCTTCTTCTTGCAGGCCGTCGGCGCGCGGCCGCCCCGCACAGAGGTGTAGTCGCACTGCAAGTCAGTGATAGGCAGCGACGCGGCCTCCTCCTCCGTCAGCTCAAAAACGCATCGCTGGGCCGCTCCCTCGTCGCCCGCCGCCGCGCGGAACGTCCCGGCGCTCGCGTCGTAGACGGGCCAGTCGCTCGCGGCCGGCGTCACGTATTACTTCGCGGTGCCGGAGCGAGGCTGCGCCGCGGCGGCCTTGCAGCTGGCGCACGCGCCGCAGTGCACCGCGCGGCCGGACTCGCTGGCGCCCGGGGGCGCGTCGACGGGCTTGCCCCAGTGCCAAACGCCGCTGCACTGCGTGCACGCGACCCATTCCGCCTCGGCCACCGCTGCTGCCCACTCACCGGCGTCCACGCACGCAGACCGAGGTGCCAGGCGCCGGGGGGCGGCGCGCTCCATCGCCGACGGCGGCAGGTCGCACCCGCCGGGGCAGGCCGCGGCGGCGGTCTCGACACAGCCCGTGGCCGCCCACGGCCCAGTCGCGTTGCGGCGGCCGCAACGAGGGCAGAACGTCCAGGACCCGAGTGCCATCCAGCGCCGGCCTCGGCGAATGCCGTCGGGCGCCTCAGCATCCTCCGCGGGGCCTCCGCTCAGCTCCTCCACCGGCCTCGGCGGGCGTCCAGCGCCCACAGCGAAGCAGCGGTTCGATTCGGTCAGCCAAGTCGAGGCGGCGTCGGCGCGGCGCGCCCGACGCGGTGCCCGCGAGGGCGCCATCGGCGCGGCCCCCTCAGCACTGTACTGGCGGCGCAACTCCCGCGCCCGGCGCGCGCTCAAGCCGAAGTCCCTCCTCAGATCGCTCGGGCCAGCTCCGTCCCGTACCGCTTCGGCGACGCGTGCGTGGTCAGCAGCGCTGAGCGTGGCCCTGGTCGCGCCGGCTCGCACCGCTTGGGCGACGCGCGCGGTCAGTCGGTCTGGGGTCAGTGGCGCGGCGCCCTGTGCTCCGTACAAGGCGCGCAAAGCCTTCGCCCGGCTTTTGCTCAAGCCGAAATCCTTCGCGAGGTCGCCCGTCCGCGCGCCGGCCCGCGCTGCCTCCGCGATCCGCGCGTGCTCCGCGGCTCCCAGCGTCACTCGGCTCCGCGACCGTCCTCGCGCAGCTGCTGCCGCCGCCTGCTTGCCACGCGCGCGGCGCGCGGCCCGCGGTGGCGGCGCAGCGGCCCTTGGGGCCCGATTCGGCGTCAGTGGCGCCGCGCCCTGGCAGCCGTGCTGGCTGCGCAACGCCCGCCCGCGCCGCTTGCTCATCCCGAGGTTCCTGACGAGGTCGCCCACTGTCAAGCCGCCCCGCGCCGCCTCCGCGATGCGCGCGTGCTCCGCGGGCCCGAGAGTCACTCGGCGCGGGGCCTGCGCAGGCCCAGCCGCCGCGACCCGCCGACGCCGGCGAAGACCGCCGGCTGCGCCAGAGGACGCGGGCGCCTCGATGGCCGCCGCTGGGCGCTTGCGAGCCAGGCGAGCCATATCGGCGCGCCCGCGAGGCGGGTCCAGTGGGTAAGGCTCGCGTGAGCAATCCTGTGCAGCCCCAATGGCTACGGAGAGAAGAGAGCCAGGGGGGCGGTGCTCTGTCCCACCAAGGACGCGCTTGGGAGCCTCAGCCCGTTGGGGGCCCAAGGCGGTGCTAGGCTGACCCAGGAGGCTACCAAGACGGTGCTCAGGGAGGGGGGGCTCGTGGGAGCGCGCAGGCCTCTCATGGCCCGCCTCCACAGCGACGGGCCGCGCTGCGTTATGCATCGCCAAGGCGTCGACCAGACGCTGCGGGAAGATGCCCGTTTTGTCCTCGTGCACGCGTCGCATCGCCTTTGCATCGACCTGCGCGTGCCGCGTCGCAGTTCCAACGATGCAAACGGGGGGGTCCCCCCTCAGGGATGCAACGGGCCACCCCGTGCGCTTCGCGTCTGGCTGGTCAATGCATCGCCAACGCATCGGCAAGGTGCCGCGCGATGCCGCCCGTTTTGTCGCTCCGCGCGCGAGCGCGCGCGTCGCATCGCCTTTGCATCGGCCTTCGCGCGCCGCGTCGCGGTGCGACGCAAACAAACTTGGGGGCTCTGCCCCCAAGCCAAGAACCGTCTCGCGCGCCCCGTGTCAAGCTGGGGTACGCATCGCCAAGGCATCGGTGCTGCGCTTCGCGTACGCGCATCGCATCGCCCTTGCATCGGCCATCGCGCTCCGCGGCGCGGTGTCGAGGAAGCCAATGCGGACCTCTCGCCTCGAAGCAACGAACTATTCCGCGCGTGCGACGTTCCGCAATTCCATGAGAACTAACCGCCGCTGGGCGGTGTCCCTGCGACGCACAGGGACTCGCGTCTATTTACGTTATTCTCCAAATCGCGTCTACAATCTGCTGCCAAGCAAAGAAACGCGGCCCTGTCGGCGTGCTGCGCCCGCGCGCGCGCCATCCACATCCTGTGCGCCTCTCAAATCGCCTGCGGCGGCGAAAGAAAATCGCGACCCGCCCGTCGCGGAAGCGCGCGGCAGAAGGAGCCAGCGTGCCCGCGCGATCGCAGCCAAATCTTTACACGTACAAGCGACGCGCAAGCAGCGCGCGAAAACGGTCGTGGCCCCTCAACGTGACGCGCCGTCCCTCTCTGGCAGCGCGCTTGCCGCAGGGAGCATTCGGTGGGTAAGGACGTCGCGTTTGGCAAAGACCGTAGCAGCTGGGAGACCGCGGAACCGATTTGCGCATCGCCGATGTCACCGCGCACGCGCGTCCGTTGAAGGGGGCCCGATGCCGAGGCTGCATCGCCGATGCGTCCCGGCCGCGAAGATCCATATTGCTAACATGCGACGCGCATCGCCGATGCCATCGTGCGTCGTGTCGGATGACGGAGCGCAGCGCTGCAGAAGCATCGCCAATGCATCTTTGCTTTTGGGGGGGGGGGGTCGTCCCTATCACCGAGTGTTTCCCCAGGGCCCTCGGCCCCGCCGTCGCCCCCCCCCTCGAGAGCAGCGCCTGGGACGTTCCCCTTCCTGGCAAACGGCGTTTTGATCGCGGAAGAATATGGCAACAGTGTGACGCTGGCGGCCGCCGAGAGGTAAGCGCGGCGCGCACTGGCACTGGTCCCGACCAGGCGCGCGGGGGACGACGCTCATGCAGCGGTGCATCGCTGGCGGCGTTTGCAGGGTGCTGGCGGCCGCCGAGAGGTAAGCGCGGCGCGCGCTGGCACTGGTCCCGGTCAGGCGCGCGGGGGACGACGCTCATGCAGCGGTGCATCGCTGGCGGCACTCGCAGGGTATTCACGGCGCGCCTGGCACTGGTCCCGGCCAAGCGCGCGAGGGGGCTGCGGAGCGGGCAGCCACGGGTGCGCGGGGGATCTCACGGCGCGAGGAGGCCGTGCGAATCGTCAACCCCGCGGCCGAGCGGCGCCTGACCGGCCGCGGCGCCGGTGCTGCGGGCCGCGACGGCGCTGGTGAAGTCCTCGAGGCTCAGGGGCTTGTGGAGCACCCCGGCCCGCGCCACCTTCTCGAAAGAATGCCCAACCCAAAAGACGCCCCCGCTGGCCGGGATGCTCAGCAGCCCGCGCAGGGCGCTCTGCGGCTGCGACAGCCACTCGTGGACCGCTTTCGCCGACGCCTTGAGCTCGTCTGGCTTGGGCGGGGCGGCGGCGCCGCCGCCCCCGCCCCCGCCCCCGCTCCCGCCGGCCGAGGAGCCCGCGGCAGCCTTGAGCTTCGCGAAACTGAGGCCCCCCTTGTCCTTGGCGCTCGAGGCCTCCGTGCCGTGGCCGCGGTTCAGCCTGTCCAAGTGCGGCAGCAACGCGTTGCCCTCGGCCAGTGCCTTCTCCAGGTATTTTTTCTGGAGCACCGCTTTGAGCCCGGCATCCTGCTGCAGTTTGCGCACCGCGACCGCCAGGGCTCCCGCGGTCTGGCTCACCCCGACGCCAACGCGATACTCAGAGTCGCTGGACAGGTTGGTGTGGGAGGCCGCCCAGTGGGAGCCCTGGGCCGCGGCCTCCCAGAGCTTGTCGAGGGGCACCTGGGCGACGCCGAGAAAGCGGGGGGGGGGTCGCGCGCGACGACAACCCAGGAGTCCTGACGCGGTGGCCGACGCGGGCCACGCGCGCGGCGCACCGCGTGGAACAGCAGAGCGCTCACGCGCGATCGCTCCCCCGCCCCAGGGGAACGCGCCAATGCTCGCGCACGCGACCCCTCCTTGCTTCCTCGCCGCCGCGCCGTGTCCACCACCGATTCCCCCTCGTGGTCAAGGAGCGCGAAGCAGACATGGTCTGCCCGGTGAAGCTTCTCGCGCCGCTCCTCCCGCGCGGGGGGCTCGAACGCGCGCTTCTTGCCGGTGTCGGCGGAGGCAGCGCGGGCCGGAGAGCCGAGCAGACCCATGGCGTCCATGGCGGACGTCGAAGAGTCCAAGAGGGCAGCAGGGGGCGCGATGGAGAGCTCGAGCCGCGCTCGACGGACGCCGCGAAGCGCGATCCCATGGCGAGCGCGCCGAACTGGGCGACGCATCGCCAATGCGTCGGCAGCCTGCCGCGGGGACCTACCCCGTTTGGCTCTCCGCGTGCTCGCGCGTCGCATCGCCTTTGCATCGGCCGTCGCGCGCTTGTCAGTCGCAAAGAGGCCCTCGCGTGGAAGCAACGAACTATCCCGCGCGCCTCGCGCCAGGCTGTGCTATGCGTCGCCGAAGCAGCGGCCAGGTGCGGTTCAGTGTGGGGGGGGCCTTCCCGTTGTGTCGCTTCGCGCGCGCGCGTCGCATCGCCAATGCATCGGCCTTCGCGCGTCGCGTCGCGGGGCCAAGGAAACAAACGTGGGGTGACTCTCACCAAGCAACGACTCGCCCCGAGCGCCTCGTGTCAAGCTGTGCAATGCATCGCCAAGGCGTCGCCAAGTTGCTGCGGGGAGCATGTGATGTCGCTTCGCGCGCGCGCGTCGCATCGCCCTTGCATCGGCCTCTGCGCGCCGCGGCGCAGTCCCGAGGATGCACAGGGGGATCCTCTCTTCGGGGCGACGAGTCATCCCGCGCGCCTTGGGCAACCACTGCGTGCAACTTCGCCGCCGCTGGGCGGCGTCCCTGCGTCGCGCAGGGACTCGCGTCAATAAACGTGGATCTTGCGTGCAACCTCTCCGCCGCTGGGCGGCGTCCCTGCGTCGCACAGGGACTCGCGTCAAAAAACGTGGTTCTTCAAATCGCGTCGTCACGCGCGCGGGCCGCATCGCCGTTGCAGCCGCGTCCCAGGTGTCTTTGCGCGGCCGCGTCGTCGTCGTTTTGGAAACAATATCAACGTCGTCGTCATCGGTGTCGTCCTCGTCGTCGTTTTGCGAGTCGCGTGTTGGTACCGCATCGAGATCAATATGTCTTGGGTCATGGGTGGGTGGGACACGGTCAAGTGGGCTGCAAGTTTGGGCTAGTGGACCCTAAACCCTAAACCCTAAACATAAAAACTAAAAGCTTATAAAGATTAAAATCCTGAAATGCCTTCCGCGTCCCTAAAGTCCCTCCTTCGGCCGCCCCCCCCCATTTTGGCGCACCCCTCACGCAGATCCTTGCCCTGGGAGCGCCAGGAATGGCGTTCTGGGAGGATCTGCAAATCCCAGGGTGCGCCCCTCGCGCAGATCCTAGGCCTCGGAGCGCCAGGAATGGCGTTCTGGCCCGATAAAATCACAGGACGCACCCCTCACGCAGATCCTTGCCCTTGGAGCGCCAGGAATGGCGTTCTGGGAGGATCTGCAAACTCCCGGAGTACCGGGAGTGGCGTTCTGGGAGAGCCTGCGAAAGTGCAGGGTACTCCCCTCGCCCAGACTCGTGGCAGACGTTCATGGCCTCGGTATGCCAGGCATGGCGTCAGTACTGTCCTTCGCGAAAACGGGCGCGACCTCGACCCTTTCGGCGGGCCGCATCGCCGTTGCAGCCCGCGTCCCAGGTGTCTTTGCGCGGCCGCGTCGTCGTCGTTTTGAAAACAATATCAACGTCGTCGTCATCGGTGTCGTCCTCGTCGTCGTTTTGCGAGTCGCGTGTTGATACCGCATCGAGATCAATATGTCTTGGGTCATGGGTGGGTGGGACACGGTCAAGTGGGCTGCAAGTTTGGGCTAGTGGTCCCTAAACCTTAAATTTCTAATCCTTATAATTATTAAACCCTAAAGCCTGCTAAACCGGCCGCTATGCATCCCACCCTCCATCCTTTGAAAAAATATTTTTTCCTGATCATGCGATCATTTTTTCTTATATATATATATATATATATATATATTAATACGACAAAGTGCACACGCGCGCGGCGGCCGCGCGATCATGGCGAAATCCTTTGAAAGACAATGTGTTTTCAATGTGTTTCAGAAGCGATATCAGCAACACATATGAAAACATATGATTTTCTCATACCACAATTGTGCAGGATCGCCCTCCGCGTTCATCCTGAATCATTGAAAAACCAATGGGTTTTGCAACATTCTTGTACATCGGAGCGTCACAAACAACTTTTGAGCGCACGGCGAATGTGGCTATGCTCATATTCAATTGCAAAAAAATACGACAAAGTGCACACGCGCGCGGCCGCCGCCTCTTTGCTAAGCGCTTGCTCCCAGGCGCACTCCTGGATCGAGCCACGCTTGCTATGGTATGCTATGCTATGTTACAACCACGGTATAACATGAGAGGAGAGATGATCTTTATGTGGGGGTGGAGATGCGGGGGGGATTGATAGCCACCGCAGGTGAGTGCCTATGCAGGTAGGTATTCCTGGCTTTGCCCTGTTAGACCCTCAACCCTAAACCCTAAACTCGAGTAGGCGTCGCTGTCGGGATGCCCCAGACGCATACGAGCCTTGGTCGGAACGTTCAGTGGAGCGCCTGGAGAATCTACGGAAAGGGAGAGGTTAAGCTCGACCGCCCACACGCCACGCCTCAGGCTGGCTACGCCACAGGCTACCTGCGTAGCAGGAAATAAGAACCAGAAAGCCGGAACCCAAACACAGCGAGGGCAATGTTGCTCCCAGGAACCTTGGAAAACTTAGGAAAACGCTGCCAGGGGCTCTCCAGGCGCCCCCAGCGCGCCTGGGCGCGCTCCAAGGCGCTCCCCAGGCGCTCCCACGCGTCCCAGAGACTCCCCAAGCGCTCCCAGGGGGTCCCCAGCGCGCTCCCAGGCGCTCCCAGGCGCTCCCAGGCGCTCCCAGGCGCTCCCAGGCGTTCCCAAGCGTTCCCAGGCGCTCCCCGGCGCTCCCAGGCGTTCCCAGGCGCTCCCAGGCGCTGCCAAGCGCTCCCAGGCGCTCCCAAGCGTTCCCAGGCGCTCCTAGGCGCTCCCAGGCGCTCCCAGGCGCTCCCAGGCGCTCCCGAGCGCTCCGGGGCGCTCCCCGGCGCCCGGGAGCGCTCCCGGCGCTCCCAAGCGCTCCCCGGCGCTCCCAGGCGCTCCCAGGCGCTCCCAAGCGCTCCCAAGCGCCCTGGGGCGCTCCCCGGCGCCCGGGGGCGCTCCCCGGCGCCCCCAGGTGGTCCAAGGCGGTCTCAGGCGTTGCCAGCGTAACATGGGCCACAAGGTAGGACACCAGGCGCTCCCAGGCGCCCTCAAGCGCTCCCAGGCGTCGCCAGATTTTACCCCAATCGCGATATGCGCTCGCCAGCGCGCCTGCGCCACGAAAAGGAGCGCGCAGGCGCGGTTCTGGCGTCGGCAACGTAATTCAGCGATAAGGAATACAATCGACGGCCGGACGGCCGGCCGGCCGGCCGGCTGACGCACGCGACGCGCTGCCTGGTGCGTCGCATCGAGGGGGCGCCAGGCCCGCCGCCTCGAGCTCCCCCTCCCACCATCCGAGACAAAGCGCTGCGCGTGCGCCACCGCGCAGAATCGCTCCTGCGAGAATCGGAAAAAGTCGCCCGGTCGGGCGTCCCCCAACGCGCGAACGAATCCCGGAGACTCTAGGACGACGTGGTGTCAGCGCGGGAACCTCGCGCGCGCGCGAGCCGCGGAGCGTCCGGCGAGCTGGTCCCCTTTGTCGTGGCCCACCATGATCGCTTCTGAGATTGGGGCATCTGCGTAAGTTTATTTCAATCGCCATATGCGCTCGCCAGCGCGCCTGGGCATCGAAAAAGAGCGCGCAGGCGCGGTTCTGGCGTCGCCAGCGTAACATGGGCCACAAGGTACGACACCTCGTTGGCCGGCAAACCGCTGCGCGCGCGCCACCGCGCAGAACCGCTCCTGCGAGAGTCGGAAGAGATCGCCCGGTCGGGCGTTCCCCCACGCGCGAACTAAACCTGGAGGCTGTTCCCCAATGCGTTACAGCGCCTGCGCGTTCTCAGGTGGGACGACGTGGTGTTCGACACCCCCATGAGTGGGGGCTGGGGGGAAGAACTCTCTGTGTCCCTAAACCCTAAAAGAGAATGGCCGGGGTGGATTGGGGCGGGAGGACAAGCAACGCGAGCGCGCACACAGCATCCCACCCCCAACAATCTTGATGTGGGGGTGGGATGCGTGCGCGCGCCCACACCGCTTAGCGGGCAACACCCTAAACCCTAAACTGCAAGCCACGGGCGGTGCATCGTCAGAAGCCCGTGGCGCCTGGCCGAGCGATGAGCGAGTCCGCCCATGCGCGAACGCCGCACCGACGAAGCGCGTAGCGCTGAGGAGGATGCGCTCCCCCGCGGGGATGCCTTCTGAGTGCTCCGAGAGATGAATAAAACCCTTAACCCAAAACCTAGCCAGTGGGTTCGCTGCGCTTGGTCCCATCCCCTGGGGCTCGAAACTTATGAAAATACAGCATGCGGCGCCCTTTCGGCCGTCCGTGGGGTTGCAAACCTTATGAAAATACAGTATGCGGTTTTTGTTCGGTTGGCGCACGCCACAGGCGCTCCCAGGGCTCCCAGACGCTCCCAGGCGCTGCCAGGCGCTCCCAAGCGCTCCCAGGCGCTCCCAGGCGCTCCCAAGCGCTCCCAGGCGCTCCCAGGCGCTCCCAAGCGTTCCCAGGCGCTCCCCAGCGCTCCCAAGCGTTCCCAGGCGCTCCCAAGCGCTCCACGGCGCTTTCGAGCGCTCCCAAGCGCATGGCGCTCCTAGGCGCTCTCAGGCGCTCCCGGCACGCTCCCAGGCGCTCCCAGGCGCCCCCTGGCGCTCCCAAGCGCCCCCAAGTACTCCCAAGCGCTCCCTGCACGCTCCCAGGCGCTCCCAGCCTGCTCAAGCGCTCCCTGCGCGCTCCCAAGCGCTCCCTGGCGCTTCCGAGCGCTCCGGGACGCTCCGAAGCACTCCCAGGCGCTCTTGCGCGCTCCCAGGCGCTCCCGGCGCGCTCCCAGCACGTTCCCAAGCGCTCCCAGGCGTTCCCATGCGCTCCCAAGCGCTCCCAAGCTCTCACAGGTGGTCCCAAGCGCTCCCCGGCGTTCCCAAGCGCGTTTCAGCAGTCCAAGCGGTCCCATGGCGCTCCCAAGCGTTTTCGTGCATTCGCAAGCACTCGGCAGCGCTCCCTGGCGGCGCTTCCCGGCGCTCCCCCGCAATGCAGGTGCTGCCGCAGCCATGCGCGCGCATCGTAGCGAGGGGGTGCCAGACCCACCCCCTCGCGCTCCCTCTCCAGCCATGCGACATTCGCGCCGAAGGCGGCTGCGGCGACAATGCAATCGCTTCAGCGGGGGCGACGCCAACGGTCAAGCCCAACGGGCAATTCACGGCTCGCGCTCGCGGTGCACTCTGCGTGTCCTGTCGCGCTCCCAGACGCTCCCACGTGCTTCCATCCTGGGGAAAGGTCGAGGCGCTCCCCCAGCGCTCCCAGAGAGCTCCCCCAAGGCATTCCAGGGGGTCTGCCATGGACGTGCTGCCGCAGCCATGCGCGCGCATCGTAGCGAGGGGGTGCCAGACCCACCCCCTCGCGCTCCTCCTTCCAGCCGTGCGAAATTCGCGCCGAAGGCGGCTGCGTCGACAATGCAATCGCTTCAGCGGGGGCGACGCCAACGGTCAAGCCCAACGGGCAATTCACGGCTCGCGCTCGCGGTGCACTCTGCGTGTCCTGTCGCGCTCCCAGACGCTCCCACGTGCTTCCATCCTGGGGAAAGGTCGAGGCGCTCCCTCAGCGCTCCCAGAGAGCTCCCCCAAGGCATTCCAGGGGGTCTGCCATGGACGTGCTTCCGCAGCCATGCGCGCGCATCGTAGCGAGGGGGTGCCAGACCCACCCCCTCGCGCTCCTCCTCCCGCCTTCCGAAGCTCGCGTCGACAGCGTCTGCGTCGATGATTGCAATCGCTTCAGCGGGGGCGACCTCAAAGCAAAACCCAAAGCCGCGGGCGAATACAACTGCCGTGCGCGTCGCCGTCAGCGAGGAGCCCGACGGCGCGGCTACTCGCTCGAGGCCATCGGGGGCCCATGGGATTCCCGCGCCAGCGCCATCGCAGTGTTGTTTTCCAACGCCGAAGGCACATGCGGACCCCTGTGGATGTGCTGCGCCAGCGGCAGCCGTCTACGACGGCGGCTGCAAGGGCAGCCAGGCCAACGGCAAAAGCCAGTGCAGGAGGCCTACTGGAACCAGGGGCAATGCTGCGTCTGCGACAGGCCAACGCCGTAACTCAAAACCTCATGCGGCGACGCCTGGCCTTGAGGCCTCTCCTGTGCCTTAGGATTGCAATGAACACCCGCAGGAGAAGAATTTGTTTTTCGGCAAAGCCATGCGCCAACTGGGAGCCAGCCGAGTGCAGCTACACCCACGGCAAAGATTGTTGGCCATGCGCAAAGCGCTTTGCGCGCGTACCAAGAACGCAATGCCCAATCCGCGTCGTCGTGCTCCCCGCGGAATATTCGCATTCGCACGCAACACGAAAGCCCCCCTTGATAGGGGGGTTGGGGGGAGAAACCCTGAACCCTAAAGGGCTTTACTGTGGGTGGTCTGGGGCGGGAGTGCAAGTTCATAGCGCGCGCGGCTTGGGCAGCGATCCCCCCCAACAGCCTTGATGTGGGGGGGGTCGCAGCCAGCGCGCGCATGCGCCCATGCAGGCCCTAAACCCTAAACCCTAAATCTCTCATCCTTATAATTATTAAATCCTAAATCCTGCAAGACCGGTCGCTATGCAACCCCCCCTCCATCCTATGCCAAAAATAGTATTTCCTGATCATGCGATCAGACAGCCATATTTTTTACAATGCAAAGTGCCCGGCCCCGGTCGCGAACCGGGCTCATCCATTGCAAAAAATTTTATATCCTGATCATGCGATCAGAATTTTTTTTTGTTTACAATGCAAAGTGCCCGGCCCCGGTTCGCGAACCCGTATGTAAACCGGAATTTTATTTGGCAAAAAAACAATATAAACTGAACCTTCTGCCTTTCAACATGCTCCATCCTATGCAAAAAATATTATATCCTGATCATTCTTTGTTTATGATGTGCACTTTCCATTGTAAAAAGAATATACACTCAACAATTTGATTTTGTAAGGTGTGTCCATGCCAATAATCCGTTGCAAAAAATACGACAGAGTGCACATGCGCGCGGCAGCCGCGCGCGCCTCGCAGCGCCTATCTTTTTAGCTATGATATGCTATGCTGTGCTACAGCCACGCTGTAACAAAAGGTTCTCCAAATTTTGGGGACCTTGCCTCTTTGCTACCTCTGCTTCGCTACGCTATGCTATGCTACAGCCGCGCTATAACATCAGGTTCCTCAAATTTTGGTGACCTCGCCTCTTTGCTAAGCGCTTGCTATGCTATGCTATGCTATGCTACAACCACGGTATAACATGAGAGGAGAGATGATCTTTATGTGGGGGTAGAGATGCGGGGGGGATTGATCGCCACCGCAGGTGAGTGTCTATGCAGGTAGGTATTCCTGGCCCTGCCCTGTTAGACCCTAAACCCTAAACCCTAAACCCTAAACTGAAGCGCGACCCCGTTGGGTCGCGCTCTCGACCTCGAACGCTATCGGTGGCGAGGAGCGAGCGATAGTCGAGCTCCCAGAACGTTCTCAGGCCGACGCCAGTGCTGCGCTCCGCCAAACACCTGACCCTGCATTGCCCGGGCGGCGCGCTCTTGGCCCCTGGAAGGATAAACTGAACTTGGGAGCGCTCCCAAGCGCTCCCAGGCGCCTCCAGGCGCTCCCGAGCGCTCCCAGGCGCTCCCAGCCGCTCCTAGGCGCTCCCAGGCGCTCCCGAGCGCTCCCAGGCGCTCCCAGGCGCTCCCAGGCGCTCCCAGGCGCTCCCAGGCGCTTCCAGGCGCTCACAGGCGCCCCGGGGCGCTCCCTGGCGCCCGAGGGCGCTCTCCCAGTCGCTCCCAGGCGCTCCCAGGCGCTCCCAGGCGCTCCCAAGCGTTCCCAGGCGCTCCTAGGCGCTGCCAGGCGGTTTCCAGCGCCCCCAAGCGCTTCCAAGTGCTTTTAAGCGTTCCCAAGCGGTCCCAGGCGCTCCCAGGCCCCCAACATTCCCAGGCGCTCCCAGGGGCATCCACGCGCTCCCAAGCGTTCCCACGCATTCCTAGGCGCTCCCAAGCGCTCTCGCCCCCAGGCGCTCCCAGGCAACAGGCGCCCCCAGGCGCTCTCAAGCGCTCCCAGGCGCTCCTAAGCGCTCCCAAGCGCATCCAAGCGCTGCCAAGCGCTCCGAAGCGCTCCCAGGCTTGTGAGCGCCTGGGAGTACTTGGCAGTTGCGAGGGGGCGCCAAGCCCGCCCCCTCGCGCTCCCCCTCCGCGGTGAATTTCGAAAGCGAAACCTTTTGTGAGTGCAGGTCGGCAGCGCGCTGCCTTGCGTGGCGCTCGAGCGTTGGAGGGCTCCCGCAGCGCTCGATCGTCATGAGATGTGCAGTGCGGCTGTTGCGCTGGGTATTCCATGCCACCAGGCGCTCCTAAGCGCTGCCAAGCGCTTTCAAGCGCCCCCAAGCGCTTTCAAGCGCCCCCAAGCGCTGTCAAGCGCTCCCAGGCGCTCCCCGGCGCTCCCAGGCGCTCCCAGGCGCTCCCAGGCGCTCCCAGGCGCTCCCAGGCGCTCCCAGGCGCTCTCCCAAGCGCTCCCAGGCGCTCCCAAGCGCTCCCAGGCGCTCTCAAGCGTTCCCAGCCGCTCCTAGGCGCTCCCAGGCGCTTTCAAGCGCTCCCAAGCGCTCCCAAGCGCTCCCCAGCGCCCCCAGGCGCTCCCAGGCGATCCCAGGCGTTCCAGGTGCTCCCAAGCGCTCCCAGGCGCTCCCAGGCGCTCACAGGCGCTCCCAAGCGCTCCCAAGCGCTCCTGGGTGCTCCCAGGCGTTTTCAGGCGCTGCCAGGCGCCCCCAGGCGCTCCCAAGCGTTCCCAGGCGCTCCTAGGCGCTGCCAAGCGCTTTCAAGCGCTCCCAAGCGCTCCCAGGCGCTCCCAGGCGCTCCCAAGCGCTCCCAGGCGCTTCCCGGCGCTCCCAAGCGCTCCCAAGCGCTCCCAGGCGCTCCCAGCGCTCCCAGGCGCTCCCAAGCGGTGCCAAGCGCTCCGAAGCGCTCTCAGGCTTGCGAGCGCCTGGGAGCGCTTGGCAGTTGCGAGGGGGCGCCAAGCTCGCCCCCTCGCGCTTCCCCTCCGCGCTGAATTTCGAAAGCGAAACTTTTTGTGAGTGCAGGTCGGCAGCGCGCTGCCTTGAGTGGCGCTTGAGCGTTGGGGAGCTCCTGGCTCCCAGGCGCTCCCAGGCGCTCCCAGGCGCTCCTAGGCGCTCCCAAGCGCTCCCACGCGCTCCCAGGCGCTCCCAGGCGCTCCCAGGCGCTCCCAGGCGCTCGCAGGCGCTCCCAAGCGCTGCCAAGCGCTCCCAGGCGCTCCCAGGCGCTCCCAAGCGCTCCCAAGCTTCTCGGCGCGTTCCCACGCGCTCCCAAGCGCTCCCAGGCGCTCCCAGCGCTCCTTGGCGCTTTCAAGCGTTCCCGAGTGCTCCCAGGCGCTCCCAAGCGCTCCCAGGCATTTTTAAGCGCTCCCAGGTGCTCCCAAGCGCTCCCAGGCGCTCCTAAGTGCTTCCAAGCGTTCCCAGGCGCTGCCAGGCGCTTCCAAGCGCTCCCGAGCGCTACCAAGCGCTTTCAAGCGTTCGCAGGCGTTCCCAGGCGCTCCCATGTGCCCCCAAGCGCTCCCAAGCGCTCTGGGGCGCTCCCAAGCGGTCGCAAGCGCTCCCAAGCGCGCCCAGGCGCTCCCCAAGCGATCCCAAGCGGTCCCAAGCGGTCCCCAGGCGCTCCCCGCTCTCCAGGTGCTCCCAAGCGCCCCCAAGCGCTCCAAAGCGCTCCCAGGCGCTGCCCAAGCGATCCCAAGCGGTCCCAAGCGGTTGCAAGCGGTCCAAGCGTTCCCAGGCGCTCCCCAAGCGATCCCAAGCGGTCCCAAGCGGTCCCCAGGCGCTCCCAGGCGCTCTCCAGGCGCTCCCAAGCGCCCCCAAGCGCTCCAAAGCGCTCCCAGGCGCTGCCGGGCGCTCCCAGGCGCTCTCAGGCCCTCCCAGGCGCCGCCAAGCGCCCCCATGCGCTCCCGAGCGCTCCCAAGCGCACCCAGCGCTTCCAAGCGCTCTCAGGCGGTCCCAGGCGGTCCCAAGCGCTCCCAAGCGCTCCCAGGCGCTTCCCGGCGCCCCCAGGCGCTCTAAGGTGCTTCCCAAGCGCTGCCAAGCGCTCCCAGGCGCTCCCAAGCGCCCCCAGCTCCAAGCGCTCCCAAGCGCTTCCCGGCGCCCCCTGGCGCTCCAAGGCGCTTCCCAGGCGCTCCCCAGGCGCGCCCGAGGCGATCCCCAAGCGATCCCAAGCGGTCCCCAGGCGCTCCCAAGCGCTCTCCAGGCGCTCCCAAGCGCCCACAAGCGCTCCAAAGCGCTCCCAGGCGCTCCCAGGGGATCACAAGCGCTCCCAAGCGCCCCCAGGCGCTCGCAAGCGCTCCCAAGCGCTCCCAGGCGCTCCCAGGCGCTCCCAAGCGCTCCCAGGCGCTTCCCGGCGCCCCCAAGCGCTTCCCGGCGCCAAGCGCTGCCAAACGCCTCCAGACGCTCCCAGGCGGGCGCTCCCAGGCGCTCCCAGGCGCTCCCAAGCGCTCTCGAGCGCTCTCGGCGCGTTCCCAAGCGCTCCCATGCGCTCCCAAGCGGTCCCAAGCGCTCCCAAGCGCTCCCGGGCGCTCCCAGGCGCTGTTCGGAAAGTCGAAATGAAAACCAAGAGATCACCCTGCAAGCAAGATGCGGCTCCGAGAAATAGAAAGTTAGCCCCCCCATGCGAAGGGGGGCGAAGGGGGGTAGATTGACAGATGGATGACGCCCGAAGATGATCCGCCAGAAAGACCTTCCCCCCATGAGAAGGGGGGAGAGAGGGGGGTAGAAGAACCCTAAACCCTAAAGGGGTACTTTTGGGTGGGGGGTGGGAACGGGAACGAATAGCAGCCGACCCCCCCAACCTCTCGAAGGAGGGGGGGGTCGAGCTGCTTCCGCCCAGCGAGGCCCTAAATTCCCTGCCCACCCCACCGCGCATCACCGTCGCCGTCTACGAGAGACAGGGCATCTCTGAGATGCTTGAGCATGTTGCCCGAGTGGGTCGCCTTGGCAGCTTTTGCTGCTGCCCTCCCCCTCTTTTGGGGATTCGCGCTTCAATGATAAACCTCTCCTGATCCTCAACGAATATAGCACCCTAAACCCAAAGACCTTTTCCTCGAAGTGTTTCTGGGAGCGCCTGGGAGCGCTGGGAGCGCCTGGGAGCGCCTGGGAGCGCCTGGGAGCGCCTGGGAGCGCCTGGGAGCGCCTGGGAGCGCCTGGGAGCGCCTGGGAGCGCCTGGGAGCGCCTCGGAGCGCCTGGGAGCGCTTGGGAGCGTCTGGGAGCGCCTGGGAGCGCCTGGGAGCGCCTGGGAGCGCTTGGGAGCGCTTGGGAGCGCCTGGGAGCGCTTGGGAGCGCCTGGGAGCGCCTGGAAGCGCTTGGGAACGCGCCGAGAGCGCTTGGGAGCGCTTCGGAGCGCTTGGGAGCGCCTGGGAGCGCCTGGGAGCGCTTGGGAGCGCCTGGGAGCGCCAGGAGCGCTTGGGAGCGCTTCGGAGCGCGCCGGGAGCGCCTGCTTTGTTGTTCGCTGGGTTGTAAGCTTGTTATAACTCCAGCCAACCCTCTCGCAACCCAGTAGTAACGCTGCCATAACATATCTAACTCGGCCGTAAGGTTTACTAACCTTCGGAGGAGTTAGTAACCAAATATGTAGAGGTATGAGGTTATAAAAGACTTACATCGTCACCAACATAACCCAGTTATATCTGTATGTAACGTGTACACCGTACATACCAACACATAGTACCCACAGACATGTACAACAGTTGTATTTCGATCTGTATCGCACCATACGTACACACGTGCATGCACACATTTAGCGTTTGCGATTGTCGTACATGTGCGTGAACTTGTGTTTGACATCGGTAATCGCATTCTTGCCATCAGCCATGCATCGTTGACCGCTGCCTTCCGACATCGTGAGTCTGAAGTTGTATGGGACATCGTCGATTGTCTTTAGCGCCATCCGACTATCTGCTCACGTTCCGTAGCTTGTTTTGGCTTTGGTGTGGTTCAGTTTCTCTGGTAGCGGCGATCGTATATCGTGATTTGTGCGTTCGCATATCTATCCAGCTTGTTTTCAGTCATGCACTCTGGAGCGGCAGACGTTCAACAGTTTAAGGCCACGGCATGCTACAGAGAGCTCAACATGTTGTGCGACGAGTACGACGCCGAGAGCAAAGAGTCAGCAGGCAACGTGGAGCTGAAGGACCGCATCCTCGCGGTGTGCCACAAATACCAGCATTCGTACCAGCAGGTGTTCCACTGCAAGCAGGTGGGCGCCATGGAGAGCAACCGCGGAGGCGAAGGCGCCCAGTGGCGTCGCGCGCACGGGCGCGTGCAGGTCATCAAGACGTCAGGTTTCTCTTTGGCCGCCATCATGAACAATGCCGTGGCTGGCGAAGACAACCCCTACACCAAGGAGTACGCAAAGTACACGGTGAAGCAGTGTGCCAAGCACCCGTGTTTCGCAAAGTACCAGGAGGACGAGATTCGAATTGGGGCGTGGGGGGCAACGCATGCTCTTCACGGGTTTGCTTGCGTCCACGACCGCGTCAAGAGCGAGTACGAGAGCTTGACGAAGGACGGCTACATGGACCTCGACGTCGTGTGCAACCGAGACAAGAGGGGTCTACTCAGGGACGCGATCGTCAACGGTGTCAAGTTTACCGTCGTGAAGTGGGTCGTCCACGCGGCCTTGCCCATGGTTGCCAAAATCGTCGGCGACGCTCTTAACACGGTGCAGCAGACGTCCGAAGGTTGTCCCCCTTTCTTCTTTCCTCCGATGTCCTCCTCCCCCTTCTTTTCTTTTTCCATAGTATCTTTTCAGCCCCCTTTCGTTAGCGCGATAGTCGTCGTCTGCGTGTTTCGTGGTTTGTGTGCAGCGACAGTCAATTGCGGCATCGGTTGTTGTTGTCACGGCAGCGGCGGGCGCATCATATAGGCGGGGAGTGGTTCAGGCGAGACTTGGTTCCAGAACCTGTTGAGCATCATTGACGTGGCGTCCTCCATGGGCGCGCAGCCCGACTGGAAGGCCGTCGCCAAGAAGGTGTTGAAGTCGCAGCCTCCGAGAGCAATGGACATCCCAGACATGGTAGACTACATCATCAAGTGGGGCGGCATGCCCAGCGGTGGTTTGATCAAGGAGCTAGCGCCCCTGCTCAACCACTACGTGCCTTCCGACCGCGTGGTGTCAGGCTTGTTCTTCAAGCAGCTGGCGGAGCTCAAGTTCCCCATCGACTGCATGCCAGCGCACGTGGTGAACTCCGTCCTGTTTCGGCACGCAGCGGCGGAAGACTGCGTGAGGGACGGGTTCGCAGGGTATGTCACCAAGCCCGACTTGGCCATGCTCTCGAAGCCCGACAAACGCCAGGCGGTGACGCAGGCGAACGGCGCCCTGATGCGCGCGAAGGCCATGCTCGAGGAAGTGGAGTTGGACCCGTCAGTGAAAGAGTCGTTGAAGGGCCAGCTCATGATCGACGTCGTGGACTTCCTGATGGAGAAGAAGACAAGGCGAAGATCAAGGGCACGAGCTCCGATGGCAAGGGCAAGGGCGCCACGGGGAAGAAGGGGTTGGTGGCGATCCTTGAGGAGTTCATCGCCAAGTTGGACGGCAACCCAGGTGATGGCCCGACGCATCCATCAGAAGATGGTGCCGCCTCGTCAGCTTTGGCGGCAAATTTCGTGCAGTATACCGACGGTGGCGAGGCTTCGGGCTTGGGCCAGGCCGCTGCGCTCAACAAGGACATCGTTGTCGGCGCGCACTTGAGACTCCGAAGCCATCCGAGGGCACGCCGCTGGCAATGGTGGATATTTGGAAGATAACGGATGTCAGTGGCAATGGTACTGTTACTTGCAAGAATTTGAAATTTGACGGCGCGCTTGACGACGATAGCATTGCATCCAAACCATTGCAGGAAGTCGAAGAGGTGTTCCAGACTTGCAAGGCTAGAGAGTTCATGGCCAACTATCCCAACTGCGATGCTGTCAACGACAAGGACTGTATCACTTTCGAGCTCAAGGGCATGGTCTTTGCCGCGCTTAATGCGCTGCATCGCAAACACGGGGTGCAGCACGCCAGGTCCATGAAGAAACCTGTAAGGGCAGTGCTTGCCACGAAGGAGCTCGGCATTGGATGCTACGTCGCAGTGCCTGGTACTCGGTCCGTTGTGCCGCAGACGAAGGACGTCGCGGCGTGCCCGCCCAGGGCTCTCGAGGTCAGCGCCCCCGTGGACGGCGCCCCGAAGATGTTCATCATGCCGTCGCCGCCGACCGATGAGTTCGTTAGCCAGTACTGGTGCCTCCGCGTGGAGTCTGACAGGGCCAAGTGCAACTGCGAGCTCACCATGCTTACGGTGAAAGCGAAGCGCCCCGTGGTCGGCGAGAAGATGACGGGCCCAACGATCGACATCACCATCCCGTGCGCCACGAACTTCAAGAAGGTTGCCGAGCACGAGGAGCTCGTGCTTCACTTGGGGGCGGTTGCCACTACGAAAAAGGCGAATATATCTGAGCCCGTTCTTCAATCGAAGCGGGCTCGCAAGTCTGCGTGAGATCGCTGGGCATTCGCATGCGTGCGTCGCTCAGCGTGCGCACGCGGCTATCAGGATTGGGCGGGTGGGGAGCTCCAATTGTGGGCGAGCCCCAAGCGCCATATGAACGTGACGCGCTTTAGAGTTTGATGTGTAGTTCGGCCGATTACACACTCGTCGACCCTTATCGCGTCAATCGCTGTCGCTACCATAGCACGTCACACTTTCATCACTAATCGATGCAGTTGCCAGCGTGGCTCAATTGGTCAAGCATGGCTTTCGAACTCAAGCCAGCTTTTGAGGTCATCGGCCCTGGCGGTGTGAGCGTGCACATCCGCATCTACGAAGTTGGCGGCGGGCAGTTCTTCAGCTTAAGTGCAAACAGGCTCGCCGACAAGCTGTTCCTGCATGGGCTCAGGAGCAAGGAGTGCGACAGGCCGTCGAGTCGAACTACGCTGATCAACGACATACGCAAGCTCAAGGACGAGGCCGTCTATTCGGAGTGCAAGGTGAGGAACAAGCGCTGGACCAGGGAAGCGCTGTCGCGCTTGCTTGTGGCCGAAGATACGTTCAAGGAGGTCACGTTGCCTGCGATGGGCGATGAGCCGCCCCGCAGCATCAAGGTCGTCCTGAACAAGCCTGGGGTGCCTGATCTTCTGGTCGAGTGCAGCCCGTCGGCGCTCGCGTACCTGTCGAGGGTGATGCGGGCCCAGTTCGAGGCCTTCGGCAACGCGAAGCAGCACAAGCAGGAGTCCCCGATCGCGAACTTGGGTCTCATGCGCATGTGGGTCACCAACAAGAACGGTCGGGCTTGCGTTCGGGCTTGTAAGGAGAGCGACGACGGCGCCAAGGCCAGCAAGTACTTCAGGCTGGACAAGCACGGCAACTCTGTCGAGGTCGCGGCGGAGAAGGCTCAGTCCTGGCAGGTCGGCGATGGCGTCGCCGAGGCTCATTCTTGCGCGGAGGGCGCGAGGACGGCTAGTGAGGAGGAGGACGATCGAGTAAGAGCTGTGACTGATGCACGGTAGCACGGTGCCTGTGTAGAGCGTGCGACGCGGGGTTGTTTTGCATTCTCAGTCGTGTGTAGAGCGCATGCGTTGGGAGTTGAGCATTCGCTTCGTGGGCGGAGATGTTGCGTCATGTCGCCAATCACTGCGGGCTCGGTGGTCGTGTTGAGGAGCGCCGTGCAACAACACTTAACATGATAGGATACACAACTCGTCAATCGTAGTCGTGCCCATCATCCGCATCCTTCTACCGCGCGCATGCTCCCCTAAACATATCGTCATCATCGCCCATGTGGCACATTGTGCGCTCTGCGTATGTACACCCACGTTACTACTCGGCCATCGCGGCACATTCAGGACATTGCTATCACATGAAGCATTGGTTCGTTAGCATGCCAATTGTAGACCACCAGTGGCCGACTGACCGATGCGACCCCCATTATCATCATCATCGCCATCGCTTCTGACACCCACGCTGAGGATCTCATACGAACGATGGTCGACACATGCCTGCCGACGCCCTTGCTTCAGCCCCCATCAGCGACTTCATGACGCCCCGTATATGTATGTATATGTCTATGTATGATCATCGTCATTGCCATGACTCACCATCATCAACCGTTGCTCGGATCAGTATAGAAATTATGGGCAACGTAACGTCCATCATCGTTGTCATCGCCATTGCCGTTTTGGCTTTCTCGAGCCTTTGAGCACCGCTCGGGGCTCCAGCGAGCACGCGCCCCACGGGCCCGACGCTCCAGCGCGCCGTCGTGCTGCGCTCCTCCATCGCGTGCCATGGACGAGCACGCGCAGGAGCTTGCGGCCTACGTGCGCGAGCACGCGATCCCTGTGCCAGTTGCCGTCCTCACATACGGTGAGGTACAACACGGCAAGTCGGTCTGGGCGTCGCGGATCGTCGAGGAGTCCGACATCGTGTCGTTCAAGGTGGACCTGAGGCAGGTCATGCGAGATCCTGGGTTGGACGGAGTGTCGTACGAGCAGGATGGCTTCTCGCCGAAGACCATCTTGAGCGTGTTCGGCCAGAACACATTCATGCGCGCCGTGAAGGAGGTCGTGCACGGCGTCTTCGCGGCCGCGGAGCAGCTGATTCTCGAGCCCGACATCAAGGGCGTCGTGGTCTTGATTAATTGCTCCAAGGGCTGCCATCGCAGCAACACGTTGGGGAGGGCCACCAAGGAGTGCTTGAACTACGTGCGCAACGGCGACAACAACAGGGTGTTCAACGTCGAGTGCTTTCACATGTTCAACCTCAAGACCTCTGAGCACCAGAGGGTCATCGCGCAGGCGAGGCAGTGGGCCACCAAGCCGTGGGCCATGATCGCCGATCCTTTCGATCGCGGTTACGCGTTCGACGTGGTGTCGCAGAGGATCGAGAGCCAGCAGAACTACGACGAGATGTGGTCGATGATGGCGAGCATGAACAAGCACCATGAGACGGAAAACGGCAACTGGGTGCTGCTGGCTGGCGCTCCGCCTGCAGGCGCCACCGACCTCGGCGACGTGCAGCGCGCTCCGAGGCCGTCGTCCACGGGCGCGCGTCGCCCCACGACGCCACCGCGGAGGGCCGACGACGACGACGAGGTCGTGGAGGTGCAGCCGAAGAAGAGGCCCAAGGCCGAGGCGGTGGCCAAGCATGGGCCGACACCGCCAGCCACGGCGCCGCCAGCCTACCTCAAGGGCGGCGCAGCGGCTGCCGCGGCCACATCGGCTGCCACGCCGACGGACGTCGTGACGAGCGCGTTGCAGGCCGTGGTGCTGGCGCTGCAGGCCCAGCAGGCCGCGCCGCCACCCGCGGTGCCCGCGGCGCCGCCGCCGTCGATCGCGGTGCCGAAGGTGGTGCCGCCGACGGCCTCGCCCTTCATGCAGGCGCCGCAGGCGGCGGCGGCGCCGCTGGCAGGACCACCGCAGGCGCGGCTACTAACCGTCAAATGCCAATGCACCTCCACCTATAGGGGGAAAGGGTGCTACCTCACGGGGTGGGGGAGGGAAGGGGGTCGGGAATGGGGTTAGGCAATAGTTAGTTTGCATTGGAGCCATCGTGGGCCGTCGCACGCAACCGGCGCACAGCCTCGCAAGTCTGTGTCTGCGAGCTCCCCCAGCAGACAGTGCTAGGCACTCGCGGTGGAGCTCGCGGGTGGCGACTTGCGGTGCATCATGGCGGCCCAGTGGCACTGGGCCTTCGAGAAAACAAGAACCCCCTCCCCCGCCCCCCCCAGGTCGTGAGGGGAGGAGGCCAGGAAAACGGAGAGGACAGGACGATGGATGAGGTATGATATAATGAAGGGAGGGGTGGTGGTGTGCGAGGAGGATGATAACGATGATGATGAGGAGCAGGATGAGGAGGTGGATGATGAGGATAAGAGTCCCATGACAGTGTCCAACTCCGTGACGCGATAAACTGGTAGCCCCATTGGGCTCTCTTGGCTGTTCGCCCGCAGGTCTCCGAGAGGCATTCGGGTGAACGCCAACCGACATGCTCAACTCTCGGACGCCTTGAACAGGGAGGAGGAGGAGGAGAAGGAGGAGGAGGAGGAGGATGACGATGATGATGAGGAGGAGGAGGAGGAGCATGATGAGGGTCGCCCGAAGGACGTGCCGCTCGAGCCGTGGGAGACCTTCGAGTTCGACCCGCGCGCCTGGTCGACGGTCCTGCGCCGTGCTGGTGTGGACGACACCTCTCGCATGGAGCTGTTCCTGCTGGCGCAGCTCGGCGACGAAGGCAAGCGGGAGGCCAACCAGGTCATCTCGAAGGTGCTGAAGCAGCAGGCCGACGGCACCGAGGTGCGCAACGTGAGCGCCTTCGTGCACAGCTGCGTGCGCAATGCGCGCCACAGGTCGACGGGCGGACACGTGTACACCTTGAGTTGTTCACGTCGCATTGGGCTGTGGGCGCACATCAGATCGATGATCGAGCTCGTGCGATTGGTCTAGAGTTGGATGATGAGGTGTTGGGGCGTTGCCCAGTGGGCAACGCCCCAACGTGATGATCATCACCGCGACGTCGGTCCAGTTCGAATGATCGTCGAACGTTCGGCCGATTCGGTCGCGATCGGTTGGGCCAACTTCGGGGCTCGCGAACGTCGGACGTACCCGTGTCGTTCGCAGATCGTACGCCCACGGCCCAGCGCGAGTGGCATACTCAAGTATCGCGAGCCGCTCGTATCAGGGTTGGCATCCAGTATGAGCCGACGATTTGAGCGACTTGCTGCTCGGCGTGAGCGGCTCGCGCGCCGCTCGGTGCGAGCAGCCCCGCACTCGCGCGCAGCCCGCGCGCATCTCGCGCGCAGTTTGGCGCGCGTGCGCCCGCGTGCGCCCAGGGGTCCAGAGAGCAGCGTGCCCTGGACCCGTAGGAATTCTAATAGGGGGCCATCTGGCCCCGTAAGTGCAGAGGCCCAATCCGAGTCATGTACGGTCCCATGGGTCCTGGGGCCTCGAGGCCCATCACGTCCAGGGGGTCCTGGGGGGGTCGAGTCCAGGAGCAAACCAGTTAAGTGATGTGCAGCGCGCGCAGTGGGCTTACGGACCACTTCCCACGCCTTTTCGAGAGCCTGCTGCAGCGTGCTCAACATGTATCCGTGCGCGATGCGTGGAGGCAGCCTGCCCCCCTCCCCCTTCTCCAATGCAGTGTGCAGCTATCTGTTTTGAGCATGTTGGGGAAGGGGCGTGAGCACGATTGATTTGGGAATGGCTCGTGACAGCAACGAGGTGTCGACGCATGCGACGACCACGGCAACCATGACGAGACGCATGACGGTGACGGCGTCGACGACGTCGGCGTCGGCGACGGCGACGATGGCGACGTCGACGGCTGCAAACTGCTGCCAGCTTGGGGGTCTCCTGGGCCCCATCGTTATCGGCTTCGACTATCTGCTGACTGTCGTCGTCGTCGTCGGCGTGCCCGCTATCGATGCGACAATCGATTATCGCGCGCAATGTCATGACATGTTCACGCCACACTCCCGCTCACGTAGTTGCATGTGGGCTCATCGTCGACCATGTACGCTCGCATGTACATTGATGGCATCTCGCAAACGCGGGGCCAGCAGCTCGGTGAGCGGCGGCATCGCGAAGCGACAACGTGGTGAGTTATACGAGAAGCTAGCGCAGTGCGGCACGAAAACTGGGGTGGTGAAGGCGCTGAGCGCGCTACAAGAGGCAGGTGTGCTGCAGGAGGGCGTCCTGCATGATAGCCCGTCAGCCCTCAGACGGCAGTTGCGCGAGTCAGTCGCCCAGCACGGCCATGCAATGACGCCGTACGGGGCCGTCATTCAGCAGTTCGACTTGGGGTTGCCAGAACTTCGCCGTTGGGATTATATACACCCAGTGGCGTTTCTGAATTACGCGTGCGGCAGGTCGCCACATTTTGCCAAGATCATGGCGGACTGTTGCACTGGCCGCCCACTTCGCATCATCATTTACATCGACGAAGTGTGCCCTGGCAACCCACTTCGCCCTGAGAAATCGCGAACATTACAGGCGATCTATTGGGCGTTTGCGGATTGGCCGCAGTGGTTGCCCCAGCGAACAATGGCATGGCCGACTTCCGGCACGATTCGATCAACGTTGGTGGAGAAATTTCCTGGCAAAGTGTCAGGCCTCATGCGCAGGATCATGCGCGTGTTCTTCCCTCCCGAAGGGCACTCGTTCAAGCACGGCGTCAGCCTCCCCGCACACGACGGACATGAATTCATTGTCACAGCAACGTTTCGTGGATTTCTATGTGACGAAAAAGCTCATAACCAAATTGCTGCCACGAAAGGCGCAAGTGGTACTAAGCCGTGTATCACATGCAAGAACGTGTTCAACCGCGTACCCGATGCAGCGCTCGTCCCTGGCGCGGTGTCGATCCGTTGCTGGGGCCGCGCGTTGCTTGACGAGTACACGAACGACGAGGTCTACGAGGCATGCGACCTCATTGCAACCAGTCCCGTCGATCAGCGAGCCTTGCTGCAGCAGTGCCTTGGCATCAAAGTCGTGGATGAGGGCATCATTGAAGATCGGTACCTGAGGCAGATCTTTAAGCCAATCGACCATACGCTACGAGATCCCATGCACGTATTCTTGAACAATGGCATTGCCAACGTTGAGATCGCTTATCTATGGCAGGCGGTTCGCGCTCACGACTTCAAGCTCGAGGTGATGCAGGACTACATGATGCAGTGGCGCATACCCAATCGACATGGCAAGGTCGATCGCAAGTGGCTTAGCAAGAACAGGTTTGGGACGAAGTGCACATGCCTATCATCATTCTCTGGTATTTTGCTGACCATGATCCCAATCCTCGTGTGCTTTCTTCAGGACGTCGTTCCTCGCGGAAGCCCTTTGCAGGAGCATAAGCGATGTTTTGTTGCGTTGGCAATGCTAGTCGGTATATGTTCGCAGATTGGACCGTCAGATGCGATGGAGTACGTTGACGTGTTAGATGGCTTGCTGAGGGTGCACGGCGAGATGTTCACTCGCTTGCATCCAGCTGCAGCGAGGCCGAAATTCCACCAGGCCCTGCACTTGCCTGAGAACATGAGGTACGTGGGCAAATTGCTGTCGTGCTTCGGGACGGAGAGAAAGCACAGGATTACCAAGCGATGTGCGTTATATGTATTCCGACACATCGACAACACAGTGATCAAAGATATCCTTTCCAGGCAGATGGTTGCCTTCACTGGTGATTTAAGCTTGTTCCAAACAAAATACCTTGGCCCCTGGTCTGAGCAAGATGTGCTGGGCACGACATTCCACGTGTCGAACTTGGCCGTGCTACGGCACGGACAGGTCGCCCGCGGGGACATGTTGTATATGTCCTCGGACGAGGTTGTGGTTGCCGATGATTTCTGGCAGGTGGCGATGGCATTGTCGCTCGCGTGACGAGGTGTCGCAATAGCGGACTGGGTCATAATTGTTGGGAATCAATTGATGAAAGGATCATCGTGGATTGTGATGACATCGTCGATGCAGTTACGTGGTGCATCGTGCAAGGCACGATCCGCCGAGTTATTCCTCCAGCCAGAGTCCTTGCAAAGCAACCGTCCACTGATGGTGATATCATGTTCTAATTCTCGGGCCTTCATCTCATGCGTGCGCTGTTTCACTTCGTGGTCGCGGATGTCGGTGCTGTTATGGTTCGTCGTTCAATGCATCGCACATTGCCCAATACAATCATCACGTCGGTCATCGTATTGCCTTATCGTCGCCAATCACACTCACGCACGCGCCCCATGTATTATGTCACGTTCGCACGTGTCGCTATCCGTATCGCTTTCGTATAGCTGTCTGGCTCAGCAACGCTTTGTTTGTTTGGCTCGGCCCGTCGATCTCATCACGAGTGCCTCATGTCAAGCATTCCAAGTGCCGATGCGTTCCGCCGCGCAGTCCAGGATACCCACGGCGCCGTGCTCCCTGAACTCCCAACGTCGCCCATGGAATGGAACAGGGAGGAGGATTTCGTGCGCCCAGGCGACGTCGTATTCGCGTCGTCGTCGGGGCGGGGCCCCCCGTTGCGTGCCCACGCGCTGCCAGGGGCCGTGTGGCAGCTCATCGGCGCCATCCGCGACGACGGTGAGTGCGACACCCGCGAGATGAACGATCGTGCATGGCAGTTTGGCTACTACGTGCTCACGTACGCCGACTTCTGCTACGATGATATCATCGAGGTGATGAACGTCCAGGGCGGTGCCAAATGGACGCTCGGTGATGAGCATTGTCGAGCCAATCTGGCCGTGGGCCTCGCGCCAGCTTGCCCATCAGGCTTTCACGCCGTCTACGCGCTGATGTGGCAACCGAAGGCGGGCTTCGGTGACTTCGGCGGTCTGACCTGCGCGGCGCATGGGACCGTGGTCGGAGCAACGTTTGTGGGTCACATTCCGTCTTGGATTGCCCGTAGCATCAATGACAATGCAAGCGACCCCGATGCATCCATGCAGTTGTGAGTGGTTGTTCGAGGCGAGGTATCTCTCTATATAAGGACGTGTTCTCTATATCTTGAAACGCATCAGCGAAAAACATCATCAACGCCATCCTCATCGTCATCATCATCGTCCAGTCACTACGTCTTTGTCGTCACCGTCGGTTGTCGACCTCGCAACCCCGCCTGCGCCGTCAGCGTTTGAACGTGCATGTATGTCCAACAACAGCGGCGCATCGATGACCGATGATTGTCAAGCTCACGCGTTGTCCTCGCGCTGCGCACTGCATGGCATTCGATGTCCAATTGTCGGTTACACCGTCGGCTGCCGACGTGATTGATTGTCGAGCGACTCGCCGATATCAATGGTACACACCGTGCATTACACCACACAGCATCGACAACCGCGAAACGATTGCTTATACATGCATATACGGTACCATATGACGAACTACAACACACGATACTCGATGCGAGGAGGAGGGTGAGGAGGAGGAGGGGGGTGAGGAAGATGGGAAGGAGGGGGGGGACGGGGAGGAGGGGGAGGGGGGGGGAGGAGGATGCGGAGGGGAGGGTGAGAGAGGAGGAGGGAGGTAGTCGTTGACGTTGGCGTCGCGGTGTGATCTTCGGTGGCATTGTCGCCCCCCATTACGTGCAGACCCAATCCGCTCGTTCGGCAAGCGGGGCCCTTCCGTTGTGCACAAAAAATCAGCCCTTTAGTTGTGCGAAAGCGGCGCCCTTTAGTGTCGCGTGCACTGTGCCCTTTAGTTGTATGAGGCGGAGCCCTTTGATTGTGCAAGCATGGGGCCCTTGATGCCATCGAATGTCGAATGTGCATCGTCGTTGTCCATTAGCTGCTCTCGTCGATTGTCGAACGATCGTCGCCGCTGGTCGTAGCTATAGCCGCGTGTGCTAGAAGATCGGACATTGGCGAGTCTACGCAACCATGCTGAATCTGTGCAAAGCCTCCCTGAACTTCATCAGTCGGGAGCAACAGATCTTCGGCGACGCGTGGACTGGCCTGGAGGACGTCGGTTTGTCAACGGGGTGATGTGGAAGAGCGCAGCGGGAAACTACAGAGCCATGTGTGTGTAGAGACAGAGAGAGAGAGAGAGAGAGAGAGAGAGAGAGAGAGAGAGAGAGAGGGAGAGAGAGAGCGAGAGAGAGAGAGAGAGAGAGAGAGGCAGAGGCAGAGAGAGGAAGCGGGGGAGGGATAGTGCAACGATGACATGACGACGACGACGACGACGATATACGCGATCTTACGATTACGCCACCCACACACACCCCGTATTCTGCCGACCCCCAACAGGAATCTCGCCAGTCTCGCGTATCGCATTTCTTGGAGGCCGTGAAGAGCCTCCCCCGGGACATCGACGGCAGCACGGCTGCGTTGGCGGCGTTGGCTGAACCCACGCATATCTTCAAGGACGGGCAACGGGGTGCAATGGCGTCGGCCATCTCTTTGCGCATGAAGGGCGGGCGCGCCAGCAGTTCGGGGACCTCGCAGACTCAGACTCACTTGCACCTGTGCCATTACTTAACAGAGGGGCTTTGGGGGACCATTATGGATAAGGACAACTCCTGGGAAATGAAGAAGGAGACGATGGCCGACTTCCTCATGCAGATCGGGGTGCGTCACCCGTCGGACCCTACGGTCAAAGACGTGTTGGCCATCTTGTCTCATTGTCACGGCCGCTCGCTCCAGCCCGATGAGGCGTACGACCAGCTCCACACATTCAAACTGAAGATGTCCGCCAAGAGGCTGATCACCCCTGGCCAGATGGGGTTGCTGAACTACCCCTTGGACCCCAAGGACTTCGTGAAGCAGTGCCCGCGGGCGTGCGCCGACGGCGATGGCCCCGTCAAGACGAGGATTGAGCCAATGAAGATCAAGCAGATGACACGGAAAGATTTGATGCCTGCGAGGTCCACCAACTTGGCAATCGGGGGGAGGCAGCGAGCCGCGGAGAGTTCGTCGGCCAAGTTTGCCAATCGGAAGGAGCGAAGCGACGACCTCGCGGAGCTGCTGCTGCTGCGCAGGTTGAAGGACGAGGGCGGGTCTCCAATGGCAAGAGGCGCTACGCCTCGAAGGGCCCTGCAGTCGCGGCGTGCCTCGCGATCGAGGACCAGCATGCCTGCGGGAAGGTGGCGGTCGAGGTGGAGGGGGGCGACGGGCCGCCTGCAGACGCAGCCGCGCCCGCTCCAGCAGGCATTGCGGCTATCGTCGCGGCTGGCAAGAAGGTGTTGGAGAATGCGAAGGTACGAGGAAGAAGAAAGGGGACGACTCCGACGAGGATGAGGCCTCCGACGACGAGGAGGTCCCCTTGCTGGGTGGCAAGCCCGCCGCGGCGGTTCCACCCCGCAAAAGGCCCTCCGCGGCGCCTGCCTGCAAGAGGCCCTCGGCGGCGCCGAGTGCCGCGGGCAGCAAGAAGGCCAAGGTCTCCGAGACCACGGCGGAGCTCTTGCGGCGCCTCCCGAAGGACTTCTCCAAGAGCTTCTTGAAGCGAGAGGTGGCCACGCGGATCTCGCGTGGGGCTTTCACCACGCGTGGCTACGCGCTCTTCAAGAAGACAGACAAGGTGGCGGCCTCCGCGGCCTACAACGTGGCCGCCCGCTTTTGGGACCAGGTGCACGGCTGAGTTGGGCACGTGCACTCGTGCGGTCAGCTGTGTGCGCTACGTGGGCCATATAAAAAATCGATTGTCAGGAAGATTTGTAATGTCTTGCGTCGGTGCCAACAACTTCCGATTTTCGCAGCATTCACGTTCAAATGCGACATTATATACTATTGTGTAACAGTCGGTTGTCGATCATACATGTGCTGTATACGTATATAGCAGTTAAAACGCATGCGTAACCTAGATATAACCTGTGCCGTTTTGGACAACATACGTAACTAGTTCTAACTACTTGCAGAAGTTATAACCAGCTTACAACACAACGAACAACAAAGTGGGAGCGCCGGGGAGCGCCTGGGAGCGCCGGAGAGCGCCTGGGAGCGCCTGGGAGCGCCTGGGAGCGCTTGGAACACATGTGGGAATTTAGGGGCCAGCGGCCCTAAACCCTAAAAGGCTGTAGTTTGGGAGGTTGCCGGCCATGCGGCCGGGGGTGGGAAGATGTCGCACCTCCTGCCCCCTTCGCCAAGCTTGATCGGGTCGGCTAAACGCCCCCCCAATCAAGCTTGCCGAAGGGGGGGCAGCCTTGCCTGGACTGTCGGCCGCTGCGCGCCCGAGAAGCCCTAAACCCTAAACCCCAAAACCCTAAAGCCCTAAACTGCAGGCGCGGACCTGGGGGCGCGCACCGCCACGCCTGTAAGGATCTGCTAGTGAGAGCGAGCTGCAAGTCGAGCTCACCGCGATCATAGGCCTGCCGGCCCGAGGCGGTGCTTCGCTTGCAAAATGATAACCCCTAACCCTCGGCCGGATGCTCGGAGATACCGCTCGGCTTTTCGCCCAGCGCTCTCCAGAGCTTTCCCCCAGAACATTCCCCCGGAGCTCCCCCCCAGAGCTCCCCCCCAGAGCTCCCCCCCAGAGCTCTCCCCCAGAGCTCTCCCCCAGAGCTCCCTCCAGAGCTCTCCCCCGGAGCTCCCCCCCAGAGCTCTCCCCCAGAGCTCCCCCCCAGAGCTCTCCCCCCAGAGCTCTCTCCCAGAGCTCTCCCCCAGAGCTCTCCCCCAGAGCTCCCCCCAGAGCTCCCCCCAGAGCTCTCCCCCAGAGCTCTCCCCCAGAGCTCTCCCCCAGAGCTCTCCCCCAGAGCTCTCCCCCAGAGCTCTCCCCCAGAGCTCTCCCCAAGAGCTCTCCCCCAGAGCTCTCTCCCAGAGCTCTCTCCCCAGAGCTCCCCCAGAGCTCTCCCAGAGCTCTCCCCCAGAGCTCTCCCCCAGAGCTCTCCCCCAGAGCTCTCCCCCAGAGCTCTCCCCCAGAGCTCTCCCCCAGAGCTCTCCCCTCGAGCTCTCCCCCAGAGCTCTCCCCCGGAGCTCCCCCCCAGAGCTCCCCCCCAGAGCGCTCCCCCAGAGCTCCCCCCCAGAGCTCCCCCCCAGAGCTGGGGGGGGCTACGCGGGCGACTCTGCGCCCGCAAGGGTCGGGGTCGCGCGCGTAACTTTCGCGACGGACGGCTCTCGAATCGCGCTAATGCTGACATATCTGTTTCTGGGACGCACATCACTCACTCAGGCTGACGCCAGCACTCCTTCCCCCCTTGATAGGGGGGAGCGTGGGGGGTAGATCCCTAAACCCTAGAAGCAATGACTCTGGGTGGATGGGGTGGGACAGAACGCATCCATCCATCCCCCCCTACCCTAAACCCTAAACCCTAAACCCTAAACCCTAAACCCTAAACCCTATGAGACGAGAAGTCCTCGGACACCGAACTTGCCATGGACAGGGTTCCAGCTCGCACGCTTGAAGTCCCAACTTTGCGAAATCGACTTTCACGGTTTCCCACCAGTGACGAGGAGCTTCGCCGATGCAGTATCCAGGCTTCATGACCTTGAGCACCTCGCCTTCCTTGACGTTGAATGCGCGTCGTAGCACAGGATCGGGTTCAATGAAGAGGTCCTTCTCGAGCTGGTTCGCCTGAAGAAATGCCGATGTCACGTCGCCTTTGATCAACTTCCAGTGGTTCGCGGCGGCCACGGTCAGCGTGATGTTGCGAGCCCGCCGGGGGGCCGTTCGACTGGCAGTGGGCTCCTTCCCGAGGTCCTTCGTCTGGTAGCCGAGGAGGACGAGCCGCGCCTTAGCCTTCCCGTCCGACTTTCTTGTGAAGAGCCAGCGTGCTCGAATGACATCTGCAGCATCCTGTACTCGTTCGGCTGCACGGGTCGTAGTCCCTGGTGTTGTTGCCAGTTGCCGACCTCCTTCGCGATGGCCACCTCGAACTCCTTCCGTTCCTCGGCGTTCATCTTGGACCAGGTCAGCTCGACTTTGTCCTTGCGGCGCTGGTTGGTCAGGAAGCTATCGGCCATGTTCGGAGCCGCAATCGTCTTGGTGACCTTCTTGCCGTTCTCCTCGCAGAGGTATTCGAAGTAGACCGTCTGGAGCTCGTCGCTGCCGAGAAAGATGTCCAACTTGTCCTTGTACAGGTCCACGTAGAGGTCCATGTCATCATTGGTGTCGTTCCCCTTCTGCCACTTCTCGGGTGGTCGGTGCAGGTCGAGCTCCGGGCCGCGGTGAGTCATTCGATAGCGAGGTCGTGGTTGTGCTGACGATGCCCTTGATGATGAAGATGCCCCGCTCGGTCTCGGTGGAACAGATGCTGCTCGTGCTGCTGGTGCCGCGGGTCCTGGTTCGCCAGGAGGGGGAGCAGGCGGCTCTTCGGCAAGAGGTGCTTCAGCAGGAACTGTGGGTCGCCCTTCCTCCGGTGGAGCTGCAGGTTCGGTTTCAGGCTGAGCTAAAGATCGCGGCGTCGTCGCCTGTGACGCGGCGGGCGCGTCGTTCGCCTCCGCTGAAGGCGGTGGTGCGGCAGGTTCTCCTGAAGCTGGTTCGTCCTGTCTATCGTCAGGTTCGTATTCTCGGAGTCCTGGGCGCTGATGGTCAAGAAGGTCCTCGAACGTCCCCGACTTGGCGGTCTCCAGAATCTCCGTCATCGTCTTCCCAAGGTTGGCTTGCTTCTGCAGCTCGTTGATCATCTTCTCAGCTTCCGATGCGGCTCGGAGTTCTTCGGGGGCACAGCGGATGAGCGTATTGCCATGTGAGATCCAGACCACGGATGTCACCTGGGTCCTGCCGTCCACGTGACGCTTCTCTTGAAGAAGTACTCGAGCGGGTCCGTACCAGCTTCCTTTCTTCCCAGGTCGGTTCTCACGTCCTTTGCCGTCTCGCCAGAAGTAGACCAAGTCCCCTGGGTTCCACAGCTGGTAGACACGGTTCCGGGCGTTCTCAGCATGTCGTCGCCGCTCAGCATATTCGCACTCCAGGTATCTCTTGCGTGCGAGGAGACGTCTCTGCTCCTGGGTCTCCCCAGAGTCGTCGTTGATGATCGCGAACGGGTTGTTCGAGGCCGACATCCCCGACACTCCCAGTACGTGTTCGAAGGGGGAGTGGTTCCCGACCTTGTCCATGGAGTTGATGGCGCTGACTGCCCAGGATACCAGTTCGTCGACTGAGCACTCTGGCTCGTGGTGGGCCATCTTGGTCATCAGGCGCTTGAACAGCTGGATCCTTCTCTCGACCTTGCCCATCAGCCAGTGAGCTTCGCCAGGTGCGATCCACATCTCGATGCCGTTGTCCGATGTCCACTTGGCCACGGCTTGAGAGCAGTGGAAGCCCTCGGCGTCCAGACGTAGGAGAGAAGGTCGGCGATAGTGAGTACACCACGACTCCCAAGTGCTGATCACCTCCTTGGCTGTGCGGTTGCTGTTCCGGTCGCCCTTCTTGCCGTGATACGTGGCGCTGGTGAGTCCAGAGCCTTCGTCCAGGTTCAGCGTCATGGTCGGGAGATAGCCACTCGAGACCATCCGATGCCAGTACTCCAAGCACCCCAGGGATCTCCACTCCCGAGGCCACTCGAACAGCCTTAGGTAGTTTCCCAACATGACAGCCGTGACACTTGAACTCCAGGGCTAACTTGAGGACCTGGGTCGGTGCTCCTGATGCCTTCAGGATCTTGTAGAGCGTCCTGTTGCTGGGATGTCCGAGGTTGCGGTGAAGTCGAGAGAGCCGTTGTTCGATCTCGAGTGTCTCCTTTCTCGAGAGGTCGCTGTCGAGGCCCAAGCCCTTGAGCGTCGTCGCGGCGTCCTCCATCTCGATGTCCTCTGGGTCGTCCTCGGCGTCTGGCATCTCGGTGTCGTCTTCCTCTGGGATCTGCTCAAGACTCGTGAAGATCTCCATGCCGAACTGCGCGCTGTCGTTCTTCTTCAGGATGTGCTTCGCCCAGGCCTTACACAGCGCTGGCGGGTAGTAGGCCGTCTGCGCGACCACGGGACCGTCCTCGATGGCATGATGGTGGTGGTTGTCAGCACGTCCAGGTCGGTCAGAGCAGTGACGGCCCAGCTTCCCGGCGAACTCCGAGTCTGTGGAGCACATGCGCCAGCCCTTCTTCATCAGTAGCCCAGAACGCACGTCTCGGAGTCCATAGGCACACCCATGAATGATCGTCTCGTGCATCTCAGACCGCATCTTCTTGAGAGATGGTGAATGCTTCCAGCTGCGGCTGTTCCATGGCTGCTCCAGGTCGATGTGGCAATCTAGGATCTTCTTGGCTTCCTCGGAGAGCAAGAGGCAGTTGCGCTGAATACGACGGGCCTGACGTATCTTATTCATGAGCTGCTTCCGCTGATCCTCGGTCTTCTGGTTGAGGTTCTGAATCGGACAGTCCGCGGTGCACGGCGGGCTGAGTACCAGACGTCCTGGGCCTGGTCCGACGCAGGAGATGTACAGCTCGTCGGAGTCCAGTTGCGGTTGCCATGTCGTAGCCGTTGAACAAACCACATCGTGCGACCAGGCCACCTTGGGAGAGCACGGCTTGTCCGAGAGCTGACGTCTCGGGGCAGCAGACCCCCATCAAGTCGACGCGCTTCGTCTTCGTAAGTTCGAGCATGTCCGTCGCCACGTTCTGGTAGATCCCCTCATCGATCTTCTCCTTCACCTGGTAGAACTTCTGAAGGTCCGCCATGTCCAGGTGCTTCGGCGAGATCTCTTCTTCATGGCCTCCGGCAGCTCGGAATCGTCCAGCATCGTGTCCTTCTCGTTGGGCAGGAACTCCCATGGGCCCTCGGGGTCCGTCTTGGCCAACTTCGTCGCGAGCCGCCTCCAGCGCATAGCCACGGCTTGGCTCCTGATATCCACCGCCTGCGGGTCCTCGGGCTCCACCATCTTGATGCACTGATGGCTCTTCCCGCCCGTGCAGCTGCAACCCCGCTTGGTCCGATTGGGCGCCCCGCAGCATGCACACTTCGATCTCGGAGGGGCCAGTTGCGCTGGTGTCGGTGGTGGCGACGCGAAGGTCCCCGTCTGTGTTAGCAACCGCGGCGGTGGGATGCTGGCCACGGCAGCCAACATTGCTGGAGGAGGTGGCGGTCCGTAGATGGGCACCAGTCGTAGGCAGTAGTGGCTCTTGCCCCCCACGCAGCTGCATCCGCGCCTCGTCCTCCCTCTCTCGCCACAACATGAACACTTCCCCACTGGGTCGTAAGCCGATGTCGGAGTTGACGGACTGTTGATGGGAGGTGTCTTTGGCAGTGATGGTGTTGGCGTAGGTGGCGCCGCTGTTGAGGTAGCCGTCGAGCTCGCTGGTGCTGATGACGCCTCCGTTGGTGGGGCCCTTGACCGAGGGACTGCCCACGCTGGCCGCGACGCTGGCGGCGGCGGCTGTCCCGATGAGGGCGCCGAAGAAGATTTGCTGCATGACATCCACGGGGTTGGGCCCGCTGTGGCTCGAATATGTAGGATATGAAATGGAAGCTAAACGGCAGTCCACACACGTGGGAGCGCAACATTCTTTGGCCACGCGAGGCTGAGGCTCGGACTTGGTTATCTCTTGGACCTTTCTGAGGCTCTGTTTGGATGGCAGGGTTCCTTTTGGGCTCCCAAGTAGCTCTGACGTAGGAGGTCCACTGCATATGGTCCCAAGAGTTCCCGTTGATCCCGTAAAACACCTAGAGTTAGAACAGCTCGGAGATAGCGTTTTCATCTGTGAAGTTCGGGTCGCGTTCGAAATCGACGACGGTCTTGATCGCCTCGATGTTGGCATCGGTAGCGTACGTGTTCGACTCGTCTCCGCAACTCTCGTAGAACCAGAGGTTTGGCTCGGTGATGAAGTGGTCTCGGACGATGCTGGAGGCTTATCGGAACGGTCTTGTCGACAGGGTCCTCTCGAGGCTTCTGGAGGATCACGTTTGGGCCCCCCCGATGATGAAGATGACGATGGAGATGGAATCTCGCTCGCCGCCGCCACCAGGGGGTGCTGTCCCTAGCGCGCGGCAAGACCGCCAGCGCCGCCCGTGCCGGGCTCCTCCGGCTTCTCGTACAGTACGGCCAGGCCCGCCTCCATCGGATTCTCCGTAGAGCGAGCTGGCGTCAAGGGTAAGGGAACCTCTCTCCACCACTGCGGCGTCGACAGGTTGATCGCCAGGTGCTTGCTGGAGGGCCGCTCGCAGTAGAAGATCTTATTCCCAAGAGTCGGCAAGCCCAGCCAGTTCCGCCCACAGTCCACGACTACCTTCAAGTCGTCAGTCAGGATGTCCATGCCCAGCAGGATGGGGACCCGATTCGCCATCACCGAGAGGCTCACGGGGTACAGGTTGGGGCCCGCAAACACCTTGCCAGTGACCGACCCCATGGAGCTCTTCCGAAGCCCGTTCCCGAAGGTGAAGGAGCAGACCTCGTCCTTCGTCTCGAACTCGACCCCGTGCTGATCCAGCATCTCGTACATCAGGTTCTCCACGCTCTCGATGCCGCCTAAGCTCCGGGTCGCTCCGATGTCCAGGATGGCCCAGATCCCCTCGCGCTCCAGCAAGTAGACGTACTCGTCCAGGGCCGACAGGATGAAGCCGTTGTGGGTGTTGTGGCTATCGCCACTCGTTTTCGTCGTCAGCTTGTTCTTGTTCGGGCAATCCCTGGCGCGATGACCGAACTGACGGCACAGGATGCACTTCATCTTGGCCATGTCACGGCCTGACTCGAATCGCACTCGACGATCGGCTTGACCCCGTCCACGTCCCTTGCCAGGAAGTCGCGGTCGGCTCTCGTGATGAGGCCGAGGGGGTGGTGCCGCCCGCTGGTCCGTCAACTCGCTCTTGGGCACCACCACCGGGTAGAAGTCCCGAGCCACACGTACTTGTCGAAGTAGATCACGAGCGTCCTTGAAGCTCCGTCCTGCCTGTCGAAACTGGGCGTGCACCTCGTTGTCCGCCCCCTGGTCAGCAGCTTCTTCTCCTTCTTCTTCTTCTTCTTCGAAGTCCTCGTCTTCCGCGATGTGGATCAGCTGCTCGACCATCTCGTACAGGTCTTCTGGATCGCCACCAGTCTCGCAGTCGTCCTCGTTGGCGTCGTTCTCGTACAGGGCCTTCTCGCGCTTCGTCTTGCCGTCCAGCTCGGCCAGCGCGTCCGCCGGGAAGCGCGTCAGGAGCGTCCGGTAGGTCCTTGCAAAGTCGAAGTCGCCTCCCGCGGTCGCCGTCACTTCTCCTCGTAGCGCTGGAGCGAGCCGTGACTTCCGAAGGAACCGCCATGTACGAAGCGGATTTGCGATCACCTCCCGGACATTCACGTCGATGGCCTGCAGCTGTGTGAGCAGCTCGCGTTCCTTCTTCTCGAAGCGCGCTGCCCAGTCCTGGAACGTCTCTCCAGCGTTCCGAGATGTCTTCATGAAGAACTCCTCTGCCAGCAGGCCCGTGTCGTTCAAGCTAGTGTAGTCCAGCTTGTCCAGCACGTACTCGAACACAGTGTTCCAGCCCGTGAGGTGGCCGTCTTCGTCCACTGTGTCCACCAGGTCGATCTTCGGGCAGCTCTCCACGGCGCTCCTCGCGCGCGGTCCGAGCGCTCGGACCAGCTGTGGTCCGCGGACGTAGCGGTCGGCCACGCGCACGCTCTTCGCGAACGTGGACACCTCGAAGCGGTAACCGGAGAGCTTGTCGGCCTCCCCGTTCCACGTCGGCGCCTCCACCCTGGAGGTCGTGGAGGCCGCGCCGCTCGACGCCGTGGCGGCGAGACTGGTGGAAGCCCGCGGCGGAACCCACAGGCTCCGCTACCGATCTGAATCCCAAGGAGCCCGAAAGAGGTCCACGACTAGGAAGTCCCGGGCCTCGAGCTCCTCCAAACACAGGGTCGTCAATATGTCAAGAATCTTGACGCTTGACTGTCAGAACTCAGTCAGTGAAATGAAGAGGGCACCCGCTGCCCTCGCACTCTTTCCTGGCACGTCTCCTGAGCGCGCCACTGCCTGCGAACTCGCAGGTTCATCCAAAAAGGAATCCCGCCCGCCCTCGCCTGATCCGAGGTGGCGGCGGCGCACTGCAATGATAACGGTAGCAGCGAGTGAGAATGAAACGCACGAAACAGACTCGATACAACTGCTAGCAACATGCGATACCCTTATCACATTCAGAGGGGGGTGGGGGGGTGGGGGGAGGGGTCAAGTTGCCCCCTCCCCGCCCGCAAGCCGTCTCGCTCACTCCCACCCGCCCTCCCAACACATACGTAGCACCCGAGTCTGGCCCGAGCCTCAGCATATTCAGCAGTCGTCTTGGGATGGGCAGCTACTGGGGGCCAATCCGCCGCCGCCGCCGCCGCCGCCGCCGCCGCCGCCGCCGCCGCCGCCGCCGCCGCCCCGCCGCTGCCAAACCGCCGCCGCCGCAGCCGCTGCCGCTGCCGCCACTGCCCGCCGCAGCCGCCGCCGCCGCCGCCGCCGCCAGCCGCCGCCGCCGCCGCCCCCCGCTGCCAAACCGCCGCCGCCGCCGCAGCCGTTGCCGCTGCCGCCGCGCCGCCGCCCGCCGCCCCCGCGCCGCCGCCGCCGCCCCCGCTGCCAAACGCCGCCGCCCCGCCGCAGCAGCCGCCGCCGCCGCCGCAGCCGCCGCCCGCCGCCGCCGCCGCCCGCCGCCGCCGCCAGCCGCCCGCCCGCCGCCGCCGCCGCCGCCGCCGCAGCCGCCGCAGCCGCCGCCGCCGCCGCAAGTGTACTCTGTATTGTTTTTTGACAGGGATGGGGGGGGGGGCCGCATCGGGTTGGCTGCGCATGTTCCGAATTTGGAGGCAGAGTGTGTTTTGTATTGTTTTTTACAAGGGATGGTGGGGGGGGGTCGGCATGGACCCTGGTTGGCCCCCAGTCGCCTGGGGGAGGGGGTTTAAATAGGGAACAGTGATCAAAACTCCTTCCCCGCCCACAAGCCGTCTCGCTCACTCCCACCCGCCCTCCCAACACATACGTAGCACCCGAGCTTGGCCCGAGCCGCAGCATATGCAGCAGTCGTCTTTGGATGGGCAGCATCTGCCGCCGCCGCCGCCACCGTTGCCGCCGCCGCCGCCGCCGCCGTCCGCCGCCGCCGCGGGCGCAGCCGCCGCCGCCGCCGCCGCTGTCCGCCGCCGCCGCCGCCGCCACCGCGCCGCCCGCGCCGCCGCCGCCGCCGCCGCGCGCCGCCGCCCCCGCTGCGAATCGCCGCCGCCGCCGCCACCGCAGCCGTTGCCGCCACCGCCGCCGCCACCGCCGCCGCCACCGCCGCAGCCGCCGCCGCCGCCTCCGCCGCCACCGTCGCCGCCATCGCCTCAGCCGCCGCAGCCGCTGCCCCCGCCGCAGCCGCCGCAGCCGCCGCCGCAGCCGCCGCCGCCGCCGCCAAGTGTACTCTGTATTGTTTTTTGAATGGGATGGTGTGTGGGGGCCCATCGGGTTCGCTGCGCATGCTCCGAATTTGGAGGCAGAGTGTGTTTTGTAGTGTTTTGTTTACAGGGGATGGTGGGGGTGGGCCCTCATTGTCTCGGGTTGGCTCCCAGTCGGCTGGGGGAAAGGGGTGTATATTAAAATGGAACAGTGGTAAACCCTTCCCCGAAGAGGAAAAGGATGGGTACAAGAGGAACCTACGCCCAAAGGGCTGGTGGGATTTATTGGAGTTCTCCGGAGGTTCACTGGGGCTGACTTGAGTCACTTGAGGCTCTACTGCGGCCAGTTTGGGTGTTTGTTAAGCTCCTCTTGGAGCCGTGTTGGGACACGTTTGGGCCTTCTCAGCCATTGGGACTTCGAATTTTGGACAGAAGCGGCGAAAAGGTGGAAACCATGGACAAATATCATGGAACGTGTGTTTTCGCTGAACTATTTTGGCCCCAGTGTGCAGCCAATTTTGCGGCATTCTGGGCCATGATCACATCAGCAGCGTGTGTGATATTACAAGGGATGACTCCGACCGCGTTGTCCGGCCGTGCGACCAACCGATCGACCGTGCCCCATACACGGTGATGATCTCCAGCCTCCGTAATCTCCTGCATTATCCTTCTTCAACATGCTTTCCCAGATGGTTTATGAAGGACTTGCAGATGCCCGAGTGGCCTCCAGCATTATTCGCAGAACGCTCCCGATACTACGAATTTTTGGCATTCTCCCCTTCCAGTTCAAGAGGGATCCGAGGCAGGCCCCAGTGGCTTCCAAGAAGGCCCACATGACGCTTGCGAGTCCCCGAGACGTTCTTGGGGGCAACGATGGTGTCAGAGATCGCCCCTGGACGGCTCCGCGACTGCCCGGGACCACCCCAAGAGGGCCCCACGACATTTCCGTGCGGGCTCTAGATCCAAGGACCAGAAAGGGTGCCTAAACCACCACCGCAAGCCCCAAGGGCTTCCCAAGTCCTTCGAGAAGATCCCAGGACGGTCCCGGCCCTTTCCAAGTCTTCTTCGTCACGTGCGCGCGCGTGACCGGGAAAACTTGGAAAGCTCCTGGGCGCGCGTGCCAGTTCTTCGGGCGATCTTCGTGCCGTCCTGGGCCATCTGGAGGCCAGCGAAGACATCCGAAGGAGTCGGCGAGGATTTTGTCGTCCTGCAAGTCGAATTCTCGAATTAGGGGGCACGAGGGAATGGGGAGCAGCCAAGATGTCACACGCCTTACCTCCTCTAGCAAACTGGGGCCACTTTTTTATGATAGTTGCATGTCGTGATCCTGATATGTATGCAAAGGCTAAACACCTGTGAACATGTTGTGGCGAGTAAGTGTTGCGCTGTCTTCTTTCTGTTCCTGTGCATCTATGTTTTTATGCAAACCTCGAGACCTTGCACGACGCCATGAAACTGCGCACCAAGTGGCACACACGTTTGCAAGCTGCCCGTTTCAATTTTACTGCCCGCTTGTGCCTACTGAGTAAGTCTCTGCGCGTGCGCGTGTGCATGCCCCACTTTCCCACCAACGAGGGTCTCACGCGTGTGTTTCCAATGGCGAGAGTGATCGCGTTGAACTCGCAGAAGTTCAGCACAACCTGCAAGTGCTGCATCGCCTCTCTCAGACGCATCGGTGTGTGTGTGTGTGTGTGTGTCAGTTCAAGCAGTGCGCGCTGTTTTGGCAGCGCTCTGATACAGTCAACCCGCATAGTAAGGATGATCGCGACTTGCCAAGGTTGCCCTTGCATGCTTCTACTTCGGCCCATCCTTGGCCGCTCTCGTTGGCCGCATCCCGCTCGCAACGTGTCGACATGGCCATCCATGGCCCTTGCATCCCTACCGAGCATCTTTTGTACGGTTGACGGTACTTTGTCCTGCGACCATTTGCCAGGGAGAAGTTTGGAACATGATTCAGTAACGGCGGCCTCGGAGGAAACGGCAGGCGGAGCAGCGTGCATCGCGACTGCACGCCCGCAGATTTTTAAATCGGCTCTCTGCGGCTTCGCGCTCGGTGTTCCTTCACGCCAACTGCGCGATGATGTCGCCCCTATGGTGAAAGCATGGACTTCGCTCTGGGCAATTCACAGCCGCATGCTCTCCAGTGACCAGATCCTTGGTATCGATATACATGTATGTATGCGTGTCTATGTATATGTAATGACAGGTTTGCGGTGTTGATCACCCGCAACTTGGCAGTAGGTCTGCTTCCTGATCATCCATGTTGTGGTGTAATAGGTCGATCGTTTTTGCCGATGTCATCTTCGAAGCGACTTTGACGCTTGTGCCCCTCCTTATTCGATTCTTCGGGCGCCGTGTGGCTGCAAAGGGTCGATACCTGTGTCAGATGCCTGCCAGGTTCTCTGTTTCCGAAACCAGCCCCTGCACATCTACTCCTTTGTCCCCTCCTCCGTCTTCTCTTCTACTTCCGCCTCTAGCATCCTGTTGCCAACGTTCAATCGTTGCCGAACGGCTATGTCCTACCATCGAGTGATGGCGTGTCGGGATCCGAGATCGCAACAGGGGTTTGAGATCATGCGGTGTACGTCAAAGGTAGTCGTGTTGACCTGTTAGCGAGACTTTGGCATGCGTCGGTCCTGCCTGGAGACACCTGATGGGCTCATGAAGAGCCCTGCGGCAGGTCAGAGGCCTTGGGTGTGTTGGAACTCTTGTTGGTGGTCCTGAAGCTGCCTTGAACACGACTTCAGTCGTATTCGGCGAGGTCTTGAGCTGGTCGTCGGTCGTCCGAGGACCAGCCGAACGCGATTTTGCGGGCTCGCGAGCCCGCTGGGGGGGATGACGGAGGGCGAGGTGTCAATGACGGTAGGATTATACTACTTTGTGTTGGACTGTACACGACTTCGAGCCATTGTACCAGACGTGCATATTTACACGACTCTGTGGTTGGGGAAAAGCACTGCGCTGCAGTGATCCTTTCATCGAAGGATTTTACTACAGTGCACAGATCTTGTCGACCGCTTCCAAACGCACTGTCAGACCAACATCCCGCAGAGCGTGCAGTGGACGGCCATCGCAAGACACAGCACATCCAGAGCGGGTGGAAGCAGCGCGGCGCCTGATAATGGCAAAGCGCCAGTGCCGAGCATGGCATCACTCTCCTGGCTTACTACGGAGGCCCTCAATCAAAGGCAGTTGACGTCTCCTGGGTGGCGTCTCCCCGCAAGCCCTCCGCCAGCTCGCGCCGCCAGAGTCGCCCTCGCCCGGCTTCCGCCTGCTTCCGCGCGCCTTCCGCTGGCCTCCTCGGGGGGCACCGAGGTCAATCCCTCGACCCCGCAAAGACGAGGCCTTTGCTTCAGCTCCTTTCCTGCCTTTTCCTCCACATATCTGCGGTCTGTTCTGCTCAGCTTTGTCAGTTATTTGATGCTCCTATCTGGGCCTCTCCTTTGCGCGCCCGGTGGAGGTCTGGAGCTTCTCCGCGCTTCATGGCCGCTGCTGGGTTCCGTTTTTCCCTGCCTGGGAGGAGGCAGAACTTGTGGCATGGCAGCGGTGTGCGCCCTTCTCTTCTTTGAGGGCCATGGGTTTCGGTTGTTCGATTATGGTTTGTTTTGCGTGTGCGTGTGCGTTTGCGTGTGCGTTTGCGTGTGGTATTGTAGTCGTAGTCGTAGTCGTAGTCGTAGTCGTAGTCGTAGTCGTAGTCGTAGTAGTAGTAGTAGTAGTAGTAGTAGTAGTAGTAGTAGTAGTAGTAGTAGTAGTAGTAGTAGTAGTAGTAGTAGTAGAGTAGTAGTAGTAGGAGATGTAGTAGTGTAGTAGATAGAATAGTAAGGAGGAGTATTTCGTATAATTAGTAGTAGTAGAGTAGTAGTGAAGTGTAGGAGTTAGTAGTTAGTAGTAGCTAGTAGTAGTAGGTAGTAGTAGTTTAGTCGGAGTAGTAGTAAGTAGTAGTAGTAGCATAGTAGTAGTAGTTAGTAATCGTAGTAGTAGTGAGTAGTAGTAGTAGTAGTAGTAAATAATAGTAGTAGTAGTAGTAGTGAGTAGTAGTAGTAGTAGTAGTAGTAGTCGTAGCATTAGCAGTAGTAGTAGTAGCTAGGAGCGTAGTAGTAGTAGTAGTAGTAGTAGCTAGTAGTAGTAGTAGTAGTAGTAGGCGTAAGTAGTAGTAGTGGTAGTAGTAGTAGTAGTAGTAGCAGTAGTCGTAGTAGGTAGAGTAGAGTAGTAGCGTAGTAGTAGTAGTTAGTAGTAGTACGTTAGTCGTAGTAACAGTACGTAGTCGTAGTCGTAGTCGTAGCGTAGTCGTAGTAGTCGTAGTAGTCGGAGTAGTCGTAGTAGTAGCTAGTAGTAGTAGTTCGTAGTTAGTAGTCAGTAGTAGTAAGTCGTAGTAGTAGTAGTAGTAGTGGAGTAGTAGTAGCAGTCGCATAGTGTGGTGGTTAGTAGTTAGGCGTTATAGTAGTAGTAGTAGTAGTAGTAGTAGTAGTCGTAGTAGTAGTCAGTAGTAGTAGTAGTAGTAGTAGGAGAATAGTAGTAGTCGGTATAGTAGTAGTAGTAGTAGTAGTAGTAGCTAGTATAGTAGTAGTGGAGTAGTTTTAGTAGGTAGTCGTAGTCGTAGTAGTAGTAGTAGTCGAGTAGTAGTAGTAGTAGTAGTAGTAGTAGTAGTAGTTAGTGTCAGGACTAGTGTAGCTAGTAGTAGTAGTAATAGTAATGTGATCGTAGTAGTTAGTAGTAGTAGTTAGTAGTTAGTAGTGTAGTAGTAGGTAGTAGTAGTAGTCGTAGTAGTAGTAGTAGTAGTAGTAGTAGTAGTAGTAGTAGTAGTAGTAGTAGTATTAGTAGTAGTAGTAGTAGTAGTAGTTGTTGTTGTTGTTGTTGTTGTTGGTGGTGTTCTGGTTGTTGTAGTCGTAGTCGTAATCGTAGTCGTAGTAGCTGTTGTTGTTCTTGTTAATTTGTTGGTGTTGTGGTTGTTCTTGTGTGTGTTGCTATTTGTGTTGCGGTTGTTGTGGTCGTTGTTGTGGTTGTGGTTGTGGTTGTTGTCGGTGTCGTTTGTGTTGTTGTTGTTCTTGTGGTTGCCGTTTTTGATACGGTGGTTGTTGTTGTTGTTGCTGTTGCTGTTGCTGCTGTGGGTGCTGCTGCTGTAGAACTCCCATTTCTAAAATATGGTTGATCCGCCCTTTGGTAATCATTCCATTTTCCAATTGCAAAATTTTTCCTGGGGCTCGCATCTGTTTTTTTTCAATGGGAAGCGAGGTGCCACCAAACTGGACCCCTGGCCCAGAGTTTACAACAGCAGCGGCTCCCGCCTGATACTTCCCCACCATTTATTTGAACATCGCGCTCTCGCGCGGGACTTTTTTGAACATCGGCGCTCGCATTTTGTTTTTATCAGGGAAGGTCTTCGTCCTCAAACTGTGTTGTGGGTCCCCAGGTTACAACAACAACGGCTCCCGTTTGAGACCTCTCCTCGATTTAGCCAGGACCCCCTCTCTCGCCTGAGACTTCCTCGCATTTTATTTGGAGTCGCGCTCTCGCATGGGACTTCCTTATTTAGGTATCGGTCTATCGGCGCTCTGAAGTCGCGCTCTCGCGACTTCATAGAGCCGATATAATCTACTCAAACATAACGCCCTTGTGTTGAAATTTCCAGCAATTTACTCAAGCGCCGCGCTCCCGACACTCAGGCACCCAGGAGTCGCGCTCACGCTTATTTTGGAATCGGGATCTCGCTGCACTTCGTGTCCCCCTTGCTGTGATTCGTGGGCCCGTTGCAGCCCTTGGTGGCCCCCTCGCTGCCCGTCCTGGCCCCGTTGCAGCCCTTTGTGGCCCCCTCGCTGCCCTTCGTGGCCCCGTTTCAGCAATTCGTGGCCCCCTCGCTGCCCCTCGTGGCCCCGTTGCAGCCTTTCGTGGCCCCCTCGCTGCCTTTCGTGGCCCCGTTTCAGCCCCTCGTGGCCCCCTCGCTGCCCTTCGTGGCCCCGTTGCACCCCTTCGTGCCCCCCTCGCTGCTCTCCGTGGCCCCGTTGCAGCCCCTCGTGGCTCCCTCGCTGCCCTTCCTGGCCCCGTTGCAGCCCTTGGTGGCCCCCTCGCTGCCCTTCGTGGCCCCGTTGCAGCCCTTCGTGGTCCCCTCGCTGCCCTTCGTGGCCCCATGTATGCATGCCCTTCGTGTCCCCCGCTCGTTCGCGCCCGTCGTGGTGGCCCCATATGCATGCCCTTCGTGGTCCCGCTGTCGCCCTTCGTGGCTTCCTCGCTGCTCTTCGTGGCCCCGTTGCCGCCCTCAGTGGCCCCGTCCTTGCCCTCCGCGGCCCAATATACGTATGCCCTTCGTGGCCCCCGCTTGTTTGCGCCCGTCGTGGCCCCATGTCCTTGCCCTTCGTGGCCCCACTGTCGCCGTTTGTGGCTTCCTCGCTGTCCTACGTGGCCCAGTTGCTACCCTCAGTGGCCCCGTCGTTGCCTTCTGTGGCCCCGCATTATCTGCCCTTCGTGGCCACCGCTCGTTCGCGCTCCATTTGGTCCATACGCATTCCCTTCGTGTCCCCGCTGTCGCCCTTCGTGGCCTACTTCGTGCCCTTCGTGGCCCTGCTGTCGTTCTCTCTCTCGCTCTCGCTTTCGCTCGTCGTCGTTGTCGTCGTCGTCGTCGTCGTCGTCGTCGTCGTCGTCGTCGTCGTGGTCGGTCCCCTGTCCGTCCCTCTTGGGATCGGGTTGCTGCCGATCAGCGCTGCCGCCGGCCAGGCCGTCGGTCCGCGGCCGCCCCGCCGCTTGCCGGGGCCCAGCCTGCAGGGAAGAAAGGTATACCCCCCAAAAGGGGTACGATCGAAGACGAAGAGGGCGGGTATCGAGGGTTTGGGAAATACGCGCTAACAGTCTTAAACTGATTGTTGTGGTTGTTGTGGTTGTTTTTCTGTTTGTTGTTTTTCCCTCACCTAGGCTCTGCCTAGAAGGGTTCGTATTCGGTTTGCTTAAAGGGCCGGGCAGTGGACCTCGCTCCAGGCGGTTACCCCAGGATCCGCCCCGCGGTTCCCCCAGTCCCCTGGGAGCTTTAGCTTTAGCTGTAGCTTTAGCTTTAGCTTTAGCTTTAGCTTTAGCTTTAGCTTCACTTTAGCTTAGCTTTAGCTTATCTTTCGTAGCTTTAGCTTAGCTTTATCATAGCTTTAGCTTAGCTTCAGCTGAGCTTTACCGTAGCTTTACCTTAGCTTTAGCTTAGCGTTAGCTCAGCTTTAGCTTAACTTTAGCTTAGCTTTAGCTTAGTTTTAGCTTAGCTTTAGCTTAGCTTCAGCTGAGCTTTACCATAGCTGTAGCTTAGCTGTAGCTTAGCTTTATCTTAGCTTCAGCTTAGCATTAGCTTAGCTTCAGCTTAGCTTCAGCTTAGCTTTAGCTTAGCTTCAGCTTAGCTGTACCTTAGCCTTAGCTGAGTTTTAGCTCAGCTTTAATTCAGCTCTAGCTTAGCTTTATCTTAGCTCTAGCTGAGCTTCAGCTGAGCTTTAGCTTAACTTTAACTTAGCTTTACTGTTACTACTAATGCTGCTTTCCTAGGGGCTCCAACTCCTAGGTAGGTTCGCACTGGGATAATTTTGTTGTGTGTTGTTGTGGTTGTTGGTGATGCTCTTGTTGCTGCTGCTGCTGTTGTTGTTGTTGTGGTTGTTGTTGTTGTTGGTGTTGTTGCTGCTGCTGCTGTTGTTGTTGTTGTTGTTGTTGTTGTTGTTGTTGTTGTGGTTGTTGTTGTTGTTGTTGTTGTTGTTGTTGAACACTATTACTTCTAAAGAATTATTATTGTTGGACCCCCTGGTGCACGGCCCCCGCCCAAAACCTAGGCCGCAGCTACATTTTCATCATTTTTCTGCGAAAGCTTCAGAAAAGTGGATTACCCCCGGATCCGGTTTTTTGTTGACGCTCGTTTTCCCTTGCAAAAAACAATAGAAAATGAAAATTCTTGTTCTTAGTTGATCAAATTTCAAGAATCCCTTGCAAAAAACAAGGTAAAGTGGACATTCGCGCTCGCAAGACGAAATCCTTCCAAAACCTTAGGTTTCGTAGCGATTTTAACATAAAAACATCAAAAACCCAATGGTTTTTAAGAAAAAATGTCAAAATGTCCTTCCGCGCGCTCTTGCGGATTCATAGGAAACACACCACTTTTTAAACATTTCTGTCAAAAGGGTCTTTGCGTGCTACTTCTTCAGGTGCTTTGAACTTCTCCAACAACGGTTGCGCGCCTGCGAGGGCCACCATCCCTTGCAAAAAATGAGACGAAGTGCACATGCGCGCGGCCGCCGCGCGCGCATGTCGAAATCCTGCCAAACACAATGGGTTTTCAATAATTTCAAGATGCGATGTTCAGAAAACATATGAAAACGCACTACTTTCTCATCCGAAAAATCTCGAAATCCATTCGCGGTCTCTTGATGAATCTTTAAAACCCAATTTGAGCGGTCCTACTCTCATGTATTGCTGTATCCACCGCAGCCGGCAGCCATGGTGAACTATGACGGGCGGCAAGGCAACTTTTCCTCCAGGATGTATGGCTTTTATCTGCAGGAGCAGAGGGAGCAGCTGGTCGCAGGGATTCCCGTATCGGAGAGTTTCTTGGTATGGCACCGTGGCAGGGAGTATGACTCCTTCAACCACTGCGTTCATTTCCGCGGCGGCCGACATAATCAAAGGTATGAACCTACGCAAGTGGTCGCCTGCAGGTACTGGTACGAGCTGACGGACGGGTATTGGGGCCAGCATTCACTGACTGTGCTGCCACATGTATACGCTGCACAATTACTCCCTCGGACGTTCAAACACCTGGACAGTATGAAGAATTTCGTGGGCATGATCGAGTATCTCATGTCCTGGAAGTGGTCGGGCTCTGTTGGTATCGTGGAGACGTCGTGGGATCTGAAGTTCCATACTCATGCGCTTCCGATGCGAGTGGGTGATGACGGCCAGATACTTACATTCGGCACTGAGTATACTGCCGGAGGCTCTGTATTTGCAAATGACAGGGCAGCATTCGAGTACCTGCTCTCGCTGGCCCGACGCGATCTGCAATTTCGCGGTATGCTCCTCCTTGTCCTGCTCCTCCTCCCCCTCTTCCGCCTTGGAGCCGTATTGGAACTGTCGATGGCCATCTCCCTTTCTCCTTCGCATGTCTGCTTGTACATACGTATAATTTCAGAACTTACCGTGCATGCGATCGTTTACAACATGGTGGACCGTGCGTATGTCACGAACCTTGTATACGTGTGTTTCTCTCCCTCCGTCTGGCTGTGCACGCGCGCGTTGGGCACTGAGAGTTAGGATCATAGCGCCATGAGTCTATGAGCAATGCATGCGTCATCCTTGGGACTGTATAACATCAGTGTAACACATGTACTTCTGTAATCGCATCCCCACGAATTTGCCCCAAAAATGTGACCAACTATCTTGGCACTGCGTACCATCTCACGTGTACCGTGTACCACATCATATGTAACAGATGTGATCAACCTCTGTGGGTGTGTACCCCACGCCAGTGTAGTAGCCAGGGTCGTCCGCACGCCACGAAGTGAAGTGTCCCAACGTCATAGGGCGGGAAGCTGGGTGTGGGTGGTCTCGAAGAGTCGTTTGGATATTTGGTAGAGCTTGAACGGCCCCCCACGAAGTGGGGGTATTGGCTGGTGTCGCAAGAAAACCCTGGCACTGGGGAGAACACTGAGCGTTCGGGTTAAATGATTGTTGTTGTTGTTGTTGTTGTTGTTGTTGTTGTGTGTTGTTGTTGTTGTTGTTGTTGTTGTTGTTGTTGTTGTTGTTGTTGTTGTGTTGTTGTTGTTGTTGTTGTTGTTGTTGTTGTTGTTGTTGTTGTTGTTGTTGTTGTTGTTGTTGTTGTTTGGTCGTTGTTTGTGTTTTTTGTTGTTGTTTTGATGTTGTTGTTGCTGTTGTCGTTGTTGTAAGTGTTGTTGTTTTTTGTTGTTGTTGTGGTTGTTGTTGTTTTTGTTGTTGTAGTTGTGTTTGAGTTTTCAGGTCTAGATACTATTTATTGTTGATCCCCCTGGTGAACTTGAAGAAGAGATGCCTAAAGCATAGGGTGCTCCTCCAGGGGTCGCATGTGGTTCTTCACAAAAACAAGTGAGGTGCCATAAACACTCTTTACAAGAAGGGCTCCCGCCTGATATTTCCTCACAATTTATCCGTAATGGCTTCGCCCCCTGCCGCGGGCCCCTGTCTCGGATAATGGGAGATGCAAAAGCTAAATCATGAGGTCTGGGCGCCGCCGTGAAGCAGTGTCGGTACCTGTTTGTTTTTCGACCCTGACCCTACGGATCTGCGTCACGGGTGCCACCGGATTTCAGAAATGTAGCAAATCCTTTGTTTTTTTGACCCTGACCCGACGGATCTGCGTGAGAGGTGCCGCCGGATTTCAGAAATTTGGCAAATCCCCTGTGTTTTTGGACCCTGACCCTGCCGATCTGCGTGAAGGGTGCCGCCGAATTTTAGAAATGTTGCAAATCCCGTGCCCTGACCCTGCCGATCTGCGTGAGGGGCGCCACCGAATGTCAGAAATGTCGCAAATCTTTATGATTTTGGACCCTGACCCTGCTGATTTGCGTGAGGGGTGACACGGAATTTCAGAAATGTGGCAAATCACATGTGTTTTTGGACCCTGACCCCGCCGATCTGCGTGAGGGGTGCCACCGAA
>CAUYUJ010015252.1:120000-190000 GCA_963575745.1 Prorocentrum cordatum
AATCGCGCTCTCGCGTGGGACTTCCTCGCAAATTATTCGGACGCCGCACCGTCGACACTTAGGAATCACGCTTTCTGGCCTCTCACGATTTACCTCGGAATCTCCTCTCGCTCGAGACCTCACGATTACCTCGGATCTCTCTCGCTCGCTCGAGATCTCTTCTCTCCGCGCGGGGTGCCCGCAGATGGCGCGGGGGAGCTCTCGATGCAACCTCGCGCCTCGCTTTCCTCGGCCCCGTGCTTTTGTACTTACTTGGAGCTGTAACTAATCCATACATTTATGAATTTGCCAGGAGTTACTTTCAGGTTTTTCAGAGGTTACTTTAATGTTTTCCCATATGAGCCTCTTTAGCTGTCGTATTCCTTCACACATGTAGGACTGACGCTTCAGCGACCCGCCCGCTCGAGCCGGCCGTCTGGGCCCGCTCAGGGTCCGCTGGCCCGACCTGCCCGTCTGGTTTTGCGCTTGTTTTCTTGCTCCCAACCCCCTACTGCTGATCTCTCTCGTGCTCCATCCTTCTCCATCCCCCTTGTCCCTTCCCTCTCCTCCCTCCCTTCCCCTGTCATAGGGGCTTTGCGAGCTACACGTGGCCGTTAAGGAAGATGTGCCCCTAAGGCGGGTTACGATCGCAGACGAATATGCTGGGTATCCATGCATCGGGATATACATTATGAGTGACACGCGAGCAGGCAAGAGCGAATAGTCCTACAGTGTCAATTATTGTTGTTGGATATTGACTTTGAATGATTATTTCTCCACGCCCTATATACGCCTGGGTGCTCTCGACGCGGCGCTGGCATCATTTCCTTTTGAAATTGAGGCTCACGCCCAAGCGTTTCGGGGTACCGCCCAGACCGCCCCCAAACAACAACAGCAGCAACAACGGTAGCAATACTATCAATAACAACAACAGCAACAACAGCAGCAGCAACAACAGCAGCAGCAGCCGCAGCAGTAACAACAGCAGCACCAACTTTTTCCTTGCGATACTTCCTCAGGCTTCGGTCCGAGAGGTGATGGGTGGTCAGCCTGGTGTACGGTGTGTGCGTCCGCAACGGGATTGAACTTGTTTTTAGCACGGATCATGGGGCAGCGCACCGTTAGGAATATGCTCAGGGTTGTTAGATGTTGGTTCCTCGGTTCCTTGGTTTAGATTCCTTGCTGCCTCCCTCGGGTCCCTCAGTCCTGGTTCCTTGGTTCCTTGGACACGGTTCCTCGGTCCTCTTGTCTCGTTTCCTTGGTTCTTTGCTTGGTTCCTTGGTTCCTTGTTGTTGGTTCCGTGGTTCCTTGGTCTTGATCCCATGGTTCCTTTGTCTTGGTCCCTTGTTTTTTTTGGGACTTGGTTCCTTGGTGCTGGTTCCTTGGTTCCCTGGTCTTGGTTTCATGGTTCCTTGGTTTCCTGGCTCCCTGGTCTTGATTCCTTGGTTCCTTGTGCTTGGTTCCTTGGTTCACTGGTCTTTGTGTTCCCTGCTGGCTCGCCACGAAATGCCGAGCAATTCCAAGTAATGCCAAGCAACGTCAAGCAATGTCACGCAATGCCAAGCAATGCCCAGCAATGCGACGCAGTGTCAAGTTTTGCCACGCACTGCCAAGTACGGTCAAGCTCTGCCACGTAATGCCAAGCCCTGCCACGCAGTGCGCCCATGCAATGGGAAGCTTTCTCCCAATTGGGGTCGTGCCGGGTTCAGTTGTATGAGCGATCGATGGGGCCCCTCATGGTTCCTGGTTGGCGGCCTGTCATTGGGCATTCATGAGTTACCCAGTGGCGTACCGAAACCACCAGCAATTAGTCGAAGGGTCGACAGAAGTGTCCAGAGCGTTTTGATATCGACAGCCGCATCTTCGCGTAGACCCGACCTCCGCTGGACCTCCCAGGAGCCCCCAAAAGTGGCGACATGGGGAATACGATTTCTAGTCTGGGCACGTGGGGCGCGTCTTTCCGAGGAACCTGAGCTGCCGAACATGACGACGGTTGCGCAGTTGGTAGCTCTCAGGAAGCCCGAGATATTGCTTGGATTCGCGCAGCGTGTCGTCTCCGCTGGACCTCCCAGGAACTCACGAAAGTGGTGACAATTGCGCAGGGGGCAGCCCCCCAGGCGGCACGATGTTCAGGTTGGGCGCGCGCAGCGCGTCGTCCTGCTGGACCTCCTGGAAGTTCACAAACGCGGCGACACTTGCGCAGTTGGCAGCCCCCCAGTGAGCGCGAATTCCAGTGTGGGTGCGCTGTATCTCCCAGGAGCCTTCGAGCACGGCGACAGGCCGCGCAGTCAGCAGCCCCCGGTGAGCGCAAGGTCCACTTTGGGTGCGCGTGGCGCGTCCTCCCGCTGGACATCCGAGGACCCCCCAGGGAGCCGCGAGGTCCCAACTCTGGATGCGCGTGGCCGTCCGCTCCGCTGGACCTCCCATGGGGCCCGCGACAGTGGCGACAGCTGCGCTGTGGGCAGCCCCGCAGCGAGCGCGAAGCCTAGCTCCACTCCGCTGGGCCTCCCCAGGCACGCGAGCAGGGATGACCGCTGGAGCAGAAACCCCGGGCACGGAGGCGGGAGGACGGGGAGGAGCCCGGGCCCGCGAGCAGGGATGACGCTGGAGGGGAGACGGAGGCCCGGCGCAAGCAGAGCTCTATCCAGCACGAAGGCTCAGCCGCAGGGAGGGTTGGGAACAGCTGAGCAACGACTGACGCCTTCAGGAGGGCAATGGGTCGGACGAGCAGTCGCGCTGAACTACCTGCGCCGCGGCAGCTGCTGGGGTTATCCAGGGTTGCGGTCTCGCCCCGTAGGAAGCGCGCCCTCGCTCACCATTCCACCTGCTTTAGGCAAGACTCGCGCCCTCGCCTGAGACTTTTTCATTTTTTGCCGAGTGCGTTTTCATTCGAGAAGCATCCTGGCTATTTCCTCAGGTGTTGGGAAGTTGCTGCGGACTTCTCGCGATCTATTCAGGAGTCGCGCTCCCGCCTCCTCGGTGTGGTCGTCTGTGCCATCATGCCTTCCCTCACACAGTCGGGTGAAGAACTTTCCCCCAGAAGGGCTGCGCTTGCAGTCTCCCTCGCCCCCCCCCTCGCCGTCCCTCCCCCGCCTCCCCTCTGTCCTCCCCCTTCCCTTTCCCCCCCCTCGCTCTCACTTCCTCCCCTCCCTCCCTCCCTCCTTCCCTCCTTCCCTCCCTCCTCCTTCTCCTCCTCTCTCCCTCCCTCCCTCCCTCCCTCCCTCCCTCCCTCCCCCCCTCCCTCCCTCCCTCCTCCTCCTCCTCCTCCTCCCTCCCTCCTCCCTCCCTCTCCTCCTCCTCCTCCTCCTCCTTCCTCCTCCCTCCCTCCCTCCCTCCCTCCCTCCCTCCTCCCTCCCTCCCTCCCTCCCTCCCGGCGGAAAGACCCACGGGCGCCAGAGTTGGCCCCCCTCCCCCTTCGCCAAGGGGACCCGCGGGGACACAGTGGGGGGCTTTGAATTAACCAGCATGAATTACACCTGGGGCGGGGACTACAAAGCCGACACGACACTAGAGCAGGAGGAGGAGGGAGGAGGAGGAGGAGGAGGAGGAGGAGGAGGAGGGAGGAGGAGGAGGAGGAGGAGAGGAGAGGAGAGAGAGGAGAGGAGAGGAGGAGAGGAGGAGGAGGAGGAGGAGGAGGAGGAGGGGAAGGAAGGGGAACAGGCTGCCGCAGGGGCGGCCCGGCGGGGAAGGGGAGGCAGGAGAGGGCAGGGGAAGGGCGGGGGCGGGAGGGGGACGGGGGACGGGGGGCGGTGATGGTCGTGGGGGTCGTGCTGGGTGGTCGTAGTGGTGGCCGTGCTGGCGGCGGTCGTGCTGCCGGGCGGCCGTGCAAGTGATGGTCGGGCTGGGTGGTGGGTCTGCTGGTGGCCAGGCTGCTGGTGGGGCTGGAGGTGGTCTGCTGGCGGTGGTCGCTGGTGGCCGTGCCAGTGGCTGGTCTGCTGGTGGAGCCGGAGGGCCCTGCTGGTCGGGCAGGTGGTGGACGTGCTGGTGGTCGTGGTCTTCGTGATGGTTAGCAGCTAGCCGTTCTGGCGTCGGTCGCGTCGGTGGCGGCCGTGGCGGACTACTGCCCGAGGGCGCTCAGCACCATCTCGGCGTTCCCCTTGTGAAGGGTCACCGAGATATCCCGCCACAAGCGGCCGAGGAGTTCCCCCCGCTCGTCTTCCCCGAGGTCGGCGCCGTAGCTGCGCACGAAGGCCGCCGCCTCCTCGGAGGGCCGCCCCCCGGCCTCGAAGACCATGGGGACCAGCTCGAGGCCCTGCCGCGGAGGATACCGATCCCTCTTGCTGTCGACCTCTTGGGCCGCTGCCAGGCCGCTCCTGTGGGACCGGGCCTGCCTGCGCGGGGCATAGGTTGAGTGTGCGCAGGTCACGGCCCAGTCCACAAAGATGTGGCGCCTGGTGTTGTGGTCGACGGTGGCCACGTCGAGCTTGACCTCTTCGAGGCGGCCATTGGGGAGGCGACGATCCCACCCGGGCACGCGTTGCTCGGTGGGGGCAGCGTATCCAGTGAGCGCCGAGTGCCGCTTGGAGTGCCAGTCCCGCAGCCGGTTGTGTCGGTCGTTCCGAGACTCCCCCACTTCGCACTTCCTGGCGTGCCACCCTTTCCGATCGAGCGGCTTGTTGCAGAGTTGCCCAGTGGTCTTGTTCTTGTGCTGGCACAGGGCCCCCTCAGGGCAGACGGGCATGTCCAGCCGTATCTTCAGGTTCGTGAGGAAGTGTTTGTCTGGCTGCGCGGCGTCGCCGGCGTGTCGGGGCAGCAGGAAGGACCCCGCCCCCGTTCCGCCGGCCGAGCGTAGCGAGAGGCGGCCGTCCTCGTCCAGCAGCGTGTCCAGGAGTCGCTTCTTACTGGCCTCCGAGGCGGCTTTCCCCCAGTGCCCCTGCCGCTTGTGCTGCGGCTCCCGCATGTAGTCCAGCAGGTCAAGGGGTTCTTCTCCGAGCGCGCCAGCGCCCCGGAGCGCCTGCTCCGCTTGGGCGAAGGCTTGGAGGGTGCGCGGGCAGCGGGCGCGAAGTTCTTCCAGGGTGCTGACCCCCAGGCAGGTAGCCACGTCGTGCAGGCAGAGGGCCCAGCTGGCGGCGTACGCGGCCGGGGCGGTCTGAGCGGCGGAAGGGAAAGCGCACCCTCCGTCGGAGAGACGCAGCGTGGCTCGCAGGCGCCGCACGTCGTCCAGGGGCTCCGCGAGGAGGTTTTCGAGCGCGGCGAACAGCACGTCGTCGAGCTCCTGCACCCAGCACGTTTGCAGGTTCGCCCTGAGGTGGTGCGTGACGCATCCCCGCCCGTCGCCGTAGGTGCACAAGAGTGTGTGCGTGGCCTCAGCTGAAAGACCGGCCGCTCTCAGTTCTCGCAGCCGCGCGGCGAAGGCCCGCGCGCGGGCCACTGCCGCGGCGCCGTCGGCCCCGGCGTGGACCAGGACCCTGTCCTCTTGCTGGTCTAGCCAGGGAGCGGCGTTCCCGAGGCAGAGCAGGTTGTCAGCTCGGAAGGCGGCGAGTGCAGCTGGCAGCGGGGCCCCGCGGTCGGCTGCCCAGGCTTTCGTCTTGTCGGGGTTGGTCGACAGGCCAAGGCGAGCGAGCTCTTCGGAAACCAGCTGCGCCGCCGCGGCGGCGTGCGCTGGCGGCGCGTAGACCATGATGTCGTCCAGGTAGGAGAACACCCGGCACTCCGGGGACAGATTTTGGAGCCTCGCGTTGATCTCGCCCAGGGCCCCCGCCGCGGCAATGGCGAACAAGGCCGGCGACAGCGGGCGCCCTTGGTCGACCCCGCTGGTTGCCCGGACGGGCTCGGCGCAGTCGTTGTCGCCCCAGAACAAGTGCGTCGTTTTTCCCCTATCCAGCAGTGCGCCGTTCTGAGTGACGCCGGCGCCCGGGCGCGGAGGCTGCTCAGGATGTTGCCGGGGCAGGCTGTTGAAGGCGTTGCTGCAGTCGAAGGCGATCACCGCGCTCCGGGGGTTCGCCTCTGTGAGCGCCGAGATGCACTTGTGCATGACTTCACAGCCCCCTGCTTTTCCCACGGCGTACTGGTGTGGCCCGCACGCGGCTTTGATGTCCTCCTGGAACACGTCGCGCGCTGCCTTGGCTGCGAGGCGGCGCAGCACGCTGCCGCAGGCGATAGGCCGGAGGCCCCCGTTGCGTTTGCGGAAAGCCACCAAGCGCGTGCTCAGGTTGGCTCGCATGGCTTCCGGGGAGAGCTCGCCGCACAGGAAGAGGACTGTCACTTTGGCGACCGCGTCCAGAGCAGCTGAATCTTTCAGGAGGGCGCGCCAGTGTTCAAAGCGGCTCCCTCTGGGCCCCGGCCCAGACTGCCGCGGGCTCCGGCCGAGATGGCGCTTCGCGGCCGCGACCAGGTCGTTGCTGGTGCCCTCGTCTGGGAGCACGAGGTCGGCCGCGCAGGGCGGGGCGGCCCCAGGGGGGAAGAGCGCCTGCAGGCCTGCCTGCAACCCCGCCTCCGTGGCCACCGTGGCCGGCCGGAAGCCACGGGTCATGGCCTTGCTGACCAAGCCCTCGCCGACCAGTGCTTCCACCGCCTTAGCGTCTTTCTGGGGGGGGGTCGGCGCGCCGAGGTCGCCGCGGCGCGGTCCCGGCCGCTGCGTGCGCCTCCCTCCAGAGTGCGCCCCAGTCGCCTGCTTCGGCGAGGCGCAAGCGTCGGGTGAAGATGGCTGCGCGCCCCCCGCTGTTCCTCTCTGCCTTGCGCCCTCCTCTGGTCCTGCCTGGTTTGAAGAAGAGGACTCGGTCGAAGAAGGTGAAGAGCTTCTCTGCGCGTTTGAGCGTGGTCGCGTCCCCGTTGTTGGTGGCCTGCAGGAGGCGTTCCGCCACCTGGCCGCGGATCTGCGCGAGGGCAGCCCCCGCCGTGTCCGGGACGTGAAGCTCGGTCGCCACGTGGTGTCGGAGGTCATCGTAGTCGACGGTGTCCCACCAAGCCAAATTCTTGGGGAGCTCCCCCTCGTCCGCGGCATCTTCTGGCAAGTCGGCGGGGCCTCCGTCGTCGGCGTCGAGCAGAGGGGCGCCAAGGGCGGCTGCTTGCCAGTGCTGTTCGGGGTCTGCTCTTGCGCGCTTGGCGCGGCGTGTGTCCTCGACGTACTCCGCTCTCGTGGTCTTGCCTGGCTGGTCACAGCACTCGCGGATGGCGTCCGCCTGCTCCGCCGCGAGGAGGCGGGCGCCCCCAAGTTGGTCGAAGGGCCCACGCCCGCCCTCGACGCAGCGCGGGTGATAGTACAACTTGTTCGCCTGGTCGGGGTTGAACACACGCAGCTCGCCCTTCTCGATGCGATCCCCACAGCCGGCGGCCCGGCAGAGGCAAGCCCGCCTCGAGCGCAGGGCGTCCACGGCCCATTTGGTGACCAGGACGTCCCGCCCAGATGGCGGTCTGGATTGCGGGTGCGGGTTCGGCGGCGGCGGCGGCGGCCCCCCGTCGGGCTCGTCGCCCGGAAAGGCTGGCCATTGGCACGCGGCCAGGAGGAGCAAGCCGACGAGTGGGTCATCCAGGGCCCCGCTTCCCGCCGCGACCACGCCTGCGCTGCGCAGTCGGCATGTCCAGGGGCGAACGTGCACGTCTCCGGCCATGGCCCCCAGGGCGGCGAGGCCGACGATCGAGCGCCACCCTCCGAGCAGCGTCGCCCGCGAGGCCATCCATGGCACCGGGCTTCCGGAGACCATCGCGCTGAGATGCATTGCGGGAGCCTGGCTGCCGAGGGCGCCGTGCGCTATGCAACCCGCGCAGGCTGGGAGCCACGCGTCTGGGCCCATGGCCAGAAGGAGGCCTCGGAGCGACAGCTCGCAATACACCCGAGTGCACAGGAACGCGGCGTCCAGGAGGGCTCCAGTGAACGGCCCCGTCGGTGGGAGTAGCGAATCTTGCGTGGTCGGGGCAGGCGGGCTGCTGCTGGATTGTCCCGCCTGTGCCCCTGACGCCGCGGCTGCGCAAGACCGCACATGCCGCAGATAGAATAGCTCGGCGCTGCCATTGCGGTGGCCCTGCGGAGGTGTCTCCAGGGCGCGCGTGGCCCAAACTCTGCCCACATAGATGCTCATCACCCTCGTGGTGCTGCTCTCGGTCAAACTGCTCGCCGGCGTGCTGGGCGTGGTGGTGCTGCTGGTCCCCGTCGTGCTGGGCATCCTCGTGGTGCTGCTCCTGGTCGGACTGCTCGACGACGCGCTGGGCGTGGCGGTGCTGCTGGTACCGGTCGTGCTCTCCACACTCGCGGTGCTGCTCTCAGTCGTACTGCTCGCCGACGTGCTGGGCGTAGTGGTATTGCTGGTGCCAGATGTGTTCGTCCCACTCGTGGTGCTGCTTTCGGTCGTACTGCTCGCCGACGTGCTGGGCGTAGTGGTGCTGCTGGTGCCAGTCGTGCTCGTCCCACTCGTGGTCCTACTTCCGGTTGTACTGTTCGCCGACGTGCTGAGCGTAGTGATGCTGCTGGTGCTAGTCGTGCTCGCCACACTCGTGGTGCTGCTCTCGGTCGTACTGCTCGCCGACGCGCTGGGTGTGGCGATGCTGCTCGTATCGGTCGTGCTCGTCACGCTCGTGGTTCTGCTCTCGGTCGTACTGGTCACCGACGTGCTGGGCGTAGTGGTGCTGCTGGTCTCGGTCGTGCTCGGCACCCTCGAGGTGCTACTTTTGGTTGTGCTGCTAGCCGACGCGCTGGGCGTAGTGGTGCTGCGGGTACGGGTCGTGCTCGTCACATACGTGGTGTTGCTCTCGGTCGTACTGTTCGCCGACGCGCTGGGCGTGGCGGTGCTGCTGACCCCGGTCGTGCTCGTCACAGTCGCGGTGCTGCTCTCAGTCGTACTGCTCGCCGACGTGCTTGGCGTAGTGGTGCTGCTAGTGCCGGTCGTGCTCGTCACCCTCGCGGTGCTGCTCTCGGTCGTACTGCTGACCGACCCGCTGGACGTATTGGCGTTGCTGGTACCGGTCGTGCTCGTCACCCGCGTGGTGCTGCTTTCGGTCGTACTGCTCACCAACGTGCTGGGCGTATTGGCGCTGCTTGTACAGGTCGTGCTCGTCATCCTCGCGGTGCTTCTTTCGGTCGTACTACTCGCAAACGTGCCAGGCGTCGTGGCGCGACAGGTAGCGGTCGTGCTCGTCACCCTCGTGGTCCCTCCCTCCTTCCCTCCCTCCCTCCTCCCTCCCTCCCTCCCTCCCTCCCTCCTTCCCTCTCTCCCTCCTCCTCTTCCTCCTCCTCTTCCTCCTTCTCCTCCTCCTCCCCTCCTGCTCCCCCCTCACTCCCCCCCTCCCGTTGGCCCCCCCCCCCCCGCCGTTCTCTCCCCCCGCGGCGCCGTCCCAGGCGGCGGCCTCGCGCACGGCCTCCTTCGGAGCACCGCGCGCGGCGCGCCGCCCACCCCCGCCGCGTCTCGGGCCAGCGGGATCGACGACGACGACGACGACGACGACGACGACGACGACGACGACGACGACGACGACGACGACGACGACGACGACGACGACGACGACGACGACGACGACGACGACGACGACGACGACGACGACGACGACGACGACGACGACGACGACGACGACGACGACGACGACGACGACGATGACGACGACGACGACGACGACGACGACGACGACGACGACGACGGGGGCGGGCATTGCGCGCATTTGCTGGGGAGCGTCGCAGAAGACGTGGACCATCGGGGCCGCTGAATTCGTGTATTGCTTGCCCGCGGGCTATTCCCCCATCATCGTTGCCTCCGAACGACGGCGTCGTCGGCGGCGGATTTTCGATATTCTCATGGACTTGTCGACGTGTGATGTTCTCTTACGCTTATCGCATGTTTCTGGCCGGTCTCTCGTTGTGTGGGACTTTGGCTGGGACGAACCTCGGAGCAGGTCTCGTGATCGACTTGCCACGACGCCGCCACTGTCGTCGTTGTCGTCGTTTCCAGAGGTCCTCGTCGCCACGGCCGGGCGCAGCTTGAAAAGGCTGCCTGCATGGCCCTCGGAAGTGTCCAGGGACGGATTCAGAGCGGATGTTGGTCGAATGTCCAGGTGGGAAGGGAGTAAAAGAAACTTCCCATCCTATTCCCTCCTCCCCCTCTTTTCTGCGCCCTCTCATTTCTTGTGCTCTTCCTCCTCCCCTCCTCCTCCTCCTCCTCCTCCCTCCTCCCTCCTCCCTCCTCCCTCCTCCCTCCTCCCTCCTCCCTCCTCCCTCCTCCCTCCTCCTCCCTCCCTCCTCCTCCTCCTCTCCTCCTCCTCCTCCTCCTCCTCCTCCTCCTCCCCTCTCCTCCTCCCTCTTCCTCCTCCTCCTCCTCCTCCTCCTCCTCCTCCTCCTCCTCATCTCAAGCAACCTCGGCTCGAGCATTTTGCCCGACCGAGAGCCCAGAACCGTCCAGTGGGTGCTTGGGGGGCGCGAGGCCACCTTAACCGAGTGCAAAGGCGCTCCTTGCGGCGAATCTGGGTAGAGATTCAGCTACGGTTCATGTCTCGGCCATGGAGCACCTGCAAAGCATGCCACACCCACGAGTACAACGATGTGCTTGAGTGCAATGCATTTCGCTGCGGCAAGTGCAACCGCCAGGTGAAGTTGCACAAGCCCAAGAGCGACGGCGGTGCTGGTGCTGGTGGCAAAGGCAAGGGCGGCAAGGGCAAGGCCAAGGATGGTTTCAACGATCATCTGGCGCTCGCCATGCTGCCGTCCAAGGCATCACAGACGCAGGTGCTCACCCAGGCCATCTCCCTGGTGCAGGACCCCGTGCTGAAGGCCACGCTCACTGCCGCTCTGCGGCAGCAGCAGGCCCCTTCCGCGGCCGACCTGCCGTCCCCAGCCGAGGCGGTCAGGCGCGCGGAAGGGGCATGGCGCGACGCCAACACCAAGCACGACCAGGCGTGTGCTCAGGTCGCCCGCAGCAGGGAGCAGCTCGAGAGGGCTTTGCAGCGCGAGCAGGAGACTGTTCGGCAGCTGGCCGCCGCCGAGCTGGGCAGGAGAGTTGCGGCGCGGGCTCTGGCATCCGAGGTAGGCCTGGGCTTCACGAGGTCGTCGGAGTCCCCGCAGAAGGATGGGAACACCGACGGCGGCGAGTCGAAGATGTTCACCATCAGCTGGGACCAAGACTTCTTCGACCAGCTGGATGCGGGCGAGTTCGAATGCGAGGAGAGCGAGAGGGTCGAGCTAAAGCGGCTCCAGGCGGAGCTCCAGGACACCAAGGGCCTCCTCCAGACGCGCAGCGAGCAGGTCACGGCATGGGGGGCCAACATGCTTGACATGCAGAACGGCATCCGCGCGCGCATGGCCAAGAAGAGGAAAGGCCAGGAGGGCCAGGGCGCCCCGACAGGGCCAGCGGCCCCGTCCTCGCCAGCGGCTCCTTCGGGCAATGCCGCTGCTGGCGCACCTTGCGCCGACAGCAGCGGCGACCAGACGGACAAGACGGATGCTCAGGAGGCGGAGATCCAGAAGGAGATCGCATCTGGGCCGCCAAGCAGAAGGCCGCCGAGGAGGCGACCAAGGCTGCGCTGGCTTCGGTTGCTTCGCCCGAAGGTGGAGCACCAGCGGCCTCGACGGCGGCGTCAGCGTGACAGCGGCCGCCCCCCAGTGACGGGGGCAGCCCTGACGTGCAGTCGCCCGCCTGCTCGTCAGCACCTACCAGTGGGTCAACAGGGACTGCGTCGCAGTCCACATCTCCTTCTACAAGTCCGGCTTCGGGGCGGACGGCATCAGCGTCCTCATCTTCGGCACCTTCTTCACCGTCGGCAGCGTCGGCTGCAAGCGGGAGTGAGGCCGCAGGCGCCGCGCGCTCTGACGGCCAGGCGACTGCGCAGCGGCAGTCGGCATTCTCTCAGGCAAGCGACCAACCTTCAGCAGGGGAAAGTTCGGTCGTGCAAGTCTTTTTCAGTAAATATCACGGTCCTAGGGCCTCGGAGTTGGAAGTATCTTCAGCATCTGAAGCAAAGCGGAGCTTATCAGTATTTCTCTCTGTGCGAAGCTCATGTTGGCAGGGGCTCGCGCCTCGAATGGGGGCAGAGATTTCGCTCGAGTAAGTTCAAGTCTGTCATCAACTGTGCTCGTGAGACGGGCAAGCATTGCTTGACAGCGTCAGGTAAAAAGCGTGCCAACGAGGGTGGGGGGATCTTCCTGTGCGAGGGGCATAGGCAGGTTCATCATCTCCCCCGAGCCCAGTATCCCATCCCTCCTCTTTGCGCCGACGGCTCTCAGAGCTACGGCGGCTTCCCCCCTGTCATCCTCAACTTCCAGGGTTTCATTATAGTTCTTATCACCCTGTACGGGCTCTGTTCCACAGGCTTCGCAGGCGACAATTTACGTAGGTTCGCCCGAGTCGGGGCCCTCCTTCAGATGCTCAAGATCCCCTGGATCATTCTCGGGGATTTTAATTCCCCCCCTTCGGTCCTGGAGGCCAGCGGTTTCCTCGCTAAGGTCGGGGGGGCCGTCGTCAAACCACCTTCAGATTTCACGTGTATAGGCGCTGGCGGGTCCAGCCTGATCGATTATGCCGTAGCCTCCCAATCTGCTCCCCCGTGCATCTTAGGCCTACATGTGGTCCACGATGTCACATGGAAGCCTCATTCGGCATTGTCCCTCCACTTGAGAGGGCATGGCGAGCAGCTCCTCACTCGCGCTCTCCTCCTCCACGAGCGTTCCCCTCAGGTCCAGCGGCCGGAGGCGGAGAGCCAGCCTGGTTCCAAGGCCTCGCGTGCCCGTGCTGCTCTGGTCGAACGCCAGGCTATCGTCCGCGATAAACATGCCGCTTTTGCCCAGGAAGTGCACGGATATCACCTTGACAAGTCGACTGATGCGGTCCAGGGGGGAGGAGCTGACCAAGCGGGGCCCAATGATGCAGCTGTGCCAGGTCAAGACCTCCTCCAGGACGCAGAGTTTTTTCTGGTTGCCATTTCGGTCTCTGGGATGGGGAAATCGATCCCTGGGCCGACCTTCCCAATTTCGTGGTGTCCTCTCCCACCCCTCCTCCTCCGTCTTGGGGCCCGTCTTCTTCTGAGGTCCTGCCCGATGTGAATTCGCTGACCGACCCCGCCCCACTGGGGATGGATGAGGCAGATAATGATATTAAGCCCCCCCCCCCCCCCCCCAGCGAGACGCCCCAGGGCCCTAACCCCGATCCCAGCTCCGCTGCTGGTGCTACTGCTCCTGCTTCGTTCTCCAGTCCCGCTGCCCCGTGGCACTTGGCTCAGACTGAAGTCGGCTTTCAGCCCCAGTCGCTCTCCGACGTTTGGTCGCCAGTTCGTGATTCAGTTGCCTTCCGTGTGGGCGGCAAATATATGGTGCAGGTCATCAGTGCTTTCAGCTCATGGGTCTCCGCTGTGGAGCGCGCGTTTCGGGCTCATCGCCAGCTGGACGGTAAGGGATCGGCTGTCTCCAGGGCGTCTGGTCCCAAGCTGGTGGTGCGCCGAGCTCGACAGTCAGAACATCTTCGTGACATGCCGTACCTCGTCGTGGTGGCCTCGTGGTGGGCCAGGTCTCGCGCTATCCTCGCCAAGACGGCTCGGCACCGACGTCGCGCCAACGGCATTGCCCAGGTCAAGACCCTCGTCGAGTGCGGGATCAAACTCATGGGCCAGGCCCCAGCGAGTACGGCTTCCAGCATCAACAATCAGCCGACGGCCGCTCCCTGGACCACATGGCAGTCGGTGTTCAACGACCTTGGGAGCATTTCTCAAGAGCAGCTTGACATGTACGAGGCAGAGTTGTTCAAGATCATGAATCGGGCTCAATCCAGGGCTGTGGCTTCTTCCTTGGCAGACTTCAAGCAATGGGTTTCTGACCGCGACGGCACTGGGGCCCTTTTCAAGGCTGCCGAAGATGCCCCTCTGCCGACCCTCGAGCTCGATTCGACAGATGGAATGATATATCAGCCGATGGACGTCATCGACAAGAAGGCGCAGCATTGGCACAAGCTCTGGACATCGTCTCAATATATTGCAATGGATACAGTTTCAGCCACTTTCAGGATAATCAAGGAGGCCACCTTCCCAGGCGACCTCCCCGAGATCGCGGCGAGCGACATCAGGGGGGCCCTCAGACGCATGAAACCTCGTGCTGGTCAAGGGCTCGACAGGCTGTCTCCGACAGATTTGGGCCGCCTGCCTGATGCCGCGCTCGCCGCCCTCGCCTCTCTCTTTGTCATGATTGAGGAATCTTGCACATGGCCATGGCAGCTGCTCCCTGTCCTCGGTCGCCTCCCCCCTACAAAGAGCCCAGGCGACAGGGCAATAGGGCTGGTGTGTCTCCTATGCCGTGTATGGTCCCTTGTGCGAGAGCCCGTTGTCAAGAGCTGGGGCGGGGACACGTGTCCCTCTTGGGGCGCGGCCATCGAGGGCAACTCAGCCCTCAAAGAAGCATTCATGCGAGCGCTAGATGAAGAACTCTTCTGGCGCCTCAAGATGGCCAACGGCCACGCTCTTTGTGACATCAGGAGTTTCTACGATATGATGGAATGGGATGTCCTCGTGAGTGGGGCCCTCAAATACGGCTTCCCAGCGCGCGTCCTCTTCCTCGAGCTGCAGGTCTGCGCGGGCCCGCGGCTGCTCGCTCAGTTCGACGCGACATCTCGACCCTTTCAAGCCACGCGGTCCATCATCCAGGGCATCAGGAGCGGGACGCGTGTTGCCCGCTGCATGACCAACAGAGTCATGGAGGTAGTCGCCGCAGCCAACCCGTACCTCTCAGAACGGCTATGGATTGACGACCTCTCCTTGTCTGCAGTTGGTTCTCCTCTCGCGGTCGAGGATGCTCTGGTCAACGGTATCGCGGCAGTGAGCGACGCTCTGATTGAGGAGTCCTTGGAGTTGGCCCCCAAGGGCGTCGTCACATGTTCGGGTATGAAGACTGCCCGTGAGGTGGTCCGCCGCGCCGCCGAGGCATCGCGGTTCAGATCGCCAAGCAGGCCCCGTACCTCGGAGTCGAGTTAGACAGCGGACGCAGATTAGCTCGAGCTACTCGGACTAAGAGGATGGGGCAGGCACGCAGGCAACATGGTAAGGTACGTAAGTTCGCAGCTTCCACTCGGAGGTTCAAGATCTTGCAGAAGGTCGAGAGAGCTGGCCCCCAAGCGGGGGCCACCTATGGCCACGAAGTTCACGGCCTGCCTCAGACATCCATCCAAGCATTGCGACGGCGCCTAGGCGCTGTGGCAGGTGGTCACCGACACGGGAGGTGCATCACCACTCTTTTGGACCTTCGCACACCAGGGCACGATCCAGGCTATCAGTTGATGAGGAAGTGCGTCGGTATGTGGTTGAAGGTTTGGCTTACCGAACCCCGTGTACGTGGCCCAATTTATCGAGTTTGGCAGGAAGGGGTTGCTCAGCTACGTAAGATAGACCCACAACATCGAGCTCGACATGTCAGGGTCCTATGACAGCTGCCATCCACTACCTTCTTCAGGCCAACTGGGATCCAGTATCTCCGACGGAATGGTACAGTCCTACAGGGGAAGATGGCATCGCCCACGGGTGGTCGTTTCCAGACGGCTTCGAATGGATCGACCAGGCCACCTGCCTCTTGGACGAACTCACGCACTCAGTTCAGTTACAGCAGTGGAGCACTGCTTCGCAAGGATATGGTGGTGCAGGCATGGAGGGAGGGGTCGACAACTTCAGCTGCCGTCGCTTCCTGTACCAGCTGGAGCAGCTCCCGCACGGCAGACGCCTCGCGGAGCTCATGATGGTTATTGCTGTGGGAGGCGCTTGGCCTGCCGAGCGGAGGAAGGACGGAGGCTACGCCGAGTCCGACATCTGCCCACGTTGCAAAACAGATAAGGAGACACCTTTGCATAGGTAATACGCTTGTGAGTGCAACTCGGATGCAGCTTCCGCCGCATATGCGCACTCTAACCAGTTGTGTCATAAGGCTATAGTTCAGTCTGCCAGTGATGAATGTTTTTGGTTTAGGGGGTTAATCCCACCCTCCTGGGCCAAAGTAGACTCCCCCACCCCCGTGGAATCCTGGTCGGCCCCTCCCGAAGCGAGGGAGATCGACCCTCTGTATTTCGGCATTGGCACCCTAGATAATCCTGTTGTCTTGCATGGGGACGCCGCAGGAGGCCCCGATGCCCGCGACCCTCGTCATCGACGGGTTGGGGTTGCGGTTGTCGATTCCTCCCAGTGGCGCTCTAATGATGGTGCTCGGTATCTTTTCGGTCCCCTCCCTGGCCCCCTACAAACGGTCGCTACGGGGGGAACTCTACATGCTGCTCACCGCTCTTGGGTTCTCGGACGGCCCCCTTGTCTACGTGACGGACAACGACGCCGTCTGTGCAGGGTGGTGGGTCCATCTCTTTCAGGCCCCTCGAGGAGCCAATGTAGACCTCTGGCGTGATATGGGTAAAGATCTTTTAGTCAAGAATCGGGACCCTGGCTCCGTTGTTGTCCTGTGGGTCCCGTCTCACCTCGAGGCTTCCGAGATCATTGCCAAAGATGTGCCTCGATGGATGGTCGAAGGGAACATCTTCGCCGACGTTCTGGCAGGAGAAGCGGCTAAGGCCGCTCGTGTCCCTGAGACCCAGAGGCATCGTGTTTTGAGTATCGAGGCTGACGCTTGCAGAATCCGCCACCGTTTGCTTCGGGCTACTTTAGAGGTTGCCGAACTCGAGCGAGTGGGTCGTTTGGAAGAACGGGCCCCTGCTGCTCCTGCTCGTGCTCCCCGACTCGCTCCCCCCGCTCCTGCCGCGGTGGCCCTTCTCAATTCCACTCATACTGTCAGCCCATGCGGTATGAAGTGCACGACGTGTCACGGGTCCACGACTGCGGCATTTAAGGGGGAGTTTTTCACGTCCGAATGTTTTCTACCCGTTCGGTGCACCAGTCACACTGTTAGGGTACCTCAGTGGCGGCGTTTACATCTCGCTGGGGGGTGGGTCCACCCGTCTCATCAGATGAGCTTTCACGAGCCTCTTGAAGTCTGGTTCTGCGGATTTTGCGGGTGTATCGGCTCACAGCAGCTGAGAGGCCTCGCCAAGGAATGCAAACCCCCGACCAAGACGGGCAAGGCATATCTTGCCAGAATAGCCAAAGGCCTCACGCCCAAGGTTCTCAGCAAAGCTGAGATGGAGGCTCGGTCTTAATTTATATCGGATTCGCTTCGCGATATATCTGAATCTCTGAACCTCCTCCTCCTCCTCCTCCTCCTCCTCCTCATTCTCCCTCCTCTTCTCCTCGCTCTGGGAGTGCCGAAGAGAACGACGACGACGGCGGCGGCGGCGGCGGCCACGGCGATGACGACGACGACGACGACGACAACGACGGCAGGGGCAGGCGGCCATTGCCCGTGCCGGGCGTGGCGAGGCGGCTGCCCTGGGGCGCGGCCGCGCTGGCCGTGCTGCTGGCCGCCGCTGGGCGCGCCCCGCGACCCACGGCGTGGGGCGCTGGCCGGCCCCCGCTGGCCGCCGGCCGCCGGCCAGCGGGCGCGGCCGCCGCTGGGCGGCGGGCCGCCGATGCCGAGGCGCTCGCCGTCCTGCGCTCGTCCTTCGCCCCTGGCGACTCTCCTGGCTTGCGCCCGCGGCGCGGCCTTTGGCCGCGCACTGCTGCGCCTCCGCCTCCGCTCCCACCTGCAGCGGCCGGCGGTGGTCGCTGCAGTGCAGCGGCTGGTGGCTCAAGTCTGGGTTCCTGAGGGCTGGGGACCTCCCGAGGACAGGAAGGACTTCAGGGGTGGATTTCGCGCCGTTCGAGACACCTCGTTCTCGGGATCCCATCCCTCAGGGCCCCATCCTTGAACGACCGAAGCGAGTGCGCCACCTCGCCGGAGGAGGAGCAGCTGCGCTGCTGCGTCGCCTCGGCGAGCAGTCCCCGCCGCGCCCCCCCCCGCGGTGACGAGGGGAGGGGGCGCAGCCTGCCGCTGCTCGGGCGTGCAGGCCTGGGCGCGGCCTCTCGGGTGGCGCGCCGGAGCGCGCCTGCCGCCCGTGCCCGCCGCGCGCCCTCGGCAGGCGCACCGGGGGCGCGGCGCGTGCCTGCCGCGCAGTCTGCCGCTGCAGCTGCCGCGGGCGAGCGAGCCGCGTGGATCGGAAGAGGCAGCGGCAGAGCCTGCCGCCGCTGCTCGCGCGCGAGAGTGGGCAACGGAGCGCAGAGGCACGGCTGTCGCGTCGTCCAGTTGAGCCAACAATGTGTGCCACGCCTCGGAAGTGCATCGGAAGCGGCGTGGTGCAGTCGAAATGAGACGGATGCCATCGGTACGCGAGCATCGTCCCATGAGTGAGGGGAGCGGAACGAGCCAGCAAGCCGTGGCGCCTTTTGGCGCCGTCAAAGCCGCAACGTGGCCGGGGCCGCCGTGCTAGCTGACAGCGGCTGCCTCTGCACTGCTGCCGCGCTGGAAGGGGTTGGGCCTCCCGACCGCTGTGAGCGGGATATACGGCTGACGCTTGTGGGATTTCTTACATTTGTGTAGATTGCTTTATAATTTGCCAGTCCCGTCGGATGAAATTTAACGGCAAACGTTTGGACGAGGGCGTCGTCGCCCGCTTCGAGGGACAACTGTAAGACGTGCCTGATGTTTGTTCGACGTTCACGAGGGGTCTTGCTGGCCGACTGGACGGGGGGTTAGGGGCACGAGCGGGAAAGGGGGGAGGGAAATCCCCAAGGGGCCAAGGGTGCGGGCCCACTGGAGGAGGAGGACGCGTACTCCCCCCTTCTCAGATCTCTTGCTTTTCCGTTGGCCTGGCTTTTCACCCTGGGCGTTGCCCAGACGGTCCAGGGCCCCTTAGAGGCCGAAGCAGAAGACGAGCGTGGGGATTGAAAGGATCTGTCCGCCAAAGATTTGCGCCTCCCTCCCCCCCCCCGTCGGTGTCAGCGGCGGCGTCGTCGTCGACGCCTCGTCGTTGTCGTCGTTGTCGAGTGCCCGTGGAGGTGCCGGCCGAGGGCCCCTCCACCGCGCCTTCGCCGCCGGCGTCGTCGTGGTCGTCGCCGTCGTCGTCGTATGCCGCGGGAGGCACCGACCGAGGGCGGCTCCACCGCCACCGCCTCAGGCCTGCCGCGTCGCCGCTGCCACGCCATCGCCGCGTCATCCCCTGCGCCTGTTTTCCTCTCCCCAGGCCCTTTCGCGCTCTGAAAGAGTCGCGACGGGAGATTTTTCCCTGTTGTCGGCCTCCGGGGGCCCTCACCAGGCCCTGGGATGGTCAGCAACGATTCAGGATGAACAACCAGTTCTGGGGAAGGGGGGGTCCAGACCTTCTGGGGGTCGACGTCGTGACGAATTTGCGACCCCTGGAGTCTGGGTCTCTCCCTCTAGGGCCGCCCCATCGTCTGGCTTTGCTAGTCCGCCGCCCCTGCCTTCTCCCTCTCCGTCTCCCTCTGCTCCTCCTGTTCACCTCGCCTCTCTCTCCTCAGACCCCCGATGTCGTTTTTTTGTCACAACGTCGACCCCTCCCCCAGGACCGGCTTCTCATCCTGAGTCATTTTTTGACGGTCCCGAGTCCCAGGAAGGGCCCCCAGAGGCCGAAAGTAGCGACACAAATCCCATCGTGTTTTTCATAATGCGAGGGGGTCCCTCCCCCCCCGGCTCCTCGGCTTTCTGCCTGGGCCCCACATCGGGGCGGCTGGTCTCCGGCGAGATGTAACGTTTTTTGTTCCCAGCCGCGTCCTACGCATCTCCGGGTGTAGGAGTTCTCGCTTATGGGCCCGTCCCCCTCAGGAGGGTCCTCCGCAGACTGGGCGACTCCAGCGCGTCGCCTTGGCGTCTTTCTGTGGATGCCTGGCATTCTGGGGCTGTTCCTGGGCCCCAGGATCGTCAGAATTTGACGGGTCCGACTGCGGCGATTTTGGCGCGTAAGCTCCCCGCGTAAGGTCGCGCGTAAGCGCCCTCGTCTCCACTAGCGTGCAGCGCCGGCGGCCCGCGTAAGCCACCGCGTAAAGTCGCTGCGTCATCTCGCGTAAGACCTGTTTTCGATCGTCGCTCGGCTGGTCCTGTGGAAGGGGTCGAAATCTCCAGGGGCCGGCGGTAGGGGAAAATGCTGTGTCCTCGGAGGTCTGGGTCCCGACCCGTTATTCCTGCTCGCTCCCCGGGGGTAAGGGATCGTCCTTTCCCGGGGGAGGGGGGAGGATTGAGCAGGGATTGGAGGATCATGTGGGTTGGGCACAGGAGGAGTGGACTTGGAGATGGATGAGGAGGACGATGGCCAAGGGGGTGGGAATGCACTAGTATAGGCGGATGCTGCTGCTGCTGCTGCTGCTGCTGCTGCTGATGATGATGATGATGATGATGATGATGATGATGATGATGATGATGATGATGATGATGATGATGATGATGATGATGATGATTATGAGGAGGAGGAGGAGGAGAAGGAGATGGAGAAGGAGAAGGAGATGCAGGATCAGGAGGGCTCGAAGAGGAGGATGAGGTGTAGGATCGGGAGGAGGAGGAGGACGAGGACGAGGACAAGGAGGAGGAGGAGGAGGAGGAGGAGGAGGAAGAGGAGGAGGAGGAGGAGGAGGAGGAGGAGGAGGAGGAGGAGGAGGAGTAGGAGGACTGTAAAGAGGAAGGGGAGGAAGATGGTGGATGTTTTTATTGTTTCCTCTGTATCTCTCTCTCTCTCAGTCTCTCCCTCTTTCTCTCTTTCTCCGGGTCGTCTCGGGGGAGGAGAGGGAGCTAGCCCCGAGCAGAGCAGCGCGCACCGCGACCACGACCGCGACGACGTCGACGACGACGAAGGCGAGGCGCGTACACGATCCGCGCGCAAGCGCGGCTTCGGACGCGGTCCCACCTGGAGAAGGTCAGAGCACAGCGCGTGGTTGAGCGCTGCTGCGCCCTTCCTCCCCCGCCCGGACCTCCCCCCTCGGACCCGCACTTAGACGAGTCGGATTTTCGGCAGGTGGTGGCGCAGGCGGTTCCTCGAAATGCCCTGTATGGCGCAGCAGGGATTTGCGATAGGGCCGCCCTGGAAGGTAAGGTGCTGCGATTTCTCTCGTTGAGCGCTGCTGCGACTTCCCTCCGAGCGCAGGACGCTCCTGGAGCAGCAGCTGGACAGTTCGTTCGGGCTTGTACCCTGGTGCCCTGCTGAGCCTGGGGGCGAGTTTCGGCACCCTCTTTCAGGCTCTCCTCCAACCAGAGAGCAGGGCCCCAACAGGGGAGAGGGCACCAACTGAACCGTCCCGTTGCTGAGGCGCTCGGAGCGCCAAGGCTCCGCGAGCTGGGAACAGTGCAGTGCGATCACGATGACGCCGACGACGCCGACGACGACGACGACGGAGACGAAGCGCGTGTACGTTTTGCGCTGAAGCTGGGATTTGGAAAACAGCCAAATTGGCGAGGGTCGATCCACAACACATCGTTGAGCGGTGCTGCGGCCTTCACAGGCCTTCACAGGCCTCCACCTGTAGCAGCAGCCAGACACTTGGAGTTTGCATCCTCAAGCTTTGCTGATCCTGGCAGACGGAGGGGGGAGGAGGATGATGAGGAGGAGGATGAGGACGATCAGGTGGCAGGATGAAGAGGACGAGGAACTGCAGGAGGAGGAGGAGGAGGAGGGAATGGAGGAGGATGCGAAGGCGGGTGAGATGGAGGGCGAGGAAGGGGAGGAGGAGGAGGGGTAAGGACGGAGGACTGCCTTCTATCTCTGGGTCTGCTCAGGAGGAGGATGGCGAGGAGGAGGAGGATGAGGGAACACGAGGAAGAGCGGGATGAGGATGAGGAGGATGAGGAGGACGAGGAGGATGAGGAGGAAGAGGAGGAGGAGGAGGTGGAGCGACAGGAGGAATTGGAGATCGGGGTATGATGCTGATGTTGATGATGAGAATGATGATGATGATGATGATCATGATGATGATGCTGATGATGATGATGATGATGATGATGATGAGGGGTATGGTGTTGATGATAGTGTCAATGAGGTTGTGGATGTTGATGATGAGGCTGTTGTCGATGCTTATGCTGAGTATGGTAATGATCAAGTTTATGATGCTGATAGTGATGATGTTGATGCTCCTGAAGATAGTGATGCTGATGGTGATGATGTTGTTGCTGCTGTTGGTGATGGTCGTGATGATTATGACAATGCTGATGCTGACTGTGATGATGATGACGATGATGATGATGATGCTGCTGCTGCTGAGGATGATGATGATGATGATGATGATGATGATGATGATGACGGTGATTATGATGATAGGGATGATGCTGAGGCTGATGATGATGCGGATGATGATGTTGATGATGATGATGATGCTGATTATGGTGATGATTGTGATGATGATGATGATGATGATGATGATGATGATGATGCTGATGCTGATGATGCTGATGCTGCTGCTGCTGCAGATGATGATGATGATGATGATGATGATGATGATGATGATGATGATGATGATGATGATGATGATGATGATGATGATGATGATGATGATGATGATGGATGATGATGATGATGATGATGATGATGATGATGATGATGATGATGATGATGATGATGATGATGATGATGATGATGATGATGATGATGATGATGATGATGTCGCGCTGATGCTGATGCTGATGCGCGCGACCGCTTCCGTCTCTCTGACTCGGCCGTACCGCCGCATGCACTGCTGTGGCGCCAAGCAGTGCGTCTTGCGTTCCCAACCAGCCTCCTGAAGGTCGGCCGTCCTTTTCCGTACTGACCGGCTTTGAGCGCCCGAGCGGCTTCCTGCCCAAGCTGCGTGCGACCGAAAAAGTGTGTCGCTGTGTGTGTGTGTGTGTGTGTGTGTGTGGAATCCCAATGCCAGGAGGCCCCGACCCGACTGAACTGATAGCCATAGCTAATGCTCAGTGGGGTTACCGAGCAGCCGGCATGATCACGAATTTGGTGCCCATAGGGAACCCTGTGATAACGGGGAAAATGAAACCCCCTTAATGCAGCTTGTTGCGGCTCAGTTCCACATAACAGACCACCCCCAAAGAACGCAGTTCCCACCATCCATCGTGGTACACTGGGGAGGCAGGGGCGCAGAACTCAGCGACGCCCTGCACATACACCAGAACAACGGAACGACGCCATTGTGGCACAGATTACAAGGTGGCAGCAGACCCTAGAAGGGAACGAGCACTCAACAGTGGACGTGGAATGGGCTACTTCCAGGATATCCTTACCGAGGGACGAGACCCTCCTAAAAGCCGGGCTAGAGCCACTCTTCCACCACGTGGTTCGTTGTCGACCTGCCAGACGGACGCACATGCAGGCCCCCACAGACTTACCCCCCGAAAAACTCCAAGTCGCAGCGCAGACGGCGTTGGCAACCAACGTCCATGGGAGCACCTGGAGGTCCAGAGAAGCGTCTGACTCTGTGCACATCCCCATACCAGCCGCCGCCACGTGCCTGGCCGTATCGGCCGCAGCGGCCGCAGCGGCAGCCTTTGGGTACCGAGTAGGCCTCAACTGGGGAGGACTGCTCCTCCTAAAGATCCCAGAGAGAATTGCGGCCCCGAAACTGCGATACCTCAAGGACGAACTCCCCAGAGTATTCGGGTCCGCGCGCAGCTCCCCGGCCCTCAGCCCTCGAATAATTTTTCTAGGGGGAAGCTGGGGCGGCGGCCCCTCATTCGCCAGGCTAGCCGACCCGGAAGACGGCTTCCACCTTCGGTGGAACATAGCAGACTTAGGGCAATCCAGACAGCAGGACGTGATCGAGGCCGTCGAAGCCACTGTGGGCACTGGAGCGGTGGAGCAGGTAAGCACGGTGTATGCCTGGTTCCCGACACAGGAGAATACAAGCACATGGCGCAGGTGAGAGTCAGACTCAACACTGCTGCCATCATGTCAGCCGCCTTCTGCGGGACCAGTAGCATCACGGTGGGGCCGCAGGTGGTCAGGATCTTCCCGGCCACCCCCTCAAGAGAGCAGACCGGGAGAGACGCAGGGATCCCAAGGGCACATACGGAGCACATTGAGGCGCTCACGGACGAGGCAGTACGACAGGCCCCCAGACGAGCCTTGCAGCCGCAAATACTGGAAGTCATAGCCTTCGACCGGCGGGGAGAGCAAGTCGGTCCCCCCCGCCCCGGGCCCATGCGTCCAGATCCTTGGATCCCTCGCCACGCTACGCTGCAGATGTTCTCCGCCTCGATAGGATCATCTGGGACCAGACTGCGCGCAAGGGCCTGGCCACTGCCCGAAGGGGCTGACGGCAGGGAGGGTGTAGCCAACATGAGGGCACCCCCTGCCATGCCCGTGGAATGGCTGCACGAGTTAGACGAGGTCATGGACGAGCGGAACTCGACCCGCCGCAGATCCTCGGAGGACAGGGATGGTCTGCGAGACTACAGCACCATACTCCACCCAGGGGAACACCTCACGGCTGCTGTAGCAGCGGGAGGGGCCGTGTGTATCACCACCTGCAGAGAACACGGCCACCTGTGCACCTCCGGCCCCATGTGGGCCACCATCGCGCTACCCGCTGAGGCCGACCTGAGATCGGCCAACCGAGGTGCCGACCGTCCACAGACCAGAGTGCCCCTGCAGCTTCTACGCGGGCCGGTGCATCTCGCCAAACTAGATGCCCCCCCCGCCCGCGCCCCGACGCTCGAGGAGCTGGGAATTGGCGCCAGCCAGCCCCCCAGCGCGACCGCGCCTCCAAGAAGGCGTGCAGCCGTGGACTCCCTCCCGGGCCCAGCCCGCCCAAGAGTGTATCCCTCCCTAGCAGAAGTGCTTGCGCGCAGGAACCGGGTAAGAGCAGAGCCAGGAGCCGCGCTAGTAAGGGCGGAGAGTGACGCTGTTACATGCGCGCAGGGCATGCTTGGAAGGTTCCAGGCCTGCATCGGCGAACAGTGCATTCACGACTTGGCCAGAAGCATTCAGACAAGGCTCGTGCTCGAACAACGACGGCAGGAAGAGGGCAGACCCATCTTGAGGTGCAACTGGGACCTCTTCGCCGCCATGTGGATTCTCCAGCTGGCTGACCCTAGAACGCTGGACAGGGACCATGTGTTCCAGCTCATCAACGAGCTCGGGATAAAAGAAGAGGTCGCCAGACAGCTCCCTTTTTCACGGTGGCTCTCCCCTGAGCCCGACCCGACCTACACCGCCCACCACCCGTGGCTCGAAGTCTCGGGGGGCAGGGGCGCGGATATTGACAGCGACGCAACGCACGTGCTGGCCCCTGGCACGGACGAGAGGCTCAACGGCCGAAACGAAAGATTAAGGAGGGCTGCATCGGAGGACAGGCTCCGGCATGATCCCGGAAGAGCACCCAGGCCGCGAAGGGCACCCAGAGGCAACCGCGGCGACCCCTCAAGCGGGGCCAGGGCGCGACCCGCACGAGCTGGGCAAGAGCAGCCGCAGGCCACCCCCTCCAGCTCTGGGAGACACCTCCCGACAGGACCCACTCAGAAGCCTGGTCCCCATATGTGCAGGCCGCTTCCAGGGAAGCAGTCAGAGATAGGAACGCCCCAGGCGACCTTCTTAGCAGGGATGATCGGATCCGGAGCCTCAACGACGCCCGGGAGAACAGGTCTCTGAGACATGCGGATGGCGAGGGTAGCCGGCAACCACCTGCGAAAGATGGCATCAGGGTGAGGGAACGCTCGGCCACCCCACCCCCATGCGACGTCTCTCGGCTACCGCGCGCCACCCAGGCCTCCTGGAACGACACGCGGAGAACGCAGCCACCCGCAGAACACCCTGACGATCCCATGGGAGGCATGTATGTGTCTGGATGACAAAGCGGACGTCTCAAGGGACGAGCCGGCACAAGACAAGATCTCACGTTTGCATAAGACGCTGGGAGGTGCGTTCAACGGAGTTTGGGGCGCCTGGGTCAAGAGGGCAGCCTCGAGGCAAGGGAGCTACTGTGCCAAGCTTGATCCCAAGCTAAACTCCGTACAGCAGTGCAATGATTTCCTCCAGGCATGGAGCAAAGCGGAATTCGATGCCTACACGATGGACAGAGAGTTCAAGCTCCGCGTCGACTGGTCGAGTTTCAAGGATCGACACCGCAGGCTCCTGCAACGCGTCGCCAGACCGCACACCCCTCGCGGGGTCGACAGCAGTGGCCGCCCACCCCCTTGGACCACAGCGGGCAAGGGGGCGGCGCGTGCGGTCCCGCCAGATCAGTGGACCGGTGCATCTAGCTCAGCCTCGTCGTGGCGTGGATGGCAGTCATGGTTGCTCGTGGGGGCACCAAGGTGCGTCATGGACCGAGACAGACTGGAAGGCGAAGGGCAAGCGCTATTCTCCCAGAGGAGATGACCCGTACGCGGACAAGCGTCCACGAGGTTGGGACTCCTGATCCAGATTGGGGACGCAACGAGGGGCCCGTTCGAGACTGGCCCATCCCCCCAGCTAGCGCGGGAGCACCCACCGCCGTGGTTGGCACCCTCTACTCAGGATTGCCCGCAACCTCGGCACTGGGCAGCTCCCGAAGGGCTCCAACCGTGACGACGCCTCCCTCGAAGGCAGTCAGCAAACCGGTGATCGCCACGGCCCACCACCTATCGTGCAGCCTGCTGTGTGCAGCACACACCACCTCCCACCCCCCCTCGGCTCCTCTCCGCCCGGCATTCGCCGCCCCCCCCCCCCCAGACAGTTTCACCTGCAGCGCCCGCCCTTGGCCGCAATGCCCTGTGCTACCTCCGCTGGAGCGGAGGGGCACCAATGCCCTTGCGCTGCGCAGATAGACAGCCCACGCTGGATTCGTGGACCTTGCCAGGCCTCTCCTCCCCTGCGGCCGACTGGGGCGTCTTCGTCTGCCGCGCGGGACCACGGCCACTGCCTCCCTCGGTGGAGGCCACTGCTAGCGCGGGCTTTGGAGTCGTCTGTGCCCCCCCCCCAGGATTGCCCCCTTTGGACGGCAGTGACGGGTGGCTGAAATAACCCACCTCCTGCGCTCCACCTCTTTCACAGCACAGTGAACGGCAGTGGTTGGTGACCGACGTTGCCCGCCGCGCCATCCTCGCTCAGCCCCACCCCCCCGTGGTCATGAAGTTCTGTGAATGGGTGCTCTGTGTATCTTTATCTGTGTCCAGCGGCTTTTGGCTGCGCCCCCTCCTGGGTTTGCTCTAGCATGGAATTCAGGAAGTGAGTGAGGGTTTTCGCTTGCAGCTTTTCCTCTCAGGGAGGGGAAGCTGGTGGCGCGGGGCTGCATGGCCCTGGCGCTGCGGCCGCAGCGCGCCGCCGTCGGCGTCGTGGGTGCCGTGCTGCTGCGCCGCGCAGACCTGCTGTACCAGGCCTTCCTGCACCAGGCTGGCTGGGGCACCGCCAGCGGCGTGGAGGCGGCGGTGAGTGCCGCCCGCAAGGCCGCGGAGGCGGCCACCATCGCCGCGGCGGCGGCTGCCGGGGCGGGCGCGGCCCGCGAGGAGCAGTGCCAGCGGCCGCCCGAGTGGCTGAGCCTGCCGGAGCCTCAGCCCTGCCCCGAGCCGCCGGCCTGCGAGTGCCGGTGCGAAGGAGTTGTGGAGAAGGTGGTTGACGAGCACGCGCCGTCGGAGCTGCCCGTGTGGCAGGTGCTCGGGTCGGCCGTGGGCCACATCCTGGTGGTGAGTGCTGGCAGGTGCTGCGCCCGACGTCGTCGAGATGGCGAGCAGGCGCGTTCGACCACCGCTACGGATGGCGGCCAGCGCGGAGGAGCCGAGCCTGCGCGCGCCGCAGTGGAGAGGGACGGCAGCCCTCCGACTGGCCAGCGGCCGCGCCGTCGGGGAGGAGGTGTTCTGGAGTGAGCTCCTCCCGGGCGGCTATGTAGCCGTCTTCTACAGCGATGACAACGTATGGCACGAGAGACTGCTGCTAGGCCAAGTGGATGCGCAGCACTGGGTGATCGAGACTCCCGACCACGACATGTACGTCGAGAACATTCTCTGCTCCAGCCCTGAGGACGGCCAGTGCCGCGCCGTGGTGCTGGAGGACAGTGGCGCGCTGCCCGTCTTCTTGCGGGGCCGCACCTACCGCTTCAAGGAGTACCTCGGGGAGGAGGACCTGTTGGCTCGCCTGCGAGAGGCTGGGCAACTGGCAGTCGAGCAGGGATACGACAGGCCCGCGCACTCGATGTGCCTGGACTCTCTGGGTGAGCGTAAGCCGATGCCCGTGGCTGAGGTTGCTGTGCGTCGCCGCCGCAAGGGCCCGCCGGTGCCGCCGCCGTCGGAGCCACCCCCGGCCATCGGGGATGGAGCTGCAGGGTGGCCGCCTGGAGATCGGCCCGCAGCTGACCACCTCGACGGGGGAGCCCTGCGGGAGGAGGCAGGCGGCACCGCGACGCCTCCCGCCCTGGAGGATACCGAAGTTTTCAGGAGCTCGACTCGCTGGGTGTCCATGGAGACGCTCGGCGCCATCAAGCGCGGGGGCGAGATCGAGCTGGCGGACAGCGACAAGGTGATGGGCGAGCGGGCGCTCCACAGGCTCCCCGACGGCCAGGTCATCACCGCGTGCCCCGCCTCCAGCCTCGCCGCCGTCCAGGAGGTGCGCGGCGCAGGAGATGGGGCCGACGCCCGCGTGCTCTCGCCGGTCGTCTACGACCCAGGAGGACGCCGCTGGTCGGAGTTCTCGGCGGTCACCCGCATGCGGGTGGAGCCAATGGACGACTTCCCGCTGGAGGGCGAGAGGTCGGCGCTGTGGCTCTTCCAGTATGTGCGGGACCACGGCGGGACCTTCGATGCGCGGCAGACGAAGTGGGCCATGGATCAGCGCATCGCGCCTGGCTCCACGGCTTTCCTGATGCACGACCTGGTGGGGCTGGCGCTGGACTTGTCGGTGTGCTACGACCAGTGCGACGGCGGCAACCTCGCCAGCGTGGAGGTGCTGGCGCGGCTGCACCAGCTGGTGGAGGAGACCAGCGGGACCCTGCAGCTGGAAGGGATCGAGCACTACCTGGGCCGTGACAGGACAGGAGGACTGCGTCGTGGTGTGGCGCTCAACCCATCGCTGGCGCAGTACGCGACGGAGAAGAAGAGCAAGGAGACGGAGGTGATGAAGCAGCGGAGGAAGGCTCGCGAGGAGGAGGAGGCCGCCAAGAAGAACAAGGGAGGCAAGTCAAGTGCCGGCAAGGCCAGCCCCTGAGGGAAGGCAGCGCTGCGGAGGCCCCCGGCCGCAGCGGGACGCAGAAGGGGTCAATTCATCGTCGAAATGCCGCTGCTGGGAAGGGGGGCGGTTTTCTTCCCCTCGCTTGCCCGCGGGTAGAGCAGTACGACAATGGGGGCACGCGATTGTCGAGGGGCACTGAGCAGAGAGTTCGTCGACGATTGAAGGTGCAGGAGGCCACGTGCGACACCATTCGCGCGATCGACCTCCTGGCAGGTTTTGAGACGCCCGAGGTGGAGTCCGTCACCGACTTGAGTGGCCCCTCCGCCTTGATCTACAGCGATGCGCGGGCGCTGCACTCGGCCCATGCCCCCGTGCCGGGGAATTCGTTTACTCCGAAGGAAGCCTTTGATGAGCTTCTCGGGAGCACGCCCTCGACCTAGATGGATGGTGACGAGACTTCCCCCGTTCGGCCCTACTCGCGCGACCTGGTCAGCTGGCCGGCCAAAGGCAACGTGCCCGTGCCCCTGGCCACCAACGCGCCGCTGGACTTGCTCCAGTACTTGACAGAGGGCCAGCGTGACGTGTGGCTGCGGCAGCCGCGCGAGGTGCAGCAGGTACGGCAGGGCGAGGGTCTGCCGACGCTGTATGGCGATACCAATTTGAAGGAGGACCGCAGCGCCTACATCGGCTTCATCCAGGACGGCCTCGCCCGCGGGATCTTCCGCCTGGCGCGTCGTCGGAAGGAGGCCATCAAGATATTCTTCGTCAAGAAGAAGGACGGCAAGATCCGCATCGTAATGGATTGCCGTCGCAGCAGCCAGCATTTCGTGGACGCGCCCAAGGTGCACCTCTTCTCCGGCAGCAGTTTCGCCGAGGTGGAGGTCCCAGAGGGTCGTCAACTTTTCTATGCAGGGGGAGACGTTCAGAACGCGTTCTACCAGCACCGTATGCCGGCCTGGCTGCAGCCCTACTTCGGGATGGACGCTGTGAAGGCGAGCGAGGTCGGCATCGCACAGCTGGATGGGCAGTGCCTGGCCGGGGACACCATGCTCTATCCTCTGATGAATGTGGTTCCCATGGGCTGGAAGTGGGCACTGTACATCGTTCAGCGCATTCACGAGCACGTGCTCGACGGAGTGCCCGAGCTGGGGCCGCGACGTCGAGCGATCGACTTTCGACCACCACCCCTGCCAGAGGAGGGCGCGCTGCACGCGGTCTACGTGGACAACGTGCTGATTGAGGGCCACGACAGGGGCGAGGTGACGCGGCTGCGCCGAGTGGCGTGTGAGGCGCTGCAGGCGGCGGGCTACGCCACCCATGATGAGTCGGACGCAGCCGAGAGCATGGAGATGCTGGGCATCGTGCAGCAGGGGCAGCCTTGCCGTGTGGCCATTGCGGCCAAGCGGTACTGGAGGCTCTGGAAGGCGCTGGAGTGGATCCATCGCCGGCGGCCGCCGATGACCAGCCGCCAGCTCGAACGGCTGATTGGCCACTTTACTTTAGTAGCCTTGCTAAAACGTGAACTCCTCAGTTGTCTGCGTGCTAGCTATGACTTCGCCCGATGAAATTTTAAGGAGCCCAGGATCCTTTGGAAAAGCGTTTTCCGCGAGCTCCGCTCGATCCAAGGGCTTCTGATTTTTGCCTCTCGGGACCTGGATCCGAAATGGTCCCAGGATGTCCTGGCTTATGATGCATGTGAGTCTGGGCACGCTACAGTACGGGGGGCCTGGACGGTGGGAGATGTACAGTCTGTAGTTAGGTGGCATGAGAGATGGCGGTTCAAGAACGACGAGGACCCAGCAGGGTTCAACCCGCGCGCCAACGCGTTGAAGGACGTCTCGGTGCTGGGGGCTGGAGTCTGGGAAGATAAGGAGGTCGATTTCAGCAACGGGGGCTTTCCAGCAAGGCCCCCGCGGCCGGGCGTTCCAGCTCCTTAGTGCCTTCGATTTTCCGCGGACCTCGTCGAATAGAACCACCGGCAGTTTTTCGATGCGGGAAGTTTGCTGGAATGCCTGGCCATCGTGTCCTTCCCGGGCGGAGAATCGTCGCCCTGGGAAAGCGCGCAAACCGGGGGGTTCATGTCGAAGACCAGTGTGTTCTCAATGCTTGAACGTTTGCCCCAAATGCAGTCTTAGCATGGCTCTGTAATGAGCGTATCGCGATGGAAGAGCACTATTGTCATCGTCTTACTATCCAAGAATGGATTGAAATAAACAGACAATATCGAGAGCAACTGAGAGCTGCGAGCGCGCACATGCAACATTTTTTTCTGAGATCCAGGTAAATGAGCAGGCTGCCGAAGAGGCTCTTCGCCGACTTGTAATCTCTGAGGCCGAAAGGCAGGCATTTGTGCAGAGGATGGAGCGTGAGAAAATCATCATTGTTCTAGTTGCGCAGAAGTTGATACCGCATGCTGAGGCCAGCGCAGCAGACGTCAAGGATGAAGCAAAGCGGCGCCTAGCCCAAGAGGAGATTGAGAAATTGAGGATTCAGAGCATAGCTGAAACAATTGTGCCTGACTCTCAGCAGAAGGCAGAATGAAATAAGTCTGCATGCAGAGAGATAGCTGGCGCTGTAAGGAGGGAAGGGGAGAGAGGAGCTCGAGAACAGGCAGCGCGGGAAAATCAGGAGCTCCGCAGTCAACTTGAAGCTGCTCGGTTCGAGGTTGACAGAGTGAAATCAGAAGCCTTGCGAGCCCTTAGAGAACATGAGCAACATGCCCAGGCATCCAAAGAGGGTGGCCATAAAAGAATGGCCGATGCCGTGGGCCGTCTGAAGGGGCAAGCAACATAACATATGCAAAGCGACATCCTTGCAGCTCGGGCCGCAAGTGAAGAAATCAGAAGGTTGAGGCCAGACGTCGAGCAAACGCGAATGGAGAAAGAGGCTGATTCGACGCCGGCACAGGCGGTGCATGCTGAGCCGCCTCCTTGCCCCATCGTTGTTCGACCTGCTAGGGGCCCAGGTGCGTCGCGAGTCGGTGCGCGATCTGGCATTCTGAAGCAGGCCTGTCACGTTTGCACGCAGCCCTCGACTGATGCATGTCAGGGTTGTTTGAAGCACGCATGCAGTGATCATCTGGACTTGGATGGATACCAAACGCTGCGATGAATGCGCTTGGAGGACAACGTTAGGATATCGCGATTGGAACGACGGGAAGAAAGAGCCTCGAGATATGCATGACGTTCGGGGCCCAGATTGCGATCCTGATGGGAATACACCGAGACACTCGACTTTGCCTCAGGATGATGAGCCTGAACGCCAGATGAGTAATCTTGCCGATGCTCTGTGAATGCCAGTTTTCAAATCGGAGAAGTCGGGTCCTGATGAGATGCCATGGCTGATTGCTCCGTCAATGCCGACGCTTCCTTCTTGCGAAATCGCATTTCATTCCCGGGCCGGCTGCTGGGGATACCTCGGCAACATGTGAGACTTCGGCCGGGGGGGGGCCCGAGGAGCGAACCCTGGGAATGTCCCTTTCAATTCGAACCCATTGGGCCCTACTAGCACTCGGGTTGCGCGACACCTTCTCTTCGCGGTCGGCGCAGCCGCTGCTGGCGAGGAAGGTGGGGGCCCGGGAGGTCATGATGACGTTCGAGGAGATGATCGAAGTGCAGCCCCCAGCACAGGAATGACTGTTGCGTTGCATTTTGACGAGACGGGTAAGTCATAGCCGCCCAGTGGCCCTCCTGGGGGGCCGGGGGGCGATGGCGACCCAGACGGAGACGGCGGCGTTGCCGAATGATCGCGGCGACCCCGCGCGGCGACCTTTTCGCGCCAGCCAAATGGACATCAATTGGAGAAGTTTTGCAAACACTAGAAAAAGCTGCATTTACTCGATAAACCGGGTGTGCAGACTCTCCGAGAATAGGCCACATGGCATAAGAGTTGTAGCTGGATCGTGGCATGAAGTTCACAGCTTGGAGTCCTGATGTGCCCAATGAGAATCTTAGAGATTCTGGGGGTTGATGCGCCTTGGTATGATGATAGCTACCAACCTGCTTGAGAAGTTTGCGAAGATGAGACGCCAGCAACGTCTGTCAGTGCAACGTGCGCATTTTCTGTCGCGGCTCAATCGCATGGAACATTCGCGTCAGATAGAAGGGCGTCTCCTCACGGGTGGTGAGGCGACGGGAGCTAGATGCGAGGTTTTCTGGGAGCTATTCGTCAGGCCGTGCAGGAGCCAAAAGATTGGGGTCGTTCGTGGTTGATATTGGGAGATATCTCGGGCTCATATTGTCTCTCTCCAAGGGCAGGTGTCGAGATCCACGTCTTCTCATGCTCCACCGTAAGGCCGCAGCGTGGGCTCTAGCCACTCGATCCAGATTCGTATGCCGATGGATACCTTCTGAGCTTAACCCCGCCGATGGGCCCTCCTGTAAGCGAGAGCCATTTACGAAGAGCAATGCAGTCAGCGCCAGTTTGGCGGCCAAACCATCTTCGCCCGAGGAGCAGGCCAGATCAGAGCCAGCAGGCCACCAGCCAGCCGAGGGTGCCCGGCAGGCTGAGCGAGACGCAGGAGGGCAAGCGGCAGAAGACCGGCCTGAACGTGTCGGGCTTGGTCGGGGCCAACCCCCGAGCTCCGGGTCACCCGATCCTGGGCCTGCTGGAGCTCAAGGAGGCCGAGCGCGAGAAGGAGCTGAAGTTGCAGCAGAGGCGAGCCGCGAGGCGGCTGGCTACCCACGGGGAGCTGCGGGACACGACAGAAGGCCCCGGTATCACCGAGGAGGCCTCGCTGACGCTGAAGACCCGAGGTCAGTACAAGCGACTGCTCTCGGATTTCCAGACGAAGCAGAATGTCGTGGACCTCAGCCTGCACCCGGCGGAGCTGGACGCCCACGTGGTCTGCTACTTCGATCGGCTTTTTCTCGAGGGCAAGGCGCCATCGACAGGGGAGAAGCTCATTGTAGCGATGCAGTATGTGGTGCCGGTGTACAATGCCAAGGGTATGATGACCCTGCCCAGGGGGACGCGGTCGCTGCGGGGCTGGCGTCGCCTGGTGCCCAGGAGGACCCGCCGACCCCTGCCGTGGGAGGTGGTGGCCGCGATCGCGGTGAACCTGCTGCGCATGGAGGGACTGGGCATGGCGCTGGCCTGGCTGCTGATGGTGGACACCTACATGCGGCTGGGAGAGTGCCTGGATCTCAAGACCTCGCAGGTGCTCAGGGCAACGTCGCAGCGGCACATGGCGTTGGCGGCCATCCTGCTGCACCCCGCCGAGCACGGCCAGTCCAGCAAGGTGGGGGCGGTGGACGAGAGCCTTATCGTGAGTCGCCCCTGGCTGTCGGACATACTGATGATGTACGTGGACGCTCACCCCAGCGGAAGCCCCCTGTGGGACTTCAGCCTGAAGCAGATGAATGCGAGCTTCATCACCGTGTGTGGCGTGGTAGGCATCAGCTACCTGAAGCCCGTCCTGTACATGGGGAGGCACTCGGGTGCCAGTCTGGATCGACTCCACAACCGCCTCGACCTCGCCGAAGTACAACGTCGGGGAAGATGGAGGAGCATGGCGTCGGTCAGGAGGTGCGAGAAGAGGGCCCTGGTGCAGGACGTCTACAGCAAGCTAGACCAGCGCAGCCGTCTCATGTGCACCAGGTGCGCGCTCGAGCTCGAGGCAACCATGCTGAGAGCCGGCAAGCAGCTTCGCGCACACCGAGGCGTGCCGCCAGGAGAGGCTTCTTCGTGATCGAAGTTTTCAGCGGGTGTGGCAGCTTCAGTCGAGCCGCGAGACGGAGGGGGATCGATGCGTTCGCTTTCGATATTTTGCAAGGCCCGCAGGGTGATGTCACACGTGTCAGTGTACAACGGCGCATCCGAAGGTTGATCGCACATCTTCGCTGCCTCGGCCTGCTCTGCGCCCCCCCGTGTACCACGTACAGTATTGCGAGAAGGCCAATGATTCGTTCCAAGCAACATATCCTTGGGCTGCCAGGTGTTCAGCCCCATATTCGGAGACAGCTCGAGATGGGGACCCGCCTCATGCAGCTGACTGCCCAGTTGTGTGCCTACGCTTCTCAGTGCAGTGTACCGTGGGTCATCGAGAACCCGCAGACGAGCCTGATCTGGTCCACACCCGAGTTTCAAGGCCTCTGTCGAGGCCTCAACGTCGAGAACGTGGTGACTCACATGTGTGGTCTTGGAGCCAGATGGAAAAAACTCACGACCCTCTGGTGCGCTGGACTGATAGGAATCGAGAACATGATTTTCAAGTGTGGTAGCTACGGAACTAAGCCCTGTGAGTACTCCAAGCAGCCCCACATCGTGTTGACTGGAGGGGACCCCCTGGGGGTCCGTTGGACCAAGCGTCCGGCCGCTTATCCCTATCGATTTGGGTCCTGCCTGGCCAAAATCTTCATCGACAACGGGTTTGCTAGAGTACTGGGGGCCGCCTGCTGTTCCGGTATTTCAGTGGTGCCGTGGGCGAGAGCTAGACTGAGCTGGAGTACCTCGAACCGCTAACGAGTTTTGCGTATTTTGGGTGGTATCAATGTTTTCAGGGCGCCGACGCGCCCCCGCTCAGGTATGTCCCTGGATCCGTGCCGCCTCGACGCACCAAATGATTGCAACAGAAATCAGGTTCAAGAAAAACTGGAATGGCATGACTGATGGGTTTGCTTTAGCAGTGGGTTCAGGAAGTGAGTGAGAGTTTTCGCTTGCAGCTTTTCCTCTCACCGTCCAACAGCCCCGCCACCGCCCTTAGTCTTTTTTGGAATCCCAAGCCCCCTTGCTGGGAACCTAATCAGCTTTGTGCTGATTGCTGCATCTTATATAACCGCTAACGCGGATAGTCCTGCTCGCCTCGCCCTGGCACCACACGGGTGGTATCAATGTTTTCAGGGCGCCGACGCGCCCCCGCTCAGGTATGTCCCTGGATCCGTGCCGCCTGCAACAGAAATCAGGTTCAAGAAAAACTGGAATGGCATGACTGATTCTCTTCCTCTCATTCACTGCGTTTCTGCGGCTTTTGGCTGCGCCCCCCCCCGATCAACAGCGTAGATTGCATCGGGCGCAGAAGAGCGTCCGCCCTGACACCTGCCCAGGGAGTATCGGTCCCTCGTCGCCGACCCAGACATGGTTCTACTACAAGGACGCCTTGGCACGTCAGCACGACGCCATCGAACGGTGCAGCCCAGCAGCTCGGCAGCTGCCAGCCACCTGTATGCCTTGGCGTCGGAGGCATCCGGCTTCTGCATGGGCAGCGCGGCAGGTGTTGAGTGGGTGTGGCTGTCCACCATACGCATGGTGATTGGCTTCGTCAAGTGAGCGGCCCCGCATCGAGTGGTTCAGCCTTCCGCGGTCCAAGTTCGTTTCGCTCTTCTCGGCGCAGCCACAGCCCCAGCCCTCGCTTGGACATTGCGTCGTTGTGCCCCCGAACTGCGTGAGTCGGATACGATGTAAGTGGACCGGCTACCTGCTGGTGGTTGCCAGCCTCGTGCGCGCGCACCAGTGGTCTTCACAGCACAGTGAACGGCAGTGGTTGGTGACCGACATTACCCACCGCACCACCCTCGCTCAGCCCCGCCCCCCCGTGGTCAAGAAGTTATGTGCATGGGTGCCCTGGGTATCTTTATCTGTGTCCTGCGGCTTTTGGCTGCGCCCCCTCCTTCTCTTCCTCTCATTCACAACGTCTCTGCGGCTTTTGGCTGCGCCCCCCACGATCAACAGCGTAGATTGCATCGGCCGCAGAAGAGCGTCCGCCCTGAGAGCTGCCCAGGGAGTATCGGCCCCTCGTCGCCGACCCAGCCATGGTTCTACTGCAAGGACGCCTTGGCACGTCAGCGCGCCGCCAGCGAACGGTGCAGGCCAGCAGCTCGGCAGCTGCCAGCCACCTGTATGCCTTGGCGTCGGACGCATCCGGCATCTGCATGGGCAGCGTGGCAGGTGTTGAGTGGGTGTGGCTGTCCACCATACACATGGTGATTGGCTTCGTCAAGTGAGCGGCCCCGCATCGAGTTGGAGTTGGTCAGCCTTCCGCGGCCCAAGTTCGTTTTGCTCTCGTCGGCGCAGCCGCGGCCCCAGCCCTCGCCAGGACATTGCATCGTTGTGCACCCGAACTGCGTGAGTCGGATACGATGTAAGTGGACCGGCTACCTGCTGGTGGTTGCCGGCCTCGTGCACGCACACCAGTGGTCTCTTATTGCATGGTGCCCCGACACCCCTCATTGACACCGGTGCTCAGCGGCTTTTGGCTGCGCCCCCCTCGTGCCTGAGACCCGCCCTGGCTCGTCGCCGACCCGGCCATGGTTCTACCACAAGGACGTCTTGGCCCGCCGTCAGCACGCCGCCTACGAGCGGTACAGCCCAGCAGCTCGTAGCCGCCAGCCATCGTTTCGCCGCCAGCGTCGGGGTATTCGGCTTCCGCACGGGCAGCGTGGCAGGTGTGGAGTGGGTGCGGCTGTCAGCCATGCGCTCGGGGGCACCCGGTGTTTGGCTTCGTCAAGTGAGTGGCCCTGCATTGAGTGGTTCAGCCTTCTGCAGTTCGTGGTCGTTCTCCTTTCAGAGCAGCCCCAGCTACCAGCCCTCGTCAGTGCATTGCATCGTTGTGCCCCCTAACTGCGTGAGTCGGATACGATGTGCACGCGCTGGCTACCGGCTGGAGGCGGCTCAGCCTCGTGAGCGCACACCAGTGGTCTTTGGTCTTCCTCTACTGGATGGCGCTCTGACGCGGATCAGCCACACCTCAGCTTCAGTGAGCCTTGATGAGTCAGGCCTCTTTCGCCGCGCCATCGTTTGCCCGGGGTGCTGCAGTGAGTCTGAGGTAGTCGCTCGCGCTCGCACTCTCCCCCGTCTCTTTTCCGAGGTCTTGGACGGCCTGTCCCTGTGTGCACGCGCGTGGGCTTCGCTAGGTCATTGGCCATTCGGATCCGCGTTCTGCCTGCGGCATTACAGTGCCCCGCTGTCCGTCTTGGCTTCGCTTCCGAATGTGGTTCGGCTGGAGCTTGGCGCCGCAAGGGCGACTTCTCCCCCCCATTCCGCTGCCGGTCGCCGCGCCTCTGCTTCCCCACCTGCCGGGATGTCTGGGCCGGTCACCTGCCGACGCTGTCTTGCGTCTGAGGGGCATTTTGTCCCTGGCATGTGCATGCGCCGCTGCGGCCAATTTACATCGTGCCGCGCCCCGGACGTTGTGCCCGCTCCCTGTCCCTCTTCTTGGAGCCGCGAAACAAAAAAGTATCCCCACCAGATTCCGCAGCCTGGCTCAAGGCGTCTCGGCTCGAGCCCGCCCCTGCTCAGGTGCGGCGCTCGGGCCCGGGTGATGGGGCTCGGCGGCGGGGCGCAGGCGCCGCGGGCGCCGCCGGCGCCGCTGGCGCAGCTGGAGCCGCGGCCGCTCCTGGCGGCCGCCCCCCCGGGCCCCCCCGCGCCGCGGGCGCCGCTGGCGCCGCGGGCGCCGCTGGCGACGCGGGCGCCGCGCGGGCGCCGCGGCGCCGCGGGCGCCGCGGGCCGCTGCCGCCGCTGCCGCCGCCTCCGCTGCCGCCGCCCCCGGCCCCCCCCCGGCGGCGGCGGCGGCCGGCGGCGCCGCGGCCGGCGTCGCGGCTGCCCTCGCGGCGGCCGCTGCTGCTGCCGCTGCCGCCGCCGCCTGTCGCGCGTCGACCTCTGGCGCCTGGCGCGACAAGGTCCAATTCATCCATCCTGGTGGTCTCGTCCCTGGGATGTTCGCACGCTTGCTTGACCTCCTGGCAGCCCCTGGCAGCTCCTGCAGCCGCTGCCCTCGACGCAGCCCAGCGTCAGCCCTGCAGCCGCCTGTGCGCGCGCTAGGTCAATTAGTGCTGCTCCTAGCCCGAGCCGACTTGAGACGCCGCCGGCGCACTCGCCTGCGGTTGCGACAAAAATCTCCACCAGTCTCCGCCATTTTGGCCGCGCTGTGTTCCCCCTCGCCCTGTCGTGCTAGCGTTCGGCACCGTCCTCCCGTCAAGTCCTACCTGTACAGCAAGTTCGGCGCTCTGGTTCGCCGCCTTCTTCCCCACCTTCGGCAGCGTGACCTACGACTTCGGCGCGGTTTTTTATTCATGGTTGCCTGGGGTACGGATGGGCTCGCCACGGCTATCCTGGAGGTGCGCGGTCCCACCTTCCGCCGTTTCTGGTTTCGCTTGTTCTTCATCACGCCCGTCACCTACTCCGCGGTCCTGGTGCTATTCCCCCGCCTCCGCGCCTTCGGGTTGCCCCGAGTTCCGCCTGTCCCTGCGTGCTCGTTGCCCCGTGTTTTCCCCTCGCAGGTGGCACGGCCTGCCCCTGCTTGCCCGGCGTTCGGCTTGATTCGCGCGCCTGCGTGCCCGAAAGTATCCCCACCAGCCTATCCAGAAACGATGTCCCTGAGAGTTGACGGGGGGAGAAATGAAGAGACACGCATAATCAAACAACGATGGAGGCTTGGGAGGCTTCGTGGCCATCTCGAGCCGTCTTGGAGAGGTATCGGGGCCGCTTGGAGCATCTTGGGAACCATCTCGACCCAGCTTGGGCTATTTGAGCTATCTTGGAGGTCATTTTGGGCTCTCTAAGGCCGCTCGGGGCTTCTTGGAGGCTTCTCGGTTGGGCCCTTTCGGGAGCCTCCTGGGAGCCCTGGAGGGCCTCTTGGGGCCATCTTGGAGGCGGCCAGTCAAAAGAGGGGGGGGTAGTCGATGTTCGTCCCCGTTCGGGGGCCACGATCCCCGTGAGGGGTGTCAAAGATTGGCCCTCCCAGGAACCGAGGAAAATCCTGTGACACCTCGCGGCCCTCCGAAAAAACCTCAGGGAGGGGAGGGGGAGGTTCCCCCCCTCCTCGAAGGGAAGAGGGGCTGTGGAAGAGGAAAGAAACCTTCCTTAGACCACCTGTCGCCCGAAAGGCTGGTGGGATTATGTAATAATTGGTACGTTGCAAGTGTGCAATAATTGGATACTTCGAGTACCTTGCATTACAACATCCGCGGATCTGCCTCCGGCAACACGTCACTTCCAGACGTGGGATTCCTTTCGTTTCGCGGGGTGCACGTCCGGAGTACGTACAGTCAAGTCGTTTTGGGGGTTTTCGGGGGTCTCTTGGGGACTTCTTTGGGGTCTCTTTGGGCTTTTTGGGGGCGTCTTGAGCCGTAGTGGGCGCTGTTGTGCCGCTTGGCCCGTGCGGAGGCCGTATTGGGGGCCCCTCGCGGCCGCCTGGGGGCTCTCTTGGGGTCCTCTTGGGCCGTTTCGGGGGCCCCTTGGGCCGTCTTGGGGTCCTGTCGGGCATTTCTTGAGCCGGCCTTGGGCGATTTTGGAGGCTGCTTGGGTCGTCAGGAGGCCAACAAAAACGAGAATGCGAGAATCCGACAAAACCTTTTCTGAACATCAATTATTTGGGCGTGCGGAGGCCCTATTGGGGCTCCTCTGGGGGCCCTCTTGGGCCGTCTTGGGCGCTTTTTGGGCCCTCTTGGGGCCAACTTGGGCCGTCTCGGGGCCGTCGTGGGCCGTCCAGAGCCCATCGTGAGCCATTTTGAAGCCCTTTGGGCCCCCGGGAGGGCCACGGGGCCCCAATCATTGATTTTCTATATGTTTGGGGGGTTTTTAAATCCCAGAAGGGGTCCACCGGTGGATGTGGCGTGGCCCCTGGGGGGGGGCAGGAGGGAGACATTCTAATGTAACACATGACGATATGTAGCAATTACGCACTCATCGGATACAAATTCATATGTTTTCCAAGGGAACAGGGCGATTGTTGAATCTGGGTGCTTGCTCTTGGAGGCTTGTTGGGACGTTGCTTATTTTGATTGCCCGGGGGTGTGAGCGGACGAGGAGGATGAAAATGAGGATGAAAAGGAGGAGGAGGAGGAGGAGGAAGATAATGAGGAAAAGGCGGAGGAGGAGGAGGAGGAGGAGGAGGAGGAGGAGGAGGAGGAGGAGGAGGAGGAGGAGATAATGAGGAAAAGGCGGAGGAGGAGTAGGAGGAGGAGGAGGACGGGGAGGAGGAGGAGGAGGAGGAGGAGGAGGAGGAGGAGGAGGAGGAGGAGGAGGAGGAGGAGGAAGAGTAGGAAGAGGAGGCGGCCGAGGAGGAGGAGGAGGAGGAGGAGGAGGAGGAGGAGGAGGAGGAGGAGGAGGAGTAGGAGGAGGAGGAGGGGTGGAAGATGAAGAGACAGAGGAGTAGGACGAGGAGGAGGAGGTGGAGGAGGAGGAGGAGGAGGAGGAGGAGCAGGAGGAGGACGAGGAGGAGGAGGAGGAGAAGGAAAAGGCTTTGTGCTGGATTCCACGCCGTCGAATCTCGAATGGCCTTCGGCCCAGCCCGCCACCGTGTCTGGATTGGGTCAGGATCATCAGGGAAGCTTCTCGGGGCCTTCGGCCCATCCCGCCACCGTGTCCACGTTGTGGGATCAGGGTCTTCAGGGACGCTTCTGGGGCTCTCTTCGGAGTGTCTGCGAGGCTATTTGGGAGAATTGGGGGCTCCTTGGGAGCCGCGTGGGGGTCTCTTGTGAGCTTTTGGGTGTCTCCTGGGGCTTCCCAAATGGGTGGTTTTGGGGGCCTCCAGACGGCCTCTTGAAACTTGTTGGGGGCCTCTTGAGGCCTCATGGATGTATTTTGGACCGAAAAGCTATAATTGTCGATTCGGGCTTTCGCTCTTGGGCCTTTCTTGGGGCCGTCTTGGGGTTCTCTTGGGCCATCGACTGCAGTCTTGGGGCTCTCTTGGGCCGTCTTGGGGTTCTTTTGGGGACCTCTTGCATCGGTGTTGGAGACCTTTTTTGGTTGGTTTTAGGGCCGTGCATGCGGAAGAGGTGTATATGCTGAATATAAGGCTTATCTGGTACTTCGACTTTTTTTGTCCCTGGGACCATCTTGGAGGACCTCTTGGAGGCTTTTTTGGGGCGTCTCGGGGGCATCTGGGGCCGTCTGGAGGCAATCTTGGTCGCTTGGAGCGACCTTTCAGCGACTCGGGGCCTTCTTGGACTGTCTTGGTTGCGTCGTGGGATCTTCTTGGGACGTCGGGGGGCCCTCTGCATCCCCATGCCGCGTTCGTCCCCGGGCCACGGGGGGGGGTCCAAGGGTGAGGTGTCAAAGTCTCGGTTTGGGATACCTGGGGGGGGGAATAATGATGGGGGGGGAAGGTCTCAGACGCCCAGGGACCCGGAAGGGTCGGCGGGCATTCTCAAGCCATTCTACCACTTCTCGAAATGTGAACGGGCGAATGTGTTGTTGTTGTTGTTGTTGTTGTTGTTGTTGTTGTTGTTGTTGTTGTTGTTGTTGTTGTTGTTGTTGTTGTTGTTGTTGTTGTTGTTGTTGTTGTTGTTGTTGTTGTTGTTGTTGTTGTTGTTGTTGTTGTTGTTGTTGTTGTTGTTGTTGTTGTTGTTGTTGTTGTTGTTGTTGTTGTTGTTGTTGTTGTTGTTGTTGTTGTTGTTGTTGTTGTTGTTGTTGTTGTTGTTGTTGTTGTTGTTGTTGTTGTTGTTGTTGTTCTTCTAGTATCCCCAGCAGCTTATCCAGAAAAGATATTCGCGCGAAGAGTCGACAGAACGGAAGCACACAAGTACACAGTGGAGCGAACGGGTCACGAATGCTGAAGTTGTCCATCTCCGTGTTCGCGCCAGCATCCATCAACGTCTCCAACGCACATTTCTGGAGTTCGGACCCTGCTGCTGCCATAGTTTGTGCGTGATGTTCGGTGGTCGCAGAGAGTTTGTGAACCTTTTTCCCCATATCCTAAGATGGGGTTCTTGTTATTACTTGGACGCCTCCTACTCCTTCTCCTTCCTCCTCCTCTTTTCTCCTCCCCTCCTGTCGGGCTTACTCATACTCAGACTTGCTCATACACAGACTTACTCATACTCAGACTTACTCATACTCAGACCTACTCATACTCAGACTTACTCACACTCAGACATACTCATACACAGAATTACTCATACACAGACTTACTCACACCCAGCCGTACTCATACACAGACTCACTCATACCCAGACTTACTCATACACAGTATTAGTCATACTCAGACTTACTCATACCCAGACGTACACATACACAGGCTTTCTCATACACAGACCTACTCATACCCAGACTTACTCATACACAGACTTACCCATACACAGACTTACTCATACTCAGCACCCCTAAGGGGAGCCGCCAGGGGTGGTTGCACGGGCTCGTTCGCGGCCATTTTGTGGGGATGTCTCAGGCGGTTTGCCTGTTTCTGTGCCCAACATCCTTCGCTTGGAGAGCAGATTGTGAGGATGTCTCAGGCGGGGCGCTGGATTTCAGCACCCCTAAGGGGAGCCGCCAGGGGTGGTTGCACGGGCTCGTTCGCGGCCATTTTGTGGGGATGTCTCAGGCGGTTTGCCTGTTTCTGTGCCCAACATCCTTCGCTTTCGGAGCAGATTTGGAGGATGTCTCGAGCGAGGCGCTCATTTCAGCACCCCTAAGGGGAGCCGCCAGGGGTGGTTGCACGGGCTCGTTCGCGGCCATTTTGTGGGGATGTCTCAGGCGGTTTGCCTGTTTCTGTGCCCAACATCCTTCGCTTTCGGAGCAGATTTGGAGGATGTCTCGAGCGAGGCGCTCATTTCAGCACCCCTAAGGGGAGCCGCCAGGGGTGGTTGCACGGGCTCGTTCGCGGCCATTTTGTGGGGATGTCTCAGGCGGTTTGCCTGTTTCTGTGCCCAACATCCTTCGCTTTCGGAGCAGATTTGGAGGATGTCTCGAGCGAGGCGCTCATTTTCACCCCCCAGGTGGGCCAGATTTTGAGGATGTCTCGATCGGTTTGCTTGTTTTGGTGGCCAGGCTCGTGGGCGCAGATTCTTCTCAGGATGCCACAGGAGGCTCCAACAGGCTCCAGGAAGCCCCAGGAGGCCACAGAAAGACTCAAGAGGCCACAGGATGTCCCAAGAGGCTCCAGGAGGCCCCAGGAAGCTCCGGACGGCCTCAGGAAACCACAGGAGGCCCCAGGAGGCAACAGGAAGCGCCAGGAGGCCTCGGAAGGCAACAGGAGGCCCCGAGAGGCCCCAGGAGCAGGAGGCCTCAGAAGGCAACAGGAGTGGCTCCAATCCCATGTGTTTTACGTATGCTCCTATCGATTGGGCCTCACCTGGAGCACGATTCTTTGATGTTCTACGTATGTTTCTATAGATGGTCCTTCTCCTGTGTACACAATCCTAAATGTTTTACTCATGTTCCTATGTATTGGGCCTCTCCTGGGGCACGAGTCCTTGGTGTTTTACGCGTGTTCCTATAGATTGCCCTTCTCCTGTGGCTCTAATCCGCAATGTTTTATGTACGTCTGTTGCTATAGATTGCGCCTCTCCTGGGGCACGAAACCTTCCTAGGAGGTCCCAGGAGGTCCCAAGAGGCTCCTGGAGACCCCAGGAAGCCCCAGTAGGTTTCAGGAGGCCCCAGGAGGCCCCAGGCTCATGCACAGAGACGCGCTCGTACTACTGAGGCTCATTCACACTCCAATTCATTCGCAGTTAGATTGATGTCCAGACTGTCACAACTGAAGCCCGTCAATATTCGAAAGCTCTTGCGCCTAGACATTCACGGCGGACAGGTCCATGCGAGTAGATGCACATATGGGGAGCTCCACGCAGTGAATAATTTGCCCCCAGGTCGAGTCAAAGAAGCTCTCTTCTGTTGTGCCTGTACTGTTGTGGCATAAACAAGAACTCCAGGAGGCCGACTTTGCCCACGCGCGCGAGGCATGCGCGTTGTGGCGGGAGGCGTGGCGGGGCAGCCCAGGGCGGGCCACCGGGTGTTCTCCTCCTCCTCCTCCTTCTCCTGCTCCCCTGCTTTCAGAGGGGCAAGATGTTATGCTTATGGTACGCTCCAAGCTTGCCCAAACTGCAGGATCTGCATGGTTCCCTGAATGGGCCGCGCAGGCTGCAGGAGCGAGGGCCACTAGATGCTCTGGAATTCCTGGGACGTATCCTGAGCCACTCGTAAATGATGGCATCGCTCTCGTCCTGCTCTTCCCCGGGCCCCCCTGCCTCGCCGCAGCCTCCCTCGCGGGCGCCGTGGCCGTCGGCGTGGCGATGGGAGCCGCCGCGAGCTTGGCCCAGAGGAGCGCCCGGCCAGGAAGGGCGACGACGGCAGCGATGACGATGAACACTCTAATGGCTATGGCGATGATGATGACGGGTCTGGCGGTATGATGATGATGGTTATTACGATGAATATGGTTCATGATGACGATCGATGATGGCGATTGTGGTTGTGACGGGGACGATGAAATTGGTAATGATGATGGTGATCATGATAACATTGGTAATTGCGATCATGCTTTTGATGTCGATGATGGGTGCGGCTTGATGATGGTAATGTGATGATAATGATGATGATGCTGCTAATGATGATGATGGTGATGATGATGATTCTGATGGTGCTGAGGATGCTGAGGATGATGGTGATGATGATGATGATGGTGATGATGATGATGATGCTGAGGATGATGATGCTTATGATGATGCTGCTGCTGATGATGATGATGAAGATCATGGTGATGATGATGATCATGATGATGATGATGATGATGATGATGATGATGATGATGATGATGATGATGATGATGATGATGAGGATGATGATGATGAGGGATGATGATGATGATGATGATGATGATGATGATGATGATGATGATGATGATGATGATGATGATGATGATGATGATGATGATGATGATGATGATGATGATGGTAGTGGTGGTGGTGGTGGTGGTGGTGATGATGATGATGATGATGATGATGATGATGATGATGATGATGATGATGATGATGATGATGATGATGCAGCCGTTACGAAGAGGATGGTGACGACGATGCCCAGCCTGCCCGATCGAGAGCAATGGCGCCTTGTTGCTCTTGCTGCCGTTGATGCTGACGGCGACAGTGACAATGGCGGCGGCGATGACCACGACGGCCACCATGCGGGCCCTGTCCCTGGTGCCTTCGGTGGAGCCCTCCATAGGGCCAAGAAGCGTGTCAGTGGTGTGCCGAGATGCGATTGATTATGGTGATGATGAGGATGAGGATGAAGCTGATGCTGATGATGAGGGTGATGATGACAACAACGAAGATGAGGAGGGCAGATGCAGGGATTGGAGGAGGGAAGAGGGGGAGGAGGATGGAGCTTGGGATGCGGGGCGCTGCTGATTTTAAACGAGGACCCCGCACCACAAGCTGGTTGGGAACACACTTGCGGAGGTCCGCGCGGACCTCCGAACATTTCTGCTAAGTCAGCTTTCCAATTTTCTTCCCCTGCTTCCATGGAAGGAAGAGGCGGACGAGGCGGAGGAGGAGGAGGAGGAGGAGGAGGAGGAGGAGGAGGAGGAGGAGGCCTGTTTCGGAAGTTTCTGGCGGTCTTCGGCGCGAGAGCTGGACGGCTGCGCTTTTCACGAGGGGCCCAGGATCGAACATCCAGGTAGGCGAGGCACCGAGCCTGGCCATCTTGTCTTATCGAGGGAGAAGAGGAGCGGCGGCGCGCCCAGGGGGGGGAACTCAGAGGGGGCGGTGGACGTGAAGGTGGCCAGTCGGGGCCTGGCCCCCCCTCCCGAGTCGTTTTGTTGACGACCCGTGAGCCCCGTAAGGGGCCCCCGAGAGGCCGAAACGCAGCAGAAGCTGTCCGCCGTGATTTCTTCATGCGTCGAGGGGGCTTCTGGGCAGGGGAGGGGGCATGGGGGCCCTTAGATCCGACGCCACGCACGAGAATGCAACATCGTACACAAAAATTCGGCCAGAGCCCTGGGCACCACCTTGCTGCGGCATCTTGCGCGCAGGATCGATCCGTGAGGATTTGGGGGCCCGAAGCATGGCGAGAACGCCCGGTGTGATCTCGGGGGAGGGGGGCACGAAGGGCGGCGGGCGGCTGTGCTCATGCTGTCCGAAAGCCAAATGCGACAGTGGCCACGGTGGGGCAGGCGAGCTTGTGTCTCAAATGAGCAACACCCGCGGCGACACAGACAGCGAATCGGTTCGAAATCTACATGAACTGCTGTCGATCCTCGCCCATGTTGTACTGGCCCTGCTGTTTGCCTGCAGTCCTGCTCTCTTTCAGTGTTTCCGAAGCCCGCCTCTCTCATCCTTCGAGTAGGGGATCGACTACAGGTTTGATTTACCCCAAACTTGATTTTCTCGTCGAATCCTCGAAGCATCTGTAGAATGCTCGTGCTACGAAATTCCACGAGCGGCTCTGTTTCAAGGCTTCGGCGAGAAAATCAATTCTGGGGTAAGCCACTTCTGTAGTCGATCCCCCGCTCGCATCCTTGTGGCTTGCGCTTCGCCTGCGGGCCGATGTACTTCTGCGTGCCTTCCGCCTGTGTCTTGCCTCTGCTGCTGCGTCCTGCTCGCGCATCTGCAGGCTTCCCTTCGCTCCCCTTCTCTGCCCGCCCTGTCAGGACGGGGCTCCCGCTTCTGGGCCGTTCCTGAGGCCTGGGCCTGGACGCCTCTCCGACGCCGAGGCTCGCCGTGGCCAGAATCGCCACCTCGCTCCGGATTCGGAGCCCCCTCTGGCAGCGCGACGATGGTACCCCGTTGCGGTCGGACCGAGGGGAGGCGGGGCAGGCAGGGTGGCGGTCGGCCGTGCTCAGGCCCCTGTGCTGGCCCCAGGCCGGGTGGGCACCGCCCCCGTGGGAGCGGCGCGCCCCCGCGCCGCGCCGCAGGAACAGCAGCGCCGTGGCCCGCCGCACCCACGCCGTGAAGGCCTGGGCGGCGCCGGGGCTCGGGCTCGGCCTGCGGGTCCAGAGCCCCTTCGGGCCTCTCGAATCTCAAAGTCACGAGGTGGGATGTTTGCTGCTGCGGTCGGCCGCCGGGAGCCCTCGACGGGCCCCGGGGCCGTCAATCAGCTCCGACGGTAGAGCCCCGCATGGGAGTCCTTTCGGCCAGACCCCCTTGGCCAAGAAGTGATCCCGGCGCGACCCCAATCAGGGGAAAGCCTATTGTATGGGCGCATCGCTTGGCATCGCTTGGCATTGCTTGGGATTTCTTGGAACGGACACCGTAAGAATACGAGGAACGGGGGGCGGGGAACCCCGGGAATCCCGGGAACCCGAGGAACCCGGGCAACCCGGGGAACCCGAGGAGCCCGAGGAACCCGAGGAACCCGAGGAACACGGGGAACAGAGGGAACCCGAGGAACCCGGGGAACCTCTGAGGATCGGGCTCAATAACTTCCCGAGGCACCACCCGTTAACCAAGTAAGAGCCCGTGCTGCGAGCCTCATTGGGAACAAATCATGACGGGAGGTTTGCTTCTACTTTCGGCCGCTGGGAGCCCTTGACGGGCCCAGGGACCGTGAAGTAACTCCGACGGTAGGACTTCGCATGAGAGTCCTTTCGGCCAGTTTGGAAGTAGCCCTCATCGTCGTGCTTGCGATTGCGGAGGCTCTCTTGCTGCCTCCTCTGCACTATTCTCATTCTCGCCCTGGCGCAGGCCATCCTCCCGCTCCGTACGTTGTCCCCTCCTCTCCCTCCTGATTTTTCTCGCCCCCCGCCACCTCATCTCTTTGTATTGCAAGAGCACGCGTATCGGTTTCCCTTTGCGCCGTCGCCGCCTCGGCCAGCGCGGGCGCGTTTTCCGATAGCCAGATCGCGAAACCGTTAAGACATACCCGCGGGCCAGGCTGTTGGGACAACCCCCGGGCCGTTGGTTTTTGAAGGATTTCAGCTTCTGCTGGGCATCCTTGAGGCCCCGCGGCCACTTGCAGCCGCCTTGTAACCTCTTGGATGCATGCTGGAACCCATCTGGAGCCAATTTGGGATATCTTGGGCCATAATAATTGTAGGCCATCTCGGATTTCTTGGGCCCTGCTTCAGTCATCTTGGGCCGAATAACGACCCTCACCTCGCGGAGTCTTGATTCCAGACTCAGGGGTAGGCGGTAGGAGGAGGGGTAAACCCCTCCCAGAAGTGGAAAAGGGGAGTTGGAAGAAGCGCTCTGGGCCACCACCACCCAGAGGGCTGGTGGGATTGGGGTGGCCTGTGTTAGAGCATGTCCCATGGCGCATGACGAACCTGGGACACCAGACGCCCACGTAGCTGCGGGCGGCCAATCTGAGGAGTCCACAGGAAGTCGACCTGACCACCCTGCCGGTCACGCAGCAAGGCTCGCCCAGGTACGCTTCATGATCCAAGCGTGCGTTGCCTTGTGGGCCTGTGCGGGTGATGCTATGCCAGTGACGGCTCTCAATTCTAGAGGGCTTCTGTGAGAACAAACAGACGTGAACGTTGACAGCCGTTTCTTGACCCATCGATGTGCGAACTGAAACATGCAGTGCGGGTCCTTCTTCGTTCAACGCGTGCCCACATGTTTCAGCCAGTGCACAAGATCTGTCATCATAGGCTAAGGCACGGCACCGCTTCTTAATTATTGCATCCGCCATGATTCAGCCATGCACTTGCAGCGAGCATTCCTTACCCAATGACGGTATTGGTCTCACTGGCCTCCAGGCTGGGTTCCGTCCTGCTTCCACTCCTCCTCGTCGATATCTGCTCTGGCCGGTCTTGCTGGCCAGATCTACGACACGTGCATTGGTTGCACGCTCTGCGTGCGCGCGTGCCCGGTGGACGTGCTCGAGATGGCGCCTGCCATGAGCTTCTTCTGTTTGCGGGAGAGAGCAGAGTTATGTTGATGGTTCCAGCACTTCCAGTCGATGCCACTCATACATGTCTGCGTGTCTCCCATGCAGAGGATCGAATGCACCCAGGGCTTGTATCCAGGTCAGCGTGGCGTGGTATCAGATCGTGCTTTGGTCGTGCTCCAAGAGCCAGAAGATTCGTGATTTTATCGGCCAGCGATCTTACCTGGTAGGTCTGCAATTGATCCAGCAGCAAGCTTTAGCAAATTCACGAACGTGTTCGGGTCTGTTGCGTCATGAGGATGGCTACTCGTTGCGTATATTTTCTACAATGCTGTAGCAAGCTCGCGTGATAAGGTTTGAAGGCCGCGAGCCTATCGATGATTGAGGTGTTCGATCATTTACCACTTGTTAAGCGCAATCTTCCAACTCTCGCACTGAACATCTCCAGAGACCGCGGAAGATCGCCTGAGACCGCTGGAAACCGCCGAAAGGCCATGGTCGAACTAGCAAGGTGTTGGTGGCGACTGGGACTCTTCTGCAATCGTACATACAACTAGTTTGTCGTCACGCGGTGTTGGAGTTGCCACGCGTGAGGGCGTGCACAAGGGCCGCGTTGCTGCCCCGCTGCCCATCGCGCCCCGCACCAGCACGGCGGCCACCGTTGATGGAAGTAGTAGTCCATGTGGACAGTTGCGGGATCAGCGATTGGTGATGTTGGGCCAGGAATGATGATGCTGCTGCTGGTGCTGCTGATTATCGAAGACGCTTACGACGAATCACTGCCGTCCCCTGCCTTTCAGTATACGCCCATGTGGCTTAACGTTGGGGCAAAGTTTGGCCACGCTCTTGGACCATGCGTTCCCCCGGCCGTTGTGGGAGCCCTTCGGGGAACAGGTGGGGGAGGAAGGTGAGGATGAGGAGAGAGAGGAACAAGGAGTATGAGGATGCGGAGACCTCTTGGGAGCTTCTTGGATCATTTTTTGGGGCCGCCTGGGAGCTTCTGGGGGTCTCTTGGAGGTCTTGGGGGCCTCCCTGGGCCTCGTGGGGGCCTCTTGGGGCCCTTTGGGGGCTTCTCGGGGCCCCTTTGGCTCTCTTTCGGCGTTTTTGGCTCGTTAGACGCCGTCGGAAGCCGTCTTGGGGATGTGATATGGAAGATTATCGCTGATAATGCTTTTCTCTCGCTCTGCGCGGCAGAGGACGTAGCTCAATCGGCCAAGGGCCGTAAAATTATTAGAGCCAAAACGGGCGGCGGCAGAGAGACCCTGGACTGCTGAGCAGCAGCAGCAGAGGGCGAGTGAGAAGAGCAGCGAGTCTTCTGGAATCACACTCCTCCTGCACGGTGCTCAAAAGCAGCGGGCGGGCGCACGATGCGCCATGAGCAGCCGGGCATATAAGCCTGGCGCTAACTTCATTAGGCGGAGGCCAGGCGCGCTGGCAGAAGGCGAGCAAACGCCTCGACACGGCTTGCAATCGCAGGCAGCCCTCGGGGCACTTAAGCGGATGCGCTACACGCGACCTGCAGGGTATCACAGCTCTCAGCGCCGCCGGCGCTATAATCAAAAACAAGGCATGGCTAGAGTCCGATCGCGAAGCGACAAAACTCAAAAGAGCCATCTGAATGGGTGTGATCGTCATCACATCAAAAAACTGTGCACACTGAACTGAAGCTTCTGAAATGCGGATTTACGTGTAAATCTTTTCACCAGGTGTGAAATCTGAAACAGCAATGCGGACTTACGTAAGCAAGGTCGCGATGAAAAACCGCGACAGTCTGGGCAGCAGCAGGGATCAGTCGCCCTTCTTGGGCTTCATCGGCTTGTCCGTCAGATCTGATCCTCGCCCGCACTCTCGGCCTGTGATCTTGCGCTATCGACCCATGAGGTCGTGCATCACGCCCTCCGGGAAGATCGTGAAATCCGGGTTGCTGTTGCGATAGCAACGGGTCAACCAGGACGCGTGCTTCTTCCAGGGACATGGCCCGGGCAGAGCGGGGCGGCCCACGGCGTGCCCTCCGCTCCCGCACTCCCGCGCCTCCTCCCCCTGGTCCCTCCCCTCCTCCCCGCGGGGCGCGCCATGGCGCCTTCCCGCGGCGCCGTGCCTGGCAGATCGCGCGGCCAAGGCTCCCGCCCCCTTGGGGCAGCGGCGCTCTGGGCCGTCGCCGCCGCTTGCCGTGGCGCCTGGGCTGCGGCCCCCGCCCTGGCCTCGCCGCTGCCCGCGGCCGTGTGCCACAGCGCGAGGACCCCGGGCGCTGACGGGCCAGCAGGGCCCCTCGGCTGCCGGGCCGCGACGGGCCCGCAGGCCGAGAAGCTGCTCGCGGAGGCTGAAGAGATGACCGACTGGATCGACCAGGAGACCGCTAAGCATGCCACGGGCATCGTCTGCGACTGGCCCACCAACACCGTGAGCGACTACAACGAGACGCACGCGGACGACGACCGCCTCACCCAGGCGTGCCAGCTCTACGGCCTGCGCCAGCTGCTGGGCATGGGAGTATCCACGTTCCGGCACCATGGCGACGTCATCACGCACAAGGGCGCGTGCCTGGAACACATCGCCGCCTCCGCGAACACCTTCGGGCTCGGCTGCCACGAGAGGAGGAATACCCCCAGGGCCAAGGGCGGGATCGACAAGGCCTTCCTGGTGGAAACGTTCGCCGACAGCCTCGCGGAGGCCCTCGCGGAGCCGATCCACGTGCAGATCAGGACCATGCCCTGGGTCGCCTCTGAGCCCGGCGGCCCGCCACCTTTTTGTTTCGGCACCCTCGCTCCCTATGCAGACTGCGAGAGGCCTCACGCTGCTCGTTGTCTGTGCCTACGGTCCTTTCCCCCTCCTCGCCCTGCTCCGCTTGATCCTCCCGCCTGTCCCGCAACGCCGAGGCGCACGCCGGCCGCAAACCCCAGCCTTTCTGAGAATTCGAGCCGTTCGGGGGTGGACGTGGTAATGACACGGCACCCTCGTCCGCTTTACTTGCAGCGCATCTCCTGGCCTTCTGCCTCACCCCCCTCCGCCACGCCCGGCAGCGAGAGTTCAGGGGGAATTCCAGCCGACGATGGGGCGTCGGCTGACATTCAGTATTCTTTCGCTTTTCTTTCATCGCGCCTCCGGTCCCGCCCCCTCTTCTCCGACCTTTTCCATGTGCCCTGCTCTGCCCTTGCCTGCCTGCCCCCGCGCCCCCCAGCGCGTTCCCGCGCCCCCGGGCGCCCCTGGAAGCAGCGCGACCGACTCCCCGACGCAAACGCCCGCCCGACGCTCGCCCACAGCACTGCCTGCGACCACCCAGACATCGAGCACCTTGCCGCCGACACCGACAGTCTCACGCACTACGGGGCCATCCTGCGCAGCGGAATCGGGCAGTACCTCGTTGTCAACCGCAACGGAGTCGAGCACCGCGTCCCTATCCAGCAGCACTTCAACGAGCAGCGCCGGGTCGTTACCACCGCATACGACCACTGGGACTTCGAGCACCGCGTAGTCGACCACGACGGAGTCGCTCGCGACGCAGCCGTCCAGAACTACGGATTTCTTCAGCACCTCGTCGCCCACCACGCCGTAGTTGAGCACCACATCACTATCCAGCACTATCGTGACGACCAACACCTCGCTGTCATTCGCGACGGAGGCGACCACCGCATCGCTGGCACCCGCCCTGGAATCGCGCTGCACCCCGTCGCCCACCACGGCAGCGTCACGACCGAGCAGCACCATCTCGACAACTACGACGTCGACAAGCACCAACCGCCCCGCTGCCCCCCGGCCGCCTGGCCCGCCCGCGCTGCTGGCTGGTGCTGGATGGCTTCGGGGACTCTGGGTCAAAATGGTCAGCTTCGGACGCTGTCCCGGGAGATGCCAGCCCATCCTCGTGCCATGCCGTCTGAGAATCGGGTCGCCTTGGCTGCCCCTCGCGAGAGCTTTCCGGGGTGCTTGCAGGTGAGATCTCTGGGGAGCGAGTGCACCCGCGATAATGGCGCTGGCCCCCATCCGCGGCAGAAGAGCCCCCCATGTTGTGTCCCCACTTCAGGGGTCACTCGACAGGGGTCCTCTCCACCTCACCGTCCTTCTCCTGCTCTTCCCCCTCCACCTCCACCTCCCCTGCTCCCGCTCGCCCCTCTCAGCCCTGTCTCTTCTGCGATTCCCTCTTAGGTTTTGCACTGTCTGCAGGCCCTCCGCAGGACGCTGCGGACGCCTCGTCCCGCGTCGCCCTGCCGCGCGCTTCCCCGCGCCTCGACGTGGCGGCCCCCTTCTGCGTCGGGATCTGCGCCGACGGCAGGCCCGCCCACCTCTCTGGGGCGCCGCGCTGCCCGACGGCCTCGTCGCCGGGACAGCCGCGGAGACAGGGGGCCAATCGTTCGAGCCCGATTCTCCAGAGAGGGGCGAGCATGGTCACCCCACCAACTCGCCGGCACCACCCCCCATCCCCCCCTCGCCCCCCGCAGCGGGTGAACGCCGCGGCATTTCCGACCGCCCATACTCCCCAGTGCCCGTCCCACATTTCCTATCGTGCGGCTCTGCCTTCGTCCTCTGCCCGCCCTTGCCCCCCCCTTCTCCGTCTCTGTTGCCGTGGCCCTCCAGGCGTTGCGCCTTCCGCAGGTCCCCTGCAGGATCTTCCGATGGTCGTGGCCAGCGCCTTCCACGTCCACAGCGGCCGCGCCAGCGACGTCGTCGACGGCCCCGACGACTCCGCCCTGCCGTCCGCCACTTTCAGCCCGGACCGGATCCACTTCTTCGCGAACAGCTACAGCCCCGACGGGAACCATGTCTTCGCGAACATCGTCGAGACATCCGACACGCCGTGCATGCGCATGGTCATCCTGATGGAGCCGTCGCTGCACGCCTCCTGCCGCATCTTCGGCATCTCCAGGGATTCCGCGGTCCTGGACGCCGAGCCAGGCATCGCGACTTCCTGGACGTCGAGCCCGGCATCGAGCCCGGCATCGCGACCTCGGAGGGGGAGCTCACCATCCCATCCCCCCTGCCCCCAGGTAAGGGCGAAAGCGGCGGGGGCCACCACCGCCCCCTCCCCTCCAGAACAGCGGTCGACCCCCTCCCCTGGCACTCTCCTCACCTCAAAGCCCCGCCGTCCCGCCCCCCCCCCACCCCGTCCCTCGACCTTCCTCCTCTGTTCTGGAGCCCCCGGAACACTCCGACATCGCCCTGTCCGACGCGTCCCTCATCGCAAGCCTCACCTTCGGCAGCTACTTCGGCGGCGTCGACGGCTCCCACGACTGCAAGATGCCAAGCTTATGGTGCGTCTTCAACCGGAGGGGCAGCTTCACCGTCGAGGTGCAGAGCCGCATGCTGACGCTCGAGATCCACATCCTGCACGGCATCGTGACCTCCTGGGCACACGTCGCCGCGATCCAGCATCGCACGTTCGGCATCGAGCTCGAGGCCTTCCGCCTGACGACGCTGAGCTTGGTCATCCACTCCCATGGCGCCGTCGGTGGCTTCTACGACTCCGCCCCGCTGTCCGGCACTGTCGGCCTCGACGGGAACAACTTCTTCGCGAACATCTTCGGCTTCAGCGGGACCCACCTCCTCGCGCTCAGCGCCGAGACCGCCGACGCGCTGGACATGCGCATGGCCCTCCCAATGGAGCCGCCGTCGCACGCCTCGTGCCGCAATGCCGGCCTCGTTATGGAATCCAGCGTCGCGCACTTCGAGCACTTCGGCGTCTGGAAAATGATGTTCGAGACTTTCGGCCTTGCGTTGGACCGCCCGGAGGCGCATGGCACAAGCCCAGCCAGCTCTGCACGAGCACATGGGGCGGGCAGGGGGTTGAAGTTGGCGCTGGGCGTCCCGTCGACCGCGACGCCTTCGCCCACACTGCCGCAGCTGGCGGGCAGCACCACCCCGACGTCTACGACCTGGATCAGCGGCGTAACCGCGACCACCATAACGCGCACCAGCAGCGCCACCTCAAACAGCACGACGAGAACCAGCAGCTTCTTGGTGGCGCGTGGCAGGGCTCCAGCGAGCTCTACGCGAAGGTATGGCGCAATCGGTGTGACATGGGCTTCGAACGCTGCCAATATCACGATCGGTGGACGGGCTTTCGAAGCTCCCCCACCCACGCGGCTCGTGGGGCCGGCTGAGCTCTTCTACCTCGGCCACGTGCGCAGTTGCGCAGCCACAGTCTCCTCGACGCGCTCCACGTCTTCGAGCCCTTGCTCCCCCGCCCCGGCTGATCTGCTTCAGCAGCTCTTGCGCATGATACCGGCCTCGTTCGTCAATGCGTTGGCCATCGGGTACCCGTTGCTGCTCCACGCCATTCTCACGCAGACGCTGCACGTGATATTGGGGCCGCTGCTCCCCACTCCCACTTTCCCGTGCATCGTTCTCACGGTCGCAGGCTTTTCGCCCACACCTCTGCGCATCCTGTCGCTCGGTGCCGCCGTGCACGGCCTACCGATGCAGCGTGCACTTGCGAGCGCATGCGCCGCTGCCATGTCCACGCAGCTCCACTTCACGAGGCCAATTTGCATTGCGGTCACGATTTGGGCCACCTGCCTTCTCAGCCCTGTTTGGTATGGCGTGCCGCCTTCAGGGTTGACAGTATGTGGGCAGATCATTTTGATCGCGAGGGCCATCCTCACGCCCGCCTTCCCCGCAGAGGCGCCTACCAGCAGGAGCCCGCGACGGACGCCAAACGTTGCAGTACGCAACACCTTCATCGAGGTAGGCGATGGCACTGGGGCCCGGGGCTCGCCTGGACGACAACTTCGACGCGGTCGCACGGAGGGCGACGAGCCGCTGCTCGAGCTCCGCATGGGCGAGCTGACCGCGGACAGAGAACGCCGCGTGGAGGTCGACGCCGGCACTCCCCTCGAGGAGTCCCGCCGCGCCGCTGCCCTGGCAGAGGCACGGGGCTCAGCGGCGCCAGAGCCGCCTCCCCCCGCCGCTGCCGCCGCCGGCGCGGCGTCTTCGAGCGCCAGCGCCGCCCCTGCGCGGATGGCGGTCGACGCGGGCGCCCAGCAGCCAGGGGCCGGCGGCGCCGAGATTATCTGCCCGACTTGCCACTCTGCTCTCACCTGGTGCAGGTGCCCGCGAGCTGCTGCCCCAGCCCGCGCGTCGAGCCCCTCTTCGGGTTCCCGGCCCGCCGCCTCCGCTCGTCCGCCCCCGCCGCCCGCTGCCGCGGCTGGCGCCCTCTCCGCAGGCGCGGCTCGACCCCCCGCCGGAGTATTCTCCCGGGCCCGTGCCGCAGCACAGAGCTCCCTCATCCCTGAGCGCTCCCGCGCCGAACCCCAGCCGCCAGCAGAAGCAGACGATCCCGCTCCTGCACATGTCCCGTTCCATGGAGGTCATTTCTGGTGCCCGTGGTGTCAGGGGCGATCTTTTCGCCCCGCTGCCGGATTCGTCCGCCACCTCAGCAGTGCGCACCCGGGGCGCCCCGTCGACGAGCCAATGCGGGTGACCTTGCACGCTATGCAACGCAGCGTGTGTACAGATAGCACATGCGGCGGGCTCCGTCCCCTTGGGCAGCGGCACTGCACTCGCTGCCGCCAGACCACGCCCAGCCGACCTCCCGTCGTCGGGGACATTCTTGCCGGCCCCGCCTCCGCTGGCGCACCGCCGCAAGCCCAAGCTGCTGCTGGCGACGGGCCAGCCGCTGCTGCGGCGCCGGCCGCGGAGGGAGCCCACCTTGACGACTCGCCCGTGGTTGGGGCGCCGGCGCTGCCGCTGGACTTCACGGTTCGCGTCCGCCGACTCTCACGCAACACGGTCATTCATATCCCCCTCAGCTGCCGGTTGCGCCTTCTCCGCATCACGCGGCAATGCTGGAACAGAAGCGCTGATGGTGACCCCGCCTGGGCCGCCCTGGAGGAGGCTCGCTCCAAGCTCCTGCTTGGCTCGGTCCCCCAGGGCATGGCGGCCGCCGACGAGGTAGGCACCCGGGCCTCCATGTGGGAGGGCGGTGAGTTTGCAGCACTCTTGGACAGGCTGGGGCAGCGGCGAATCGCCAGCGACCGCGCCCGGGGGCGCAGCCGACCGCAAGGGGCTGACGACCCGGAACGCCGCGGGAGGCGAGCTAGGCATCTCGCCGCCGAGGGGGCCTGCAGGAAAGCGGTAACCTCTCTGACCTCCAGCACGTTGCCAACCACAGCCGCCGAGGACAGGGCGCGCGCTGAGGAGCTCCTGCCGCGCACAGGGCGGCCTGACTCGGCGCTGAGTGGGCCGCAGCCGCCTCCCGGAGCGCCAGCGCCCAGTCCCCCTGCCGACCGCCCCGCCGACGGCGCCCAGCAGGAGGGCGATCCCGACGACGCCTCGGCCGACGGTGGGCCCCTCGATGGTGTGCGATGGAGCAAGCTCACCGCTCCTGGACCTTCTGGCGCACGGCCGGAGCACCTCACCGAGCTTTTTTCCGTGCCGCGGCAGCGCGAAGCAGCCGCCCTTCGGCGGGCCCTGGGGCGGCTTCACTCGGCCATGCGGGGCGGCGAACTGCAGGGGCCCATGCGCTGGATCACCCGCGCGCGGCTCATGTGGCAGAGGAAGCGCAACGGCAAACCAAGGCCTATCAAGATGGGCGAAGTTATACGCACGAGCTTTGCCAAGCGCTACACCAAACGGCACCTCCCTTCTCTCCGCGCTCGTTTCCGCGCCGCCCACCAGTGGGGCGTGGGCGTGACGGGCGCTTGTGAGGCCATGGCGCACTGGCGCGGAACGGTGGAGGAGCTGGCCGCCCAAGGTGCCATCCCCGCCTTGGTGGCGTTGGACGTGGACCTCGTGAACATGTTCGGCAGCGTGGAGTGGGACACGATGCGGTCTTCGATAGACCCGACAGAGTTCCCGGAGATCGCGGCCTGGACCTCCTGGCACCAGCAAGAACCCTTTGAGACGCTCCTCCCTTCCAGCGAGACCTTCGCCACGGACCGCGGCGCCGAACAGGGCGACGGCTTCGGAACTGTGCAGGCCTGCCTCACGCTTGCTGCCGCTCGCGCCCCCCGCACCGGCCCGCCCGCTGCAGGGGCCGCCGCCCCGGGTTTCTGCGAGCAGTGGTTTATCGACGACGGTCAGGTATTCGTCCGCCCGCACGCGCTGGATCCCTTCCTGCGCAGCCTCGACGCCACTCTCGCGGTCTTCGGCGGCACCCGCGGGACTGTGGCTGCCGGCACCGCCAAAAGCTCCTGCCGCCTCCTCTGCCCTGACAGCGAGCGGCACCGCTACGACGGCTGGGACACGGAATACGTTCGGACCACTTGCAACGTGTTGGCCCCGGAGGGCCCCACCCTGGCACTCGGCGCTCCCTTCGGCAGCCCCGACGCTCTCGACGACCAGGTCAAGGCCGTGCTAACCAAGGCCCGCGACACGCGACTAGCCCTGCTGGAGGTCGGACACGCCGCGACGGAACTGGTGCTCACGCGGCTCTGCGCCGACGTGTCGAAGCTCTCCTACCAGCTACGACTCAACGGGGACAGGGTGAAGGACGAGCACTTGCAGCAATTCGACAACGACCTCCGCGAAGCCGTGCAGCTTGTCGCAGGCGGCGACCTCCCCGACGCGGCGTGGGAGCAGTGCTCGCTCGGCGTGAGCACAGGAGGCCTTGGCATGCGGACCGCCTCGCAGGTGTCTCTCGCGGCCTTCGTGGCCAGCCGCGTGTGCTCGAGGCCTCGCGTGCGGGAGATGGCAACGCACCTCACGGAGAGGGGCCTGGGCGAGGCAGGGGTCATAATGGCCGAGTACGACAGGCGCGCGGACGACGCCGCGGCCCGCCTTGTCTTCAGCCTACCGCCCACGGTCGGCAGCCTCCTCGTGGCCGCGCTCTCAGAGGCCGCCGTGGAAGCCGAGGGTCGCTGGGCCGCCCTTTTCAACCGGCACGCGGAGGCGCCCGCCGCCGCGCCCGAGGAGCGCCGCGGCCGCCCCCGGGGCCTCGGCCGCAACTTGCTTCCGCTCGACGAGGACGAGGACAACGAGCACCCCAACTCCGCCCCGCGCACGCGGCAGCTGCACCTGCAGCGGGCTCTACTTCGCTACCTCGACGAGCAGGGACGGCACGACCTTCGCAAGAGGCACGCGGGCGCTGGGGACGACGCGGCGCTGCGGCGGCTCGACGACCTCGAACACTCCGACTGCGACCACTCCTGGCTCTGGAACCTCTCGAAGCACAAGGGCCCCGTGATGGACAGCCCCGAGTTCACCGAGGCCCTGCGCCTGCGCGTGGGCGCCGCCGGGCCGCTGGACCCAGTCCCGTGCGGCCTCTGCGGCCAGGCGGTCCTCGACCGGGCAGGGTCGCGCGCCCTCTGCTGCTGTCACGCGGAATCAACGCGGGGGCACCGCGCGGTGGCGCGCCAGGTGCACGCCGCGGCCAGAGTCTGCGACCCAGGAGCAGAACGCGAGGCCCCGGGCCTGGTGCCAGGAACGCGTGTCCGACCAGCCGACGTGCTGACCGGCGCCCTCGGCAACGGCCTCTTGGCCCTCGACGTGGGCATCGCCTCGCCTGACGCCGTGGCGGCCGGCCCGGACTGCGCGGCCACCATGCGCCGGCGTAAGGTCGAGTACTATTCGGCGCACGCCGATGTTCTGGCGCGGCAGAACATCACATACCAGCCGCTGGTCTACACTTGCTACGGCCGCCCCCACCCCCGGACGACAGCCATCCTCCGCACTCTCGCGATGAAACAATCGCGGAGGCGTGGCTGCTCTGATGGGGAGTGGCGGTACAAGCGGCTGGCCGCGGCCATCGGCACGGAGCTGTGGCGCCGCGCCGCCAGGCAGGTGCAGGCGTGCTGGCCCGACCGGGAGGAGGGTGCCTCGTAGGCGCCCCCTCCCGCGCCCCCGTCGCCCCCCCCCAACCCCCACCCCGCCCCCGCCCGCCCCCGCGCACGCGCGCCTAACGGCGGGGTCTGGTGGCTCACACCCCGCGGCCGTGCCCCCCCGCCCCGCCGCCGCCTGCCCGACTGCCCCCCTGCCTTGCCTGCTTGCCCCCCCCCCTCCCTCTCCCGGGCCCGGAGGCCGCGTGCAGTCGCCCCGAGCACCCGGTGCTCGTGAAGCGATTCGTTTCTCCCTCCTTCTCCTCCGCTCCCTTCCTCCTCCTCGTGCCGGCCCCGTCTCACAATTCTCGTGCCAGTTCGATTGCGCCCCGGCGAGTTGTTCAGCCGGCGTCTTTTTCTGGCGAGCGGCCCCGTTCCAGCCGCAAGCTCCGGAGCCCCGCGCGGGTCCAGACAGCCCCGAGACGACCCGCCACGCTTGCTTACTGGTCGTATATGTGAGGGGTCGGACGGGCCAGCTTTCGGCACCAGGTCGTCCTCCTCGCCCTCCTCGTCCTCCCTGCCCCTCCCGGCCGCGCTTCGCGCTTTTAGCGGCTCAGAAAGTGACGTGTTTACCCGGATTGAGGGCTGCCCCGTTACAGCGTGGGGCTACCTCGGCATCCTGCTTGGTGGCCTGAGCGGAGGCTCGACTGGCTCGTCCTGTCCCCGTCCTCCTTCCTCCTCGGCTTCCCTCCTTCCTTGTGCCCTCCTCTTCCCTCCTCCGTCTCCCGGGCGGGCGGGGAGGTGGCCCAGCACAGGGGGGCTATCGCGCGCGCGCTCGCCCCGTCCGCCGTGGAGCTCCGTCCTCCAGGTCTGCGGGCCTGTCCCAGCTGGGGTGCAGCGGCTATCGCAGGTCCTGGCTCGTGGCCCCCGGTCTTTTCAAGCATGCCCTGCGATCTCGTGGGAGAGGGCTTCTCAGCCTGAGCGTCGGCAGTGTACGCGGAAGTTGCATCTTCGTGCGGCCCCGCGATCTTGTCTTCTTCTGCCGTGTTCCAGGAGCTCTGTCTATCGCAGTGCTGCCGCATCTCTGGGCCTCGACTGCTGTTTGGGAAAGCGATTGGAGCGAAGGCCGCTGTCTTAGCGTAGTATAGTCTGAAAACAAAGTGCTTCTTGCAGCTCTTGCAGGTGATGTATGCGCTGTGCGAGTTGTGGCCGACCACGAAGTCGTGCCGCTTGCTGATGCAATCAAGCATGTCGCTGGGCTCTACCGTAGGCGACGACCCGTGCCACTGGACTCCACTGGCGCTGATCGCACTCGATGAGCTCGTCACGGAAACGATGCATGGCGATGTAGGTGCCGAGCTGCCTGAGCTGCCTGAGGCCCTTGCTGACCTCGATCGTCCCGATCCCGGGGTCGATGTTGCCGTGCGCGGTGATGGTGATGCACTGGAAGGTGGCGGTGTTGGCGGCGTCGGCGGCTGCTGCAGTGCTGGAAATGCTGGAATTGGTGGCTTCGATGGATGGTGTCCGAAAGACACGCCAGACGCCGATGTCGCTGAACTCGCACTGCTTGCGCCTCCAGGGGGCTGCATGATGACATCGCCGTCGTAGTCACGGTCCTCCGGGATCGTCGGTATGTTGCGGCGCCGGCCCAGCAGGCGGCCGTCCCAGCCAGGGTGCTCGCCCATGGCCTTGGCCTCGGCGACGCTCTGCTCGGTGGCAATCGCGTGGTTCTGCCTCATGATCGTCCACAGCATCATGAAGATGCCGAACCCGATGGCCATACCGAAGAACAGCGCGAACGTCAGCAGGCACAGGTAGTAGCTGAGGTCCGGCGTCGTCGGCGTAGGCGTTGGCTGTCCCTTGACCTTGCCGAGGCAGGTGAACAGCACCGAGGCGAGCATGGCGGCGTGCGGCTGCCGGGTCCCGTAGGTGTGCTTGCGGGCCCCGAAGAACGACAGCAGGACGCCGGCCTCCATGGCCTTCGTCAGGGCGTCCGCGACCATGGCCCAGGGCGGGATCCAACTGAGCTTGAGCGCGCTGTTGGGATGCGCGGCCTCCTTGATCATGGAGGCGTCGATGCGGAACCGCTTGTCCGTAGACTGGCCCACATCGGACTGGATGTGCGACGCGAGGCCCTTGCTGTCGCTGTAGATCTCCCCCAGGCGCTTGTCGGCGAGCACGTCAATCTGCTTGAGCGCCGTCTTGGGGTTGTAGGCCTCGGTGAGCAGCTGTCGGAACCAAATGTTGGTCTCCGATCCTTCGAGGGTGGCGTAGCCCTCGGCGGCGAGGGTCGACTTCGCCGACCTTTTGACCGTGCCGGAGTGCCAGGCGACTGGCAGACACAGGTCGTAGCGACCACCGACGACGTCGCGCGGGCGGTGGGTGAGCCCCATCACCATGCCCCACTGGCTCTTGACGCCGTCCACGTTGGCGAACGCGGCGTCGCTGAAGCACGCGGTGATGGCCGTCTTCAGGTCGACGAGCTTGCGCTTGAGCACGATCGCGAAGTTCGCGGTGGAGTGCGCGTAGGCAACCGTCTTGTTGAGCGTCTTCGCGTCGGCCACGGTGGCGATGTTGGTGCGGCGAGCTGCGAAGCTCACCGGGCAGGCTATGTCTACCCGGGTCTGCACCGCTAGCCACAACAGCTGCCCGAGCGTGTGGCGGTAGCTCGTCACCTCGGTGGCGGTGAGCCGGTCCTCGGCACCTCGGCCCTTGGTGGCCTTCAGGTCGACAAAGTCCACCTGCGCTGCAGCGGTGGCCTGGGTCGCGCGGAACTCGTCGTCGAGCTTGGTGATGGTACGTCCGCAGTACTTGATGACCCCTTCTTCGACCGGCTTGAGGTGCAACTTCTTCCCCAGCGAGGCGATGGTAGCCTTCCACTTCGTGGAGTTGCTGCGCTGGGCGATCAGGAAATCGTCCACATGAGAGTGGACCACAGCGGCGAGCCCACCTTCGTCGTAGAAGTAGTAGAGGCCCTTCTCGAGCTTGCTCTCCACAAGGCCGTGCTCGGCGAAGACCTTCTGCGCGTAGAGGTGCCACTGCCTCCCGGCGTCGCGCGTCCCGTAGATCGCGCCTGTGGCCATGGCGATCTCGCCGGGCTGAGTCCCCGGCGGCGGGTTCTTGGCCGGCATGCGCAGGAGCAGCAGCCTCTCGATGTTACCCGACTGACTGCAGGTAGGCCGTCATCGCGTCGTAGGACGAGAGATCCCAGCCCTTCTGGGCTGCGGCAGCGAGGGTCAGGTACAGCGCGTCCCTGGATCCCGTAGGTGCGTCCGTCCTGATCTGCGACTTGTCCTCCTGGCAGCCCTGCGCGACCAGGCGAGCCTTCATGACGTTCTGGCCCTTGCTGGTCAGCACCCAGCGCGTGCCCGCAGGGCGAATGCCAGGGTTGCGCCGCAGGAGCTCCTTCAGCTCCTTGGGCGGGAGCTTCTTGTAGGCGCCGAACTCCGTCCACTTGGACCACTCGGTCTTCATGGCGGCGTCCATGTTCTTCTTCTCGGTGGCGCTCAACGTGTCGTACTTGAGCTCCTTGGCGGTGGCGTTCCCCGTGAGCAGTGCCTCACGGAGTCGTGTGCTAGCGTAGAGCTCGTCCGCGTGCTTCTGGAAGTAGTTGTCCAGGTAGAGGTCGACCTTGTTCGTGTCCCTCGGGCACTGAGGCAGGTCGTTCAGTAGCTCCTTGCGCTTTGCGGCGCGCTCGCGGGGGTCGAGCTCTTGTTGGCGGTCACGCTGCAGTGCCGCTGGTGCGTTCTCTTGTCGAACTTGGCGCTGCGTCTTGGTACCGCGCTGGTTCTCGGCGTCCAGTGGGCGGCGAGCCATGGTCACCTGGCGCGCCTGCTCCTCCGCAATCTGAGCCCACTCCCGAATCCTGTCCGATCCGGAACTGTCGGACTGCTTGTCGTCTTCGTCGGCGTCGACTGGGCCCTGAGGCGCGGGTTCAGGACGTTGAAATTCTTCGGCGGCAGGAGCAGCGGCAGCTGCAGGGGCGGCAGCACCGCCTGAGTCTGGCGCCGGCGGGTCGGCTGCCGCAGGTGGCGGCTGCGGCTCCGCTGGCGGCGGCAGCGGTGGCTGCTGCTGCACGGCTCCTCCCGAGGGCGGTGGGGCCGATCCTCCACTGCCGCTGGCTCCTCCACTGGTAGTGAAATCACCGTCACCTTGAGACGGCGGGCCAGCCACTCATGGTACTGATGAGCGCGCTGATTTGCCGCGGACATCTCAATGTTGCCGAAGTTGTGCTGCGCGATGGCTGGCTGCTGTGCTGGTGCTGGTAGCGCGGGTGGTGCTGGGGGCTGACCTTCACTGCGGGGGCGCTTCTGCGGCGCCGGTCCGGTCAGGTCGAGGAACATGTCCTCGTCTGCGTCTGGCGGCGCGGGTCCAGCAGGTCCTCCTCCTCCGCCTGGGCCGGGCGGCGGAGGGCCGCCGCCTGCACCACCGCCGCCTCCTCCAGAGTCCGGAGGATGTGCGGGCCCTGAGGTCCCTGGCGGGGCGCCTGGCGGTGGGCCTGGCGGCTGGTTGCTGTTCAGCGCGTTCAGCAACTGGCCCCGCGGCGCGAGCTCCGTGGCCGTGGCGTGGCGTAGGTGTCCACGGTTGACCTTCACGGTAGTGGAGCGGTGGCTGACCCAGACGTTCGAGGCGCCCTCGAACCCGATGATGATGCCTGGCCCGTGCCACTGCAAAGCCCATTCGCGCTTGGGCTTGCCGTTGCCCCTCCAGTAGTACACCTGGTCGCCTGTCTGGTAGACGTCGCTGGCGTGCTGAGCTCCATCTGCCCGGGACCGGGCCAGCAGCGCCCTCGAGGGGGACTGGTTGAACCTGAGCTGCTGCGTGGAGGTCTGCGCGGCCTTCATGATGGCGATCCTCTCCGAGAACGGCTTATCGGACACGATGCGCTCGTGCAGGGACAGCCTTCCGGCGTTGTCCAGCAAACAGTGCGGAAGGCGAAGGCCTCGCCCGAGCACCCACTGCGACGGCGAGTAGCCCGTGGAGTTGACCTGGCTGTTCATGGCCCAGCACGCGGAGGCGATCAGCCACTGGACCTTGAGCGACCGCGGTCTGGTCGAACCTGATGCTGAACTGGTCGATCAGCTTCCTCGCGTGCACCTTCCACAGGCCACCGTGTCGCTCCACGGTAGCATTCTGCTGCGACGTGGCCGCGGATGTCGTCATCAAGCGGCAGCCCATGTCCTCGAGCTCCTTGGAGATTTCGCGCTCGAACTCACCTCCTCCGTCAAAGATGACACGCTGAGGAGCGCCGAAAGGCGTGATCCAAATCTGCAGCAGTCGAGCGAAAACAACTGGCGGGTGTCTTGATGCGACTGTGCCGCACATCGTAAAACCTGAGGCCAGGTCGACCACATTCAGAAAAATCAGCTGGTTGCCCGCGTAGTCGGCCAGGGTGAAAAGGTCCACGCCGATGGAGTCGTTGAAGTCCCTGTCCAGTCTGATCCTTCCTGGCAGGTGAGGTAGTGGTCGCTGATGTGCTGCACATACCTCGCAGTAGAGGTTGAGGGCCATCTCGATGGACCTCTGCGATCCGCCGGTCACGCGGATAGCTCTCGCAAGCGAATCGTTGGACGGGTGCCCAGTGTTGACGTGGAGCTGCATAACTGCGGACCGAAGTGTCCGCTCCTCCGCGGCCGTGAGCGCTGGCTCCTGCGCGGCTGCAGCGGCTGGAACCGTCCTTCTGCTTGCCCTTCTCGTCGTCGATGTAGGGTGAGCTTTTCGAACAGGTCGTCGGTTCGGACGTCGCAGCTGCTCGGCGAGCACCTTCGCGAGCTTGTCCGTGTGGTTCTCGCTGCGCTTGGCGTCCTTACCGCGGGCTTCCGCGTGAGGATGTCCCCCGCTGCAGAAGCGCCTGAGCGAGTCGTCGAACCCGAAGTGGTCGGTGATGACCCGCCACGGCTTCTTAATGTGGATCCCCTTCTTCGTCTTGAGGTCGAACGCGCAGCCATCGAAGTCCACGATGCGCTTCATGGCGGTCGCGTTCTTGGTGGGGTCCCATCCGTCGCAGTACCTCGGCCACTCGAATGAGACGGCGAGCTGAGCGCCGAACTCCTTGCGCAGCCGAGACATCGACTGCAGGAACAGGCCGATCATCTGCTGCGACTTCGCCCGATCCTTCTTGAGCTTGCGCAGCTTGCTCGGGTCAATCCTGACAACGAGTCGTTGTAGTGAAGTCCACGGCTGGCAGGGAAATGCCGCGTGAACTCGTGCGCTCTTGCCTGAGGCAAGGTTCTTCCTGATCCGGCCCACCAGCTTCTGGACCACGAACTGCTTTGAGAGGTCGAGACCTGGAAGGCCACACCTGACAGCAGCTCCTCCTTTCTTCCTCCAGGTCGCGCTGAGCTTGCTGTCCGGTTTGCAGCACCACTCGTAGAGCACGGTGCTGGTTGGCGTGGGCGTCGGGCTGGGTCGGGTCGTGGACTTGGCCAGGTCGGATGTTAGAGCCTGGCCGATCCTGTGCGGCTGGATGCCGCTCTTGCTGGTGACGAAGGCTGACCGTTTACCCGCGATCAGCTGCGGCTTCGTCCCCTTCTTGAGCGTCCTCACGCGTAACTGCTCCTCCTCCACGATGTTGACCTCGGGTCCGTGGCAGTCGCTGGTGATGTCGTCCTGGTCGTAACTCAGGGTCACGGGCGTGCCGAAGACGCAGTCCGAGCAGAAACCCTGATGACTGCAGGCCTCGAAGGTCGTCTCGCCGCAGGCGATGCAATCCTGAAGGGGCTCGGTAGCGCACGTCGTGGGGTAGGTAACCTCCGGCAGCATAGCAAGCGTGAGGCTAGGAGCTGGTGCTGCGGTAAAACAGCAAACCAAGGCTGAGGCGACGGCCGAAAGCAGCCGTGATCCCCTCGGTCGTCGAGGCTGGAGCCGCCTCGGGACGTTCAGCTCCTTCTTCGTAACGAGGTTGTTGATGGTGTCGATCAGCGCGCTGGGGCGGGTAGTGCTGTTGACCGTCGGCGGGTCGCCCGTCCTCGTCTTCCTCTCGCGGCGATCGAGCGACTTCTCGACCTCGATGTACATGGTCTTGTCCAGCTGTCGTTTCACACCGGGCTTGTGCTCCCTTCCGGCATCCCAGATGGCGCGCCAGTCCTCTGGCTGCAGCTTGATCGCGGGGTGGCCCGCGGCGCTCGTGGTGAGCTTCTGGGTGGCGTCTCCGATGCGGATCTGGCCCTTCCAGAGCGAGATGTCGATCTTGGAAGGCTGGATGAAGTCCCGGCCTATGAGCAGGCCGAGCGCGGGGCTGTCCACGACGCTGAACACGATGCGGCCGGCCTGGCCGCACAGCGCAAGCGGCGCGGTGACGCGCAGCTTGCTGGGTAGGGTGCCTCCGTTGCCGAACCTGTAGACCTCGTCCTCTGGCTCCTCGAGAATCTGGTCGGCGAGGCCCATCCTCGTGAGGATGCCCTTGTAGTTGTCGTACCACTTCTTGCCCGAGACGCAGAAAAGGCAGGCGGTGTCGACCACGCCGATGCCTTCGTCCTGGGGCTTATCGCTGCCGATCGCGACGTTCACGTTCGGCAGGTGGTGAATCAGCCGCTCCGAGACACAGGCCTCCGGGGGCGGCGTCACGGGGCCCTGCGGGTGCAGGGCGATCTCCCCGTCCGCGAACTGGACCACCTGGTCGTCGCGCTCGGTGATGTGCGCCTGGCGCTGCGGACGACCTCCACGGCCTCCGCGTCCACCGCCCTTGGACTTACCGCCCTTGGGCGCGAACTTGCGCGCGCCCGGCGTAGGGCATGGGCTGTCCCCCGTCCAGTGCCCGGCCTCGCCGCAATCCCAGCACGTCGAGTTCTTCTTGCGCTGGTCGACCCGGCTCTGCAGCTTGGTCGGTCGGCGGGTCGGCGCGGACTTGTTCGACTTGCCGCGGCCTTCAGGGCCTCCCGAGCCGACCTAATGGTGGCCATGGCCTCGGGAATGGCGGCAAGCTCCGCCGCGGCAGCTTCGACCTAGGCGGAGTCGTCGCCGTCGAACAGCTCGGAGATGTCCACGTTAGATGACTCGAGCTCGGCGCTGAAGGCTTCGAGCTCCTGACGGACGATGTCCTGTACATCGGCCTCGTCCTCGTCATCCTCCTCTTGATCTTCGTCGTTCTCGTCGTCTGGCTCGTCGACGACGTTGGTAGAGCGCCCTCCACGGCTGGAGGATGCGTTGCGCCAGCCGCCCTGTGGGCGCGACTGGTTGTTCCACGGTCTCGGCGGCAGGGCGTGGCGCTCCGACGTGTGGATGTCCGGGAACATCCTGACCAGTAGTCCGCGGATGCGCTGGTAGCCGTAGTGCTCGTCGGGTAGGTTGCCCACAACGCGCTCACGGCGTTCCGCTGTGAGCCCGGCCTTCCGCAGCAGGAACCATCCTGCAACGTCGTCCAGCGCGTTGAGGTCCACCTCGTTCTCGCGTAGGTGCTGTAGTCCAGTCTCGAAACGGATGAGCCAATCCGTCATGCGTTCACCTCTGCGTCGGTGATGCTGCGTCGACTCGAAAAACTTCTCAAGCGTCTCGCCCTTCTGCACTGGCTTCTGCTGACCTAAGCTGGCCTCCAAGTGCTGCAAGACGTTCTCGATGCCGACCGGATTCCTGTTGCGCTTCTTATCGTCGGCGTCCTCGATGTCCGCTGCGGCTGCCGGGTGCAGCTGTGCCTCCGTAATGTTGAGCGCTGCGCTCCGTGCCGTCCCGCTGAGCCTTAGCACGAGCTTCGATGCGAGACTGTGGGCCACGGCGAGGTTCTCGCTGAACTTCCAAAGTTTGACCTCCTGCTTGTAATCTCTCCATTTGGCTGGGTCGCCATTCCAAGTAGGGATGACGTTGTTGGCATAGTTGAGGTTATCCCCCATCTTGTCGAAGATGAAGTAGGCCGCGTCGCTGACACTGGCGTAGAGGGAGTAGCTGGCGTCGCTGACACCGTCGTAGGAGAAGTAGGCCGCGTCGCTGATACAGGCGTCGGAGAAGTAGCTGGCGTCGCTGACACCGTTGTAAGAGTTGAAGTAGTGCGTGTCGCTGATGCTGCTGATGAGAGACTTGGTGTAGTAGATGTAGTCGAAGGCGTAGTCCTGCGAGGGGTAGATGAGGAAGTAGCTGTCGTCGCTGCTGAGGGTCGGAAAGGAGATGGAGTAGCTGGCGTCGCTGGCGCTGGCGTTCTTGAGTGAGTAGGAGTCGAAGGCGTAGTCGCTGGCGTCGCTGACGCTGGCGTCGGAGTTGGCAGGGCTGTAGGCGTATTTGGCGTTGGTGAAAGGGTCGCTGACGCTGGCGTAGGCGCTGAGCAACAGCGCGAGGAAGCCGCTGGGCCTCGATTCCAATATGGAGTGCGACGTCGCGGACGTCGTCTTGGATATGTACGGCCCCGCGGGCCGGGATAGCGAGCCTCGCTCCAAGCTGCCACTGTGATATGGAATATTATCGCTGGTAATGCTTTTCTCTCGCTCTGCGCGGCAGAGGACGTAGCTCAATCGGCCAAGGGCCTTAAAATTATTAGAGCCAAAACGGGCGGCGGCAGAGAGACCCTGGACAGCTGAGCAGCAGCAGCAGCAGAGGGCGAGTGAGAAGAGCAGCGAGCCTTCTGGAGTCACAGGGGAATCTCTCTGGGCCGTCTTTGGGTTTTTTTGGGGCGCTTCAGGGTCGTTTTGGAGCCCATCTTGGGTGTTTGGGAGGCCCCCTGGGGGCCGTCTTGGGAGCCTTTTGGCCCGTCTTGGAACCATCGTGGAGGTCTCATTGGCGATCTTGGGTCTATCTTGGGGGGCCTCTGAGGCCGTCTTGGGCCGTCGGACGCCCATGTTTATGCGAATGCCAATCGTGGAGGCTTTTTGGGGCGTCTTAGGCGCCTCTTGGGCGCCTCTTGGGCCGTGTTGGGCTCTCTTGGACTATAGATGGGGTCTTGGAGGCATTTTGGGACCGTCTGGGAGGCAATCTTGCTGCTATCTTGGGCTCTCTTGAAGAGATCACTGCCGTCTTGAAGGCATCTTGACTACCTTGGAGGCCATCTTGAAGCCATCTGCAGCG
>CAUYUJ010015252.1:200000-227500 GCA_963575745.1 Prorocentrum cordatum
CAAGTTCGCGGAGACTCCTGTGTAGAATCCCAGGAATCTAGCAGGGTCCAGAGGACAGTCGTTTCAGAAAAAAAAGTGGTGCATGAATCCCTTGCCCGCTCGAAGACGGCACGCCCCCGCGTGGATTCTTTGTCAAAGAACCGTTGCGGAGGTCTCAGGGGACCCTGAGGGCGCGGACCCAGGGTCGCTTGCCATGGGTTGCGCCCCTGGTAGCTCGGATCCAGCGTGATGTGCTAGGGATCGTGAGCGTGGGCCCAGTGCCTTTTGCGAGGCATCGTGGCCTTGGGAGCCCAGGGATGGCGCTGGGATGGCGGACCCAGAGTAATCTACAAAGGATCGTTGCCTGTGGACCCAGCGTAATTCAGGAGGGGGTGCGGGGGGCAAGAGCCTGGGACCCCTCCCCGGGGGAGGGCGAGAGGGGGGCTTTGGGCGGCTTTGGGGGGGGGGCTGGAGGGGAGGCGCACAGAGCAGGGTGTTTCTGGCTCGCGCCCTGGCGTGTCCCGCGGCACGTTCCCTGGCGCATGCCCTTGTGCACCCTGGCAAGTTTCCTGGCACGTCCCTCGGCGCGCGCGTCCTCTGGCGTGTCCCCTGGCAGTTCCCTCTGGGCCCCCCCTGGCGCGTCTCCTGGTGCGTCCCGTGGCACGCTTGCGGCGCGTTCCCTGTCACGCCCCCTTGCTCGTTCCCTGGAGCGTCTCCCTGCACGTCGATTGGCGCTTCGCTCGGTACGTCCTGTGACGCGTCCCACGTTGCGTCCCTTGGCACCCGCGTCCTCTGGCGCGTTTCTTGTCACGTTTCCTGGTGCGTCCGCTGGCGTGTCCATTGGCACGTCCCCTGGCACTTCGCGCAGTACGTTCCCTAGCACGTCCCGTGACCCGCCCTTTGGCGAGTCTCCAGTCTCGTCTCCTGGCGCGTTCCCTGACAGCTTCCGTGGCGCATACCATGCCACGTCCCTTGGCACGTCCCCTGGTGCGTCCCATGGCGCTTTTTCCAGTGGCACGTCCCTGGTTCCGAGGCCTTTAGACGTATTACGGCATGAGGGCTACGAGAACGCTCAATTCTTGACTTCACGTATCCCAGCCAGCCCATCCAGAAGCAGATCGCCAGGCGAGTTGCCTTGGTCAGAGAAGTCTAGAAGAGTGCAGTGCAAACAACCGCCTGGGATCGTTTTCTCGGAGATCTCTTGGAGCCATCTTGGGGCTCTCTCGGGGTCCTTGCGGAGCCTCTTGGGGCACTCTTGAGGCCCTCCCACATTGACTTTCCTTCGGTTTTGGAGCCATTTTGGCTTCTTTGGGGTCCAGAGGGTTCTTGAAACCGTCTTGGGGCCGTCTTGAGGCCTCTTGGATGTTTGTCGGAGGCTATCTTGAGCCATATTGAGGCCTCTTGAGAGCAATTTTGGAGGCCATCGTGGGCTCTCTGAGACCCTCTTGGAGCCATCTTGGGCCATCTTGGACGCTCTAACCCCTCCGCCCCCCCCAGACCGTGGCAGACCCAGGGTAGGGGGTAGGGGGAGGGGTCAAGACTCCCTCCCCGCCCGCAAGCCGTCTCGCTCACTCCCACCCGCCCTCCCAACACAAACGTAGCACCCGAGCTTGGCCCGAGCCGCAGCATATTCAGCAGTCGTTTTTGGATGGGCAGCTACTGGGGGCGAATCCACCGCCGCCGCCGCCGCCGCCGCCGTCGCCCCCGCTGCCGAATCGCCGCCGCCGCCGCCGCAGCCGCTGCCGCCGCAGCCGCTGCCGCCACCGCTGCCGCCGGCGCCGCCGCCGCCGCCGCCGCCGCCCCCGCCGCCGCCGCCGCCGCAGCCGCTGCCCCCGCCGCGGCCGCCGCAGCAGCTGCCGCCGCCAAGTGTACTCTGTATTGTTTTTTGACAGGGATGGCGGGGGGAGGCCGCATCGGGTTCGCTGCGCATGCTCCGAATTTGGAGGCAGAGTGTGTGTTTGTATTGTTTTTAACAAGGGATGGTTGGAGGGGCCAGCATTGACCTTGGTTGGCTCCCAGTCGCCTGGGGGAGGGGGTGTATATTGATAGGGAACAGTGATCAAGCTACCCACCCGCCCGCAAGCCGTCTAGCTCACTCCCACCCGCCCTCCCTACACATAAGTAACACCCGAGCCTGAGCATTTTGTGTCTGCGGTCCCCAAAAGGCATGACCGAACGCCCAGCAAGGCGCGGGGGAACACACGCCCTGGCACACAACAGTGCCATCACCGTCTTCCTTTGCAAACAGGGCGCACGTGTGCAAAGAGGAAGCAGGCACAAGCTATCATTGGCTAGCCCCCAATAGCGCCGGAAACGCCGTGCCTTAGGGGGGCAACCAGCAACAGGAAGCAACGGGCAAGACCCGAGCATTGGACCAGCGACCGCAATCCCTGCAAGGTGAGGTCGCCCCCTGGCCCTTTTACCCCCAGCCAACATGCGTGGCGGGAGGAGGCCCGGGGTTGGTCCAGTGCTGGGCTTACCCTGCAAGCCAACACGGAGCGGTATCCAGTGCCAGAACCTCATCATAACACGGCGAACGGTGTGCCCGCAGCTAGTTGCATTCTAACCAAGGTGGTTGAAAGCTGTGGGCCGCGGGCACCCGCCTCTGCATCGTCATCGGCGGTGCACCTCATGCAGGAGGTGCCACACGGCGCCCAGGCTGCACCGCTTGGCCGCGGTGGCAGGGACTTCAAAAGATACCGTGGCCTCACGGCCCCGAGCCTGAGCATGATCAGCGGTCGTCTTTGGATGGGCAGCTACCAGGAACCAAAGCTGACCCCATGCGCGCGACGCTGGGGCGAGGTGCGCCACGCGTGCCAGGCGCGCCACGCGCGCAGGGCAGCCCTGGGGCCCGAGCGTGCCAGGCACGCCTGGTGCGCCAGATGCGCCATGTGCTCCGAGTGCGCCAGGTGTGCCGCATACTCAGCCGCGCCAGGTGCGCCGCGTTCGGGGCACGTGCAGAGGTCGTCAGGTGCACCTGCGCACGTGACAGCACACATCGGGAAACATGTCGCCCCCCACAATCGTTGTCGAAAACCGATGCACATCATGTGTCTGGTGGTCCTGCGCACAGCAGGCCACGCGCCACTACCCCCGCCGTCCCTGTCAAAAGCCACTTGACAGTGATCGCGGGATGGCTGTGCATGATCCAGATTTAGCCGCGAGGTGCATGTTGTATGGTTTTTTGTCAGGGATGGTAGCCCTGCGCGCAGCAGGGAATATGCTGACACCCCCTCCGCCCTTGTCAAAACGAATGCAACGTGCTCGCGGGTCTCACGGACATGACCTCAAGACTTTGCCCCAAAGTGTTTCTTAACATTGTTTTTTGACCGAGATGGTGTGGGGGAACAGCATCGGGTTGGCCGCGCATGCTCCAAATGTGGACGCAGAGTGCTGTTTGTATTGTTTTCTGACAGGGATGGTGGGGGGCGGGTCGGCATGGTGTCGGCTTGGTTTCGGGTTGGCCTCCGCTCGCCTGGGGGATGGGGGTGTGTATTAATAAGGAGCAGTAGTCAAGACGCCCTCCTAGATAGCAAGCCGTCTAGCTCACTCCCATCCCGACCTCCCAACACGTAAGAAACACCCGAGCCTCAGCATGTTCAGCGGTCGTCTTTGGATGGGAGGCTACTACCTGAAACCCAAACCGACCCCATGCGCGCGACGCTGGGCGAGGTGCGCCACGCGTGCCAGGCGCGCCACGCGCGCCAGGCACCCCTGGGGCCCGAGCGTGCCAGGCACGCCTGGTGTGCCACATGCGCAACGTGCTCCGAGTGCGCCAGGTGTGCCGCATACTCAGCCGCGCCAGGTGCACCACGTTCGGGGCACGTGCAGAGTGCGTCAGGTGCACCTGCGCACGTGACAGCACACATCGGGAAACATGTCGCCCCCCACCATCGTTGTCGAAAACCAATGCCCATCATGGTGTCTGGTGGTCCTGCACACAGCAGACCAGACGCCACCACCCCCGCCGACCCTGTCAAAAACACTTTACAGTGATCGTGGGGTGGCGGCGCATCACCCAGATTTTGCCGCGAGGTGCATGTTGTATTGTTTTGTTGACGGGGATGGTGACCCTGCACACCACAGGCAATACGCTGGCACCCCCGCTGTCCCTGTCAAAGACCAATACAAAGTGTTCGCGGGCTTCACGAGCATTACTCAAGAATTTGCCCCACATTGTACTTTGTATTTTTTTTTATGGATGGTGTGGGGGGACCGCATCGGGTTGGTTGCGCAGGCTCCGAATTTGCGGGCAGAGAGTTTTTTGTGTTGTTTTCTGACGGGGGTGTTTGGGGGGTGGGGATCATGGGGTCGGCATGGTTTCGGGTTGGCCTCCGGTCGCCTGGGGGAGGGGGTGTACATTAGTAGGGAGCAGTGGATGGCCCTTCCCCCGAGCAGGGAAAGGATGGGTTTGGGCAGTGAGAAGACGCAGTTCGTTAAACCACCTACGCCCAGATAGCTGGTGGGGGCTTCCACGGTATTGCAGAATGAGGGCTACACGCTGAATCCAGTGCCCCAGCGGCACAGTGGCACACTATGTGCTGTGCAGTGCCGCCTTCGGTCCATCTCTCACCGTGCCCTGGGTTGTGGTCCAGAGGCATCTCGGATGCCCGTTGGGGTCTTTTGGAGTGCCCCTCGGAGGCATCTCGGGGGCCTCTTTGACTGGGCCTCCTCGGGGCCTCCTCGGGGCCTCCGTGGGCCGTCGGGGGGCGATCTTCGATCCCCCCCCCGGGTCGTCCTGGAGCGTTGGAGGCCCGAGACGCGGGGAAGCTGCGTTCGGTCAAGCGAGCTTTTCCCAACCGTCCTGTGGTGCTGGGCCCTCGTTTTGAAGAGGCAGCGCCCGCGTCCTCCTTCCTTCTCCTCCCGCTGCCTCCCCTCCTTCCCCTCCTTGCCGCTGCCCTCCGCATGTCTGTCTGTCGGCACACCCCTCACACGCTTCGTGGCCCCATAGGGAGCTCCACCTAAGGTCCCAGTGGCAGAACTCGCATGGCGGCCTCGGCCCATTTCGGCACACCCCTCACAAGGATCGTGGCCCCATAGGGAGCTCCACCGAAGGCTCCAGTGGCAGGGTTCGTATGGCGGCCTCGGGCGATTTCGGCACACCCCTCACGAGGCTCGTGGCCGAGCTCCACCGAAGGCGCCAGTGGCAGCTTCCCTCATGGCTGTCAGAGCCCTCTCCTGCTTCTGCTCCTCGGTCAGGTGGGCGCCGTCCTCGTCGTCGTCGGCGCCCGCGAAGACGGCCGCGCGAACGTGTCCCTGAGCATGTCGGGCTCCGGCGGGAAGCCGTGGCCACATAGGGAGCGTGGGCGAAGATGGTATTCACAATTGCGTCATTCACAACTGCGTATGGTTGGGCCATTCGCCAGGCTATTTTTTTTTCTGGGGTGTCTGGGCTGTGGGGGGAGGTGGGCAGGGGAGAAGGGGGGGCAGGGGAGGAGGTGGGGGGGCGGGGGCTGTTGGGGCCCTCTTCGGGGTAGTCTTGGGGCCTTTTTGAAGCGTCTGGGAGCCTGTCGGGCCGTCTCGAGACCATCTTGGGCCGTTTTGAAGCGCTCTTGGGCCTTCTCTGGGCCCTCTTGAGCCGTCCAGGGGGCCTCTAGGGACCCTTCTGACCCGTCTTCAGGCCCTACGGCCTCAGGAAAAAGGCATGCGGGAAGCCGGCAAAGTTATGCGTCCTTCTGCGAAGCGGTTGTCTCCGCTTCAAGCAAGTATCGAAATTATGAATTATTTCGGATTTCGGACTCGTGAAGCCCTGAGGACACCAGTCAGTGCACGGTGGTGGATCATGCTGTATTTTGATTCTAATGCTATGCAATGCCATGCTATGCAAATCTGCGCTAATTATTGTGCGCTTTTTCGAAAACAGAGGAACGTCTAACTGGCGTCGCGTGGGGTTCATTTGTAGCAATCTTAGTCGTATCTGCTCGGAGGATCTTTCGTATGACCGTGCAAGCAGCAAATCGCACTGGTTGTGGTATTGGTGGTGGTCCCATGCATGACCCGTGTTGGTGGTGCCACTCGTAGGCGTACTGCATGTGGCAGCATCAGTAGTCTTGGTGGACGAGAGTGGGAGGGTTGGTTGCAAAAGGAAACGCACTCGATAGGAGTAACAGTGAGTCGTGGCAGCCGCAGCTTCGGCTGATGATGCAGCAGCAGCCGCAGGCAACAGTGTCAGCGCCCCCGTGGATCCCCAGTGCTGGCCAGCTCGCGGCGCCCGCGCGTCCGCCGACCGAGAGAGGCGGGCGGGCTTCGGTACTCGGGGCTTCGTGCCCCCGCTGCTCGCGGCCCGTTCCCTGGCATCGCTCGGACGTGTGCGTCTTGTCTCGGCGGGGACCATCGAGGAGCATCATGGGTCAAGTTGCAAAAACAAACTTGCATGAAACCGAAACAATTGCACGAGGAGGGAACGTGCCCGTAGAAAACCAGCCCCAGGATTTCAGAGGAGTCCTCCGCGGCGTATGAGCGAGTCCGAACATAGGTGATGAGTGAGTCTGAAGGAGAATGGGGTGCCGGTGAGAAAGGCCGAGTGCGAATGAGTGCGTCCGAGCGGTGAAGACGGGATGTGATGTGAATGAGTTAGTGAGTGAGTGAGTGAGTGAAGAGCACATTTGTCCAAAGAGAAGTCTTCCAGAGCAACCCCCGCGAGGCCAAGAGGAGCCCAAGGGGGCTCCGACATGGAGCGGAGAGGGGGGGGGGCACCCTGGGCCAGGGGCACCCTGAGCAGCCTCGGGCCCGTGTGTCCGCTCGTGCCCCCCCCCCCCCCCCCGAGCCCCCCGTTGACCCTCGGTGCGCGGGGCGGCTTTCGGGGCCCGGAGCTCCGACGATTTTTTTTTTTTTTTTTTTTTTGTGTTTCTCGTCGATTTCGGGCCTTGATCTCAAGCCTCGATTTCTCGTCGACTTCGGCATCGATTTCTCATCGATTTCGGCATGGACCTCTGTGGGCATCCCGTCCTTTCTCGTCGATTTCGGCCTCCGGGTGCCCTCACGGCGGTCCGCGCGCTTTGCCGAACGCTGTCCGATCTTGTCAGTCCGTGCCTTTCCTAAGATTTCGGCCCCCCGGGACCATCACACATGGATTTGGGGCGCAAGCAAGAAACTCGTGGAAGCGATCGGGACTTCCTCGGGCCGCAGACTGAAAAACCACGCCGGCGGACGTCAGGAGAGCTGGCCTGGGTCGCGTGCCCGTTGCCTGGCCGGCAGCTCCCTTTGCGGCCCGCATCGTGGCCCCAGGCAGGTGCCAGTGCGCTGCGGCCCGATCACCAGGGGCGGCCAGGGTGCCATCGCTCGTCGGTTCTCGCGGCCCGCGTCGTCCTCGTGGTCCTTGCTGTGGCCCTGTCCCCGCGGCGCTGTCCGGCGCAGGATCTGCCAAGAATCTACCTTTCATGATTGCTTCCTCTTGGAGCCCGCTGGGTGGCAGATCTGGCCGAGGAGGAGGAGGAGAACGAGGAGGAGGAGGAGGAGGAGGAGGAGGAAAGGGAGGAAGAGGAGGAGGAGGAGGAGGAGAAGGAGGAGGAGTAAGACAAGAGGGAGAGAGGAGCCCCCTCGTCGTCACGGCTGGAGGCGGCTCGAAGAACTTGTCACTGCCGACCTCGGGAGGGGTTTAGGGAACGATTTTGAGCGTATTTGCCTTCGTTCCCCCTTCTTGACCGATTTTCTCAGGGCCCGTCCAGCGCACCCCCCCGCGGCCGCTTCTGAACTTCCTCCTCCCCACCATTGTCGTTCTTCCGTGCCTCGTTGGCCTCCTCTTTGCTGCGCCTGTTTCTCATTTTTCTCCTGGTTCTGATGTGCATGCTGATGTTTTTTCCACATGTGCCCATTCCTCTCTTTTCCATGGTCCTTACCGTCCTCCTGCTCGTCATCCCTCGCCTTCTCCGCTTCTTCCTCCAGCCTCGATTCCTTCTGCGGCATTCCCAGTTGCTTGCGTCTGCGCGTTTTTTTGAAGCCGCCGTACGAGCAGAACAAATTGTGGTCGAGGGGCAGGTAGTGGAAGAATGTGCATTGCAGATCTTTTTGCTGGGGTCGATCGACTTGCACGAGCACGAACATAATGAACATTGCCGCCATCACCATTACCACAACCACCGTTCTTGCCACCATGATGTGATGGTTAGGGGCTTGTGAGGGGAATGGGAAGGAAGAATGCGCAGAGGAGGCGGGGAATCAGGGCTAGGGGCAGGTGCAGGTGGATGTTCAGAGTGAGAAGGTGGAGGAGGAGGGGGAGGAGGATGGGGAGGAGGGGGAGGAGGGGGAGGGGGAGGAGGAGGAGGAGGAGGAGGAGGAGGAGGAGGAGGAGGAGGAGGAGGAGGAGGAGGAGGAGGAGGGCGGCGACAACGACCACGTCGTCTACAACGGGGGCGACGACCACGAAGACACGGGCGACGACAGCGGCGACGAAGATCTCGAGGACGACCACGATGACGGGCTGAACGCCCCTGAGAAGACAGACACCGTCGCTGATTTTTTTGCCGATCGTGGTCACTGTGATGCAGAAGGAGCCAGGTGAGATGACCGTGAACAGACTTCGGGAGGCATGGTGGACACAGCAGGTAGGGCCACGCAAAGAGGCGTCCACTCCGGCCCTAGAGGGCCGGAGAACGTCCACTAGCCAGCCAGTGGGGTCCCAAGGGGCTTCAACGTCAGCACGAAGTAGCACCCGAAGTTGTCCCCAGCGGCGGACGAAGCCACAAGAGGCTGACCGAGGGGCAAAAGTCGGAGGTGGATAGACCTCCTACCCTGACACGTCCGTTAAGGAATCGGCAGTTTTCGGTTCGCGAGAGGGCGTCGCGGCCGTCATGTTTGTGGGTCCAGGTCCGTCGGTTTCGGTCCCAGGCCGTTTTCACTAAGGGGAGGTTTACTAAAGGGAGGTTTGTCCACCGCCGAAAAAGGGGCCTTGACACATTCATTTTGACGCCCTGGGAGGGCCGCCAGGGGGCCGCGGGGCGGCCAGGACGGTTCACAAGGGTCTCACGAAGGCGGCCAGACGGCCCGAGATATCCCAGAGATGATTTGAAGAGCGCCCAGGAGGCTTCCAGGAGATCCCAAGGCGACAGGAGAGGCCCCTGGAGTGTCACAAGAGGTTTCAATCTACCTTCAAGAGGTGGAAATATAATCCCCAACAGGGCAGGCCAACATCCTCACATCCAATTGTTTCGAAGGTTTTTAGCTTCTTCGGATTTTCGGCTCAACCTGATTCGAAGAGGGCTTCAGAACGTTTTGAGACGGCCCAAGAGGGCCCCAACAACGGGCCGAATTTGCCCACGATGGCTCCAAAAAGGCCCCCCAAACAGCCCAGAGGTCCCAGACGGCCTTCGGAGGCGTCCGTAAGTCGCCCATGCAAAGACTTTTTCGATTTTGGGGCGTAGTGGCGGGCAGCGGACGCCGAGGACGCAGCCAGGGCCACCTGATCGGCAGAATGAGCAGGCCGCGGGGAGGATCCCAGGAGGGGAGAAGTGCGTAGGCCAGACGATTCAGCAAAATCAGTCCTTGCTGCCCATGATGAGGGGATCTCATACGCCGCACCTGGTGGGGCGGCAGATCGCTTCGCTCATTCCCCCGGCCAATGTTGTAGCATCGTTGGCACGTGCGTGCGTGCTCGCGGGGGATTTTTTCAGAGCTTCGTGGGGCCTCCAGAGGGCATCTTGGGGGCCTCTTGGGGGGGTCTTGGGGGCCTCTGGGAGGGCTCTGGGGGGGCATCTTGGGGGCCTCCTGGGGGCCTCCTATCAGTCTCGGATGCCATCTTGGGGGGAAGGGCCCGAAATGTGAATTCGGATTCCCCCTCTTGGGGCCTCTTGGGAGCCCGTAGAGCCCTCTTGGAGGGCCTCTTGTGCCGTCTTGGGGCCTTCTTGTGCTGTTTTGAGGTTGTCCTGGGAGCCTCTTCGGCTGTCTTGGGGAAATCCTGATGCTTCCTGAGCTGTCTGCGGCAATTGGAAGCTCGAATGGGCGGTGCAACCAAACTATTTCAAAACAAAATGGAAAATCAATGAAATCAAACCTCTGGGCTCTCTTTAAGCTGCCTGGGACTACCCTGGAACTATCTTGAGACCTTCTGGAGACTGTATTCGGGTCATCTTGGGTGTTGTACTTCTTGCTCCCAGCTCTTGGGCTCTCTTGGAGCTCCCTTGGGGCTCCTTGGCGCGCTCCTGGGCGGATCCTGAGGGCCAGAAGACCGCTCCCTGGAGTTCCGGCATCCGTGAGCAGACCTTCCTGAGAGTCTCCCAGGACTTTTTTCGACCCGAGGCCTCCATGGGCCGCCACGCGCACGTGATCTCAGCACGCCTTTGGCCCGTTGGGCCAGCGAATTGCCCGCTCGTTCGCTTGTTCTCTGGCCGCGTGCTTGCTTGCTCGTTCATTCGCCTGTTTGCTCACTTGCTTATCACGCTTGCCTGCTCGTGCCTAGTTGCGCATGCTTGCGCTGGCTTGCGTCGGCTTGCTTGCTCCATCGGCTGGTTGCCGTTGCTTGCCAGCACTCGGCCGCCTGCCTGCCTGCGTGCTCGAGTGCGAGTGCTGAGGCTCGCTTGTTTACCGCTCTCAGTCGCTACTCTGCGCATGCCTGCTTTCTGTTGCATCGACTCGTTGCTCGCGCGGTTGATTGCCCGGCTGCTTGCGCTTCTGTGTCTGGCCGCCCCCTTGCTGGCTCCGCTGCTGGCCTGCGCCTGCGAGCTGTGGTGCTGGCCATCCTGCGCCTGCTCGCCTGCCGGGTTGCCAGCTGGCCGCCATGTTTGGGTGGCCTGCGTTGCTTGCCCTGCCTGCCTGCTCGCCTGCTGGGCCGGCACAAGGCGGGATTGCTTGCCGCGCTCGTGTGCACGAGCTCTCGAGCCTTCTCGCGGCGGCCCCCTCCGCTGTGCTGCAGGGCACGTGAGGACGCACGCGTGATCACGACTAGCGCACGGGAAAGCGCGTAGCACATGAGTGCATCAAGAAGTAGGGAATCCGAATGCACAGAACGGAGAAATGGATCCGTAGGAGCTTGTCGGCCTTGCAGGACGCGCAGTACGAGGTAATTACGGGAATGTAACGGGAATGGGTCCGCTTGCGTACTGCGTCGGGGCACAACGGCGTGCCATAGGGATTGCTCATGGCATAGAATGCGTGCTTGTTTGGATTGCAAGGACAGTGCCACTCGGGGCCATCAGCCGATGTGGCTTCAATTCAGCATGCCCCAGCAATCCGCAAGCAGGCATGCCACAGCTAGCAGGATGCATCAACCACGTTACTACGCTTACCATTCGCTGCTCCGTGCCCCGAGCTCAGGAGCGATCCACCAATGCCAGATTCCATGCAATTCGTTTCATGCGACCTGGACATTCACTTAACGTCTGGTAGGTCTTTTCCACTCGTTGTCGAATTGTGTAAACGATCTTGTGCATTGCCATGGAGGTCATGTGGCATACTTGAAACCTTCTTCCTGAAAGGGACAGTTGTGGAAGCAAGCGCAAAGTCGTGTCTCCGCGCATGCAAGTTGGGAGACGTCGCTCGTGTGTTGTCTAGTGCACAGTCGACCGCGTTTGGCTCAAGTAGTATTGTTTCTGCGATGTCAAGTCGCCGCCGTAGATTACAGTCGGAACCTCAAGCGGGTCTGTTTGGTGGCAATGCTTCTGGCAGCCAGGCAGGGCATGGCGGGGGACGACAGACAAGTTGCGCCGTCCTGACAGAAAGCAGAGTGTTAGAGGGCCACTGCAATGGTGATTGTCGCCGCTTGCCGTCGCAGTCGGATTTGTCACACCCTGGCGATCTGGGGGTTTGCAAGCTCCATATGGGTGGCTGGTGCGTTCTGGTGGAAAGTGCATGCACCTTGGAATATGTTGCGTGCATTTCGGACATTTTCTGTCGTGTTTGCATCAGTGCAAGTTTTGCGCTTCAACGCAAGATAACGCTGTAGCAGAGTTGCAGTATGGCAGACGGTGGTAGCGCGCGCGAGGGAGGCATCATCTTCGTCTTCTCGGCCCCCACCACCCTATGGATGGAGAGGGTAGTTTATGCGGTGGCATGCTTCTTTAGTGGAGAGGTTTCGCAACGTGTAGGTGCATGTGTCAAGAAAACAACTGTTAGCATGTTTGTTCACACATCGAACTGCGCTCCCGCACGCATAGCTGTTCTGAAGCAGTACTTTTTCGAAATGACTTCTGTGCGTGCTGTGAGTAAGGCTTGTGCGACGTGAGGGGCAATCCGCTGAGCACTTCATTCTTCACTTTCTGCAACAGAGGGCGGGGAGATGCCAACGGGGTGGCGACGTTCTCCTTCGTGCTTCGCTTAGATGCGTGTGCTGCTGGCCAGCAGATCTGCAGTAGCACGCGATTTCTGCCTCAACGCGAGTGGTTGATACACCCACAAGGCGAACACGGCTTTAGCGGAATTCGTTCCAAATTCTTCCGATGCAAACGGTGGTGCGTCCTGAGCCACCTTAGTTAGAGTGTTTCGGACATGCATGTTCGATGAAGGGGCTCGTTGTCTGTCTCGATCGGTGAAGCGACAGGAGCGTCGATCGCACTGGCCACGATCTTATGAGGTATGCAAGCGAAGTTTGCCCGTCGGAGAGAGGCAGCGACCAGTACGCAGGCGTGCACATGTTCACAGTTCAGATCTTGTTGAACGAGGGATTCTCAGCATTGCCTTTTCCGAGGGCCATTTTTTCCATCTGGCCTCGCATGCGAATGATGGCCTTGCTGTCTGAGTAGAGGTTCCAGGAGATTTCTGGCCCAGGGTTCTTGACGTCCTGCCCGCGAAGCAACAGCATCAGGTTTGATTTTCAGGTGGGCGGTGACGGCAACGACTGCCAGCAGCTGGCGCGTCCAGAGGCGCTGTCGCAGGCGCCGAGGTACGAGCGGGGCGCGTTCCTCCCCCTGCCGCGTCTGGATGCGAATGGTGAAATTGCGCAGGCCGGTCGGATTTCGGCTGGCCGACGGGCGCAGTAACCGCGGTCGAATCGCTGGCCGCTTGGATCTCCCTGTCTCTCCCTTGGTGCCGCTCTCTCCGTGGCTTGGAGCTTGCGCAGAGCACCCCTCGTGCCCAAAGAGAGCGTGCATCGAGGGAAGAAGCACACTGTCCATGACCAAGATGTCGCGGGATTGTGTCGACCCCGATCTTGCTCATGTCCCATTCCGGCCGTGGCTGATTCGCGGGGATGATCCACGAATTGGCGCTGACCAAGGTGGACGATCACCCAGATCTACACCGACGTTTCCGCGTTTAGTCTTGGCCATTGCCGTTGTTTTCTTTCCTTGCAGCGCAGCATCGATTGCTCGTTTTCGAACGTTTCTTTGTTGCCGTGCGGTGATGCGAGGCGGCCGTGCCGTGCTTCTAGCTGGGGCTGGGGCCGCTGCGCCCGCGCCACAGATGATTGATTGCAGCAGCGTCTGTGGGGGGCTGTTTGGTATCGCGTGCAGTGCGGTACTTGGGAACCCTGTAGGTGGAAGGGTCCAGCCTGTGTCCAGAATGCACGGCCACACGTGGTTGAATGCTCCTTCGGCGTTGACCGTCTCGCCGCACACTTCCTCCGTCCCTTCTTCACCCCAGCTGACTTCTCGTGCAGGCTTGCAAGGCACGGCAGCGTCGAAGCAGGCAGTTAGGCTGCCTGGCTAGGTGATGCATCCTATGTGGTGACTGGGTGCCAACCTGGCCACCGCCTTGATTCTCGTGCGTGGTGATCTTGCGCAACTCGTCGTCGTCTTTCTCCTTGGTCCTACGCTATAAGCTCCCTGGGCTCGTGTAGTCCATTCGTAGATGATGTCTGTGCAACAGCATACACGACCTCGCGTGGCGGCTCTCGGCGTAGTGCTGGCCACATAGCTTGCGTGCTTGCCGTTCGGAGGCAGGCGGGGGCATTCGAGCAGGAGGCCCCAGCAATGTTGACACCGTGACCGGAGGTGTGCAACACCAGCAGCTTCGGCGTGTTCCGCTTTTTCCCTACCATGCCATTCTTTTGGGCTTTCGTCTCCTCTCCTCTTGCCCCCTGTCCTCTCCATTTCCTGCTGGTTCTGCTGCAGCGCTGCCTTTTTCATGCTGTTACTGCCCCCGCACTCTGTCGCCTCGCCCAACCCAGCGCGCCCCTCACACGGATCAAGCCCCGTGAGCAGGTTACCAGTAGAGCAGAGAGTTTGTGCAACGCATCGTTGCGCACACTGTGCGCATGGCGTCTCCCCGTCCTTTTGGTTCGGCCTACCCCGCACGCGAATTTCAAGGTCACCGTTCCAATCTCTGAGACCTTGGCATAGCAGCTTCTTTCACAGCGGGCGTTTTCGCCCAGTGTCGAGCCCCGGGAAGTAAGTTGTTACATACATCTCTCGGGGCCCTCCTGAGCTCAATGGGGCCCCTGCCAATGTACAGCCCGTACTGTAACGTACTGGCTCAAGACGCGTCATAGTTGAGTACTGTTGTTCTATCTGAAACGGTAAACATCCTTTGCACAGCTGCCATCGCCATCGCCGCTGGGAGGAGAGGAGTTCTATCACGTGCCACTGCACGCGGTAGCGGAGCACATCGCTCCCTTCCCGCCGCCAGGCGACAGAGTAGCTCTGCGAGATCCGAGATCCTGATCCTCCTCGACACCAGGGTTGCGGAGTACCTCAGCCTCGACAGCCCCACGTGCAGGAGTGGCAGCTTCGACAGACAATTCATTAGACTTCAGTTTTGGGCAACAACTATTGACGAGATGTTCGTCGGAAAAGGCGCAGGACATCAGCAGCCCCCTGTGCAGTATGGCGGACCACAGCGTTTTATTCCTGGACAGAACCCTCAACCGGACATGGCAAACTCTGAGACACCTCCTTCATGGTCGCCAGAGTTCGAGGCGAGTTATCCGCTGTGGGTCTACGCCCAGGACTTGATCTTGTGGAGCGCGGCCACCGAGATTCCCATGGCTCGTCAAAGGGCCAGTAGCAGTTCTACAACTCGGAAGCATGGCGAGAGTCCCGGGCAGAGAGATGAATGTGGATGAATTGGCTAATGGGCGGCAAGAGTATGATCACCTACAGCAGCAGTATGTACACGTGACGGGTATCACGATATTACTTCGTAATCTTCTACGACGCTTCGGAGAACTTGATGAGGAACAGAGCATTCGGCTCGTTTCACAGTTGTTGGGTTTCACTCGAGTTCAAGGTGAGACGATCGACCAGGCACTTTCGAGGTTCGATATTACGGTATACAGGGCGACGAATCTTTGCATAATTTCGCATTAGGATCTCAAGGGCTGGCATGGATTCTTCTCAGAGCACTCAAGGTGGCGCCAATCATGTGGTCTCAGCTTCTTATTCCCCTGAATGGCCACCTTCCGACGACCGATGACCAGCTGAATATTCTCAAGAGGCACATTCGACAACAGGCGCACATCCTGGAACATCACCCCCATTGCACATTGCAACACTCAGCACATCCTGGACAGCAAGCACATCTGACCTATTTCGGACACGTGGGGCCGCCTCAGGCCGCGATGACCTGGGGCGACGGCACAGCTGCGGCAGCAGCATTGCCACAAGCGACATTCCAGACGAACGACCATCACGCGAACAATCCCGATGAGTACTATGCTTATGAAGATTTCTTCGGCGACAGCGACACGGAGTCGGACGACGACTACCAGGATCCAGAGTGCACGGGCGAGGCGATAGAAGCTTATGCATCGAGTCTTCTTCCTCCTGGAGTGCCGGCAAGCAGGGCGAACATTGCCGCGGCCTTGTACGAGACGTACCTCTTAAGAAGCGCTTTAGGGCCTACACCAAGCGGGCGACCAAGTTCAAGAGGTTCAATCGACGGTATTCTGGTAGGCGCTCAGGACAAGGAAAAGGCGGATTTCGACGACAGTTTTGCAAGCCGAGCCACTACCCGGCAGAAGAACAGGGCCCCACGTATTTCAAAGGCGGATAAGGGAAGGGCAGCGGCTTCCACGGACACGGTAAGAATAGGAAGGACCCCGTCACCGGCGAAGTAATGAAGTGCCACGAGTGCGGCAGCGACGAACACCTGCGGAGGAACTGCCCCAAGTTGCACCATCTGACACAACCATCAGGATCGGCAGCAGCAACGGCAACCCCCGCATGGGCGGCACGGGACCAGTCGCTAACCCCCCGGGCACATGTATATGATGCAGCAGCACTTCTTCAACGTGGGACACCATCATCAGCGTCATGAGCCCCGCGAAGAAGCAACTACCTACGCATGCACCAACGGCGGAGTGGTCACATATCATTTCGGACGGTATGGGCATCACGATAGATCATGGTATTCGTCAGGAGCGGCAGCTGCAGGAGCTGCTGGCCAGAAGCTACAGTCCTCAGCAGCCCCAGCAGGTAAGCACGGCAGAGCATCAGCATTCACCCATCGTACAGCAGCTGCGCATCCTGGACCAGACATCGAATTATGGAGACCAGATTTCGGCACGATTCTTTCCATGGTGGAACCTGGGCGTGGAGTTGGACGAGAGCAGCAGCTTCAACGCGGCGAGCCTGAATCACGAGCAGATCTTTCCTCCTCAAGACGAAGTTACCAGGCGAAGGGCGAGAAGGACTCTTGGTGGACGCCGGCGCACGCGACAACTTGGTGGGCAACCTCTTCGTCAAGCGCGCTCTGAACATCCTCAGTGAGCAGGGCGTGACGGACAGGGTGAAGTGGCAGAAGCTCTCCAAGCCCATGGACGTTTCTGGCGTCGGCAAGGAGAGCCAACTCGTCGAGTGGGCCGCCGCGATTCCTTTGAAGGTCATCGCGAACGACGTGAAGAGCGACACCACCTACACGGCCCCAGTCGTCGGCACCGAGGAGGATCCATCGACAATACCAGCATTGTGGGGTATCAAATCCATGCGGCATCAGCGGGCAGTCATCGACCTGGTCAACAACGAGATACATTTATGTGGGCCAGGCCGAGTGTATGTGAACACCCCTCATGGCACCTCCACGCTGAAGATCGAGAGCAGCATGGGCGGACACCCGCTGGCGCCCTGCACAGAGTTCGAAGAGCGCAAGAAGGTCTCCCACAAGGCAGAGCCGCAGTTCGCGACGGAGCACTGGAGCGACACTGCGACCGAGAGCTCCCGCTAGGGAGTCGGCCACCCAGCGGTGCGTCCCGCCGAGGCTCCCGGGAAGGAGCAGGCCGCCAAGGAGACGCACGGCGACCTCCCAAACCTTTCTCTACCTCGACCTCCTTCTGTGCGTGACGAAACCATACCTACAATTTGGATCATGGATGGCGCTGACGGCCAACGAAGCCGTGCATGCAGTCAGCGATTCAATGTCCAGCTCTACAACCATAGTTCACGACGCACTACAGCGAGCAGCAGTAATCACATGCAAGCGTTATTTCATCAACATCGGCCAGTTCTGTTGTGGGCATGTCTTTTCGGACCTCCTACGACAGGACAGTTTACGAGATCACGCCGACGGTGGTTACAGCTTATCAGTCAGCAGCGCCAGAGCGGTGGCCTGAAGACTACCATGGTGCGACTACAAGATGGCAGTCACACCTCGACCATTCGCCTGGAGGCCAACTTTGATCTGGGAGCTCCGGGCATGGTCGATAACACTGAGGCACCGGCTGCAGTTGCGAGCCCCCTTGACCTGTTGTTCAAGGCAGAGCACAAGCCATCGCGAGAGCAAGTTGTTACACCGCCCACGGCAGCATCGGCATTAGCGCACTTCCCTCCGAGGGCGACGGGCAACAGCAGTGGCGACAAGGTTATGTCCGATGTCCTTGATGAAGATTCCACGGCATATCCTACCGATGCAGCAGTACGAGCCAAAGAACGAGAACGGCATCGAAAGTCACAGGCTATCGATCCGACGCACGCTACGCCGAGCACGAAGAAGAAGGTCAAAGTGGAACAGCACGACGACGACTGCGGACTCGACGGCTCGAGCCCCAAGCAAGCGTTATGGACTCTCAACCAGACGGGCGCCGACATCTACGACAACGGCGACCAGATCATGAACGACGAGCCGGAGCAAGATAACTGTTCGGTATGTGTTTCTTCTCTGCGTGGTTTGAGTGGATCAGACACCAACGATATGACTTACAGCCACATACCGAAGATGTCGTTCACTAGCTTCATGACCGATTGGTCTTATCCTTCGCAGTACAGCTCACACAGCAAGGACCAGTACATCGATGTTGTGGAGATATGCGGGGGTAACGCCAGAACATCCCAGATATTGATACACCGCTTCCACGAGACCAAGGTCGGCCTCAACTTCGACATCGTCGTAGGCATCGATCTCTTAGAGTCGACTCAGGAAGCAGCGTTCTGGCAATATATCAAGTCAAACAAGGTTGTGATTGCAGTTCTCAGCGTTCCATGTACTGGTTTGGCTGGCTGGCAGACGTTGAACAGGATTACTAACCCGGAGACCTGGAGACAGAGCAGGCGGACATCTGTACCCCTTGCCAAGCTTGCAGGCAGAGTTGCAGAATTTCAGCTACGGCATCACCGGCATTTCATATCAGAACACCCTCAGACGACTGAGATGTACAATATGGCGGAAGGGGATGACGTACAAAACCATCTAGAGCTTCATTGGTGCATTGCTCATCAGTGTATGACCAACCTTCGTGAGAACAGACCTCCCTTTCTGCGCCTGTTGAAGCCTGCCCAGTTCCGGGCATCGCACTACCTGTTGATTCGACCGCTGTTGAACCTGAAGTGTGATCGTAGCCATCAGCATGCCACAATCTCAGGCGGTCGATCCCACGACGCACGTCTTTGGACTTGGGAACTGGCTAAGTTGGTTGCCGCAGGCATTCACGATCTATTTCGGCATTTGCGATTGCACCAGATATTCTTCCCGGCAGGCGACGACGAGAGCGAAGAATAGCAAGCACCAGGAGCAGCAGCAGCAGCACGACCCAAACGACGTTCAGCAGCCGCAGCAGCAGCGGCAGCACCGGCACCACTGCCATCAGCACCAGACCCTCTGGCAGCAGTTGCACCTCCAGCCGCGGCAGCATCAGCAGCAGCCGCAGCGGCAGCGTCAGCCGAGACCGGCAAGGCGCCCAAGAAGCGTATTCGAACACCTGAATCACGTATACCAGATTGGGTCAAATGCAGATCGAATCGAGACTTGTATGATCCAAGACACACTAGAGATCCGAATTCAGTTTTGCGTTCATTGATTGAACCCAGAGAGTGGGCTTGTCCATCGTGCAAGACGTACAAACCTCGAGACCATGCAGGACACACGTACGGACTTGACTGCAAATGGGGAGAAGCGGCAATCAGATCATCAACCAAGAGACGAGCGACTAGGCTACCTCGAGATCCACGACCACGTCTTCATGACGAACCTACGGCAGCTAATCGAGTGGATCCCGATCCAGGACTGGAGCTACCGAATGACCTGGGACGAGCATTGCATCAACTCAAGTCAGCAGACATGAATCTTGTGCGACGAACTCTTCGAGTACTTCATATCAGATGGTGGCGCGCCCAGGCGCGCGATATGATCAGGATGTTGCAGAACGCCGGCGTGCCGATGGAAGTCTGCAAGATGGCGCGCGACATCGTGGATACGTGCAGGGCATTTCGGATGTGGCAGAGACCAGCTCGGAAGAACATGCCGACCATGCGACTATCTTTCACATTCAGCGAGTACGTACAAGTGGACCTTTTATCTGTGGGCGAACTTATCGTGGTTCATCTTATCGACGAGTGTCTGAGGTTCTCAGGAGGCGGTGTCGCAACCAACAAGGAGCCTCCAGAAGTTCTGCGTGTGATCCATCTTGCTTGGGTCACGATACACGGACCACCTCAGCATCTCATCGTAGATCAAGAAGGAGCCTTGGAGTCCGATGAAGCTCGCATTTATTGTGATCAACATCAGATTCAGAGACGGGCCAAGCCAGTTGGCTCAAAGGCAGCTATCGTTGAACGACATCACGAGATACTTCGCAACACTATACGGCGCATCAAGTCTCAGGCGGAAGAATTGGACATGGCCATGCCAGATGAGTACATCGTAGCCGAGGCTTTTATGGCACACAATCAGCTACTGAATGTTGGTGGCTTCTCTCCCTATCAGGCACTATATGGACGACAACCAGCGCAGCTTCAAGATCTAGATCAAGTGAGCGCAGCACCTCTCCAGGATTATGTGGGAGGGCTACCAGGTCTGACCAGACACGCTCATCGCATACGAGAATTAGCGAACACGGCAATGGTGGAAGCGACTGCAGCAGCAAGAGTACAGCGAGCACTGGAGTCACAGACACGGACATCCGGGCAAGGCCTCGAGTTGCAGGTCGGTGATTTCGTGGACATCCTCAGGAAAACCGACAAGAAGGGTATATCCACTTGGACCGGACCCTGCAAGATCACGGACATGTCGGATATGCGCGACGGTCTCGTACACTGCAAATGGCAAGGACGACCCATGTCGGTACAAATCGCGGACATCAGGAAGGCGCTGTACATGGAGTTTCTACATTTTGCGAGTAGTCAAGACAGCAGCACCACGGGCATCAGCACAGTCATGACGCAGGTGACCAAGTTTGCGGACTCTTGCTCAGGAGCAGTGCTACGTTTTGGTTGGTGTGTGTCTCCAGCTGGACGTTGGGAACTCACGCGCAGCCCCGCGTAATATCCTAGCCTGTGGAGCGCCATCGTTCACTTAGCACTTCTAGCAGGAGTACGACACTGTCTTGGAGCACGGATTGGCTGCGGCATGCATCATCTCCAAAATTTACCAGAGATGCCCAGCTCATTCCTAATATGGTGGTACACACATTCACTGGTTCGCTACTACACCATCCAGCACGGCAGTACCTATATAGATTGGAAGCGAATCCTTTGCGAAGATGAAAGGCCTGAGGCATATTGGTGGAATATATCATTGATACAGCTCTTCTTCAGGCAACGGCAGCGAGACGACAACGACGGCGATCAGGTAGAAGTACCAGCAGACATGGACATGAATCCAGCACCTCCGGTACCACCTCAACCAGTTCGAGTACCTGACGCACCACCAGCTGTTCCCCCACCTGAAGAAGAAGTCAGGCCACCACGAAGAAGGAGAAAACACGACGGCGTACACGATGACGATCGAGCGCACAAATATCGCATGCTGCCCCACGAGGAAGCAGAAAAGGACCAAGCAGCACCTGCCGCCAAGTATCAGCGAACAGATCCAGCAGTTGATCGAGACGAAGGACCCATCTTGGATCCTCCACCGTACGAGCCTCCAGCCGCAGGTGCAACAGCTTCCTCTTCAGGCGCGGCAGCATCAACGGCAGCACCAACTACACCGGCAGTGCGTCCAACCTCACCTGCAACGACTGAGGAGATTAGTGACGAGGACTTCGTGCCCGGATCGGGCGCCGACGATCGTGGACCACTATCAGGCTCAGGCGACGAAGGCTGGCGCATTGCAGAAGGCGACGACCTCTATTGCGATCACCACGGTAACGAGGTCACGCTACTTACTACGATGGACGAGTTAAAGGCCTACATCGCGAGCAGGAAGCCAGAACCCCTGCTCAAGCGAAAAGGTGAGAAGGACAATTTTGACCAGTCCGAGTTTGAGTATTTCGAGGCACTGGTGCAGCAGACGAAGCACGACCTGACGATTCAGCCAGAGGACATGACGTTCCACATCGCGCAGGAGGAACCCGTGGCGGAGTTTGCTTTGCCTTGGTATATTGCTAATTTGGAGTTTCGAACGAAGCAGCGTCTCCCCGAGGGGTATGATTTGGTGTACTTCCTATCTAAAGTCAAGCTCAGCAGCCAGGTTATCAAGCGAGATCTTCACAACCTCAGTGCAGATGATCAGCAATAACATCATGATAAAGTTATCAGCTCTATGAAGAGAGAATTGCAGCAGTGGTTGGAGCTCGAGAGCGTAGGTGTCATGCTCAAGCGGGACGCCGCCGACCTCGTTGACGGCACTTGGGTTTTCAAGTGGGAGATCATGGCTATCGACGGCAAGGAGCAGCGCGAGGTCAAGGGCAGATGGGCGTTGAGAGGATTCAAGGACAGGCAATCACAGGTTGAAACCTTCAGCGGAACCGCAGCACGGTACAGCGCACGAGTGGTGAATAGTCACGCATGCCAGAATGAGTATGATTTGTGGGCGTTGGATGTCTCAGGAGCTTTCCTCAAGGGCCTCACGTTCGACGAAAGCAGTCAGATGACGACGGATGGGTTGATCAGACAGGTTCAGCTCATCGTGGACATCAAGACTGCTTCCGTTCTGAGGACGTTCAAAGGTTGGGGGAACTTCGATCATGAGAAACACTGCCTACGGATCCTGCGACCGACGTGTGGATTGAAGGACGCACCGAGACTCTTCACCCTGAAGTTAGCACAAGTCATGAGCGCGACGCACCATATTCCGAGCAAGACCGAAAACAAGCTGTACATGAGGCATGACAATCAGAACAGGTGTATTTCACTAATTTGTGGACATTTAGATGATTTGAAAGGTTCATCGACGACATCTGCGCGAGAAGAGTTATGGAAGGCACTGGAGAAGGCATTTGGTAAGTGCAGCAAACGCATGAACAATTTTACGTATCTAGGAGTTGAACACGAGCAGACAACGGACAATAAGTCAATCTACGCTCGCCAGAAGGGCTACATACCTCTACCGGCTCATTCAGTTCACCGGCCAGGCGACGATTTTAGTGCAGAACTACGTACCTTGGCGAGGAGTCTCTTGGGAGCGCTATCATGGGTCACACAACCGAGACCAGAGATCCAAGTCTTCGTGGGACTGTGTCAACGGAGCGCCAAGCAGCTTAAGCACAGGCACGCGCAGGTCTTGAACTTGAGTCTCAAGTGGATCCAGACACACCATGCAGGAGTACGATATTCACAGATGACAGGAGATACGGCATTATATTGTATTGTGGTTTCAGCTTTCAGAGCAGACGAGCCAGACTGTCTGGCACTTCGAGCAGATATCATGGGACTCTGTCAACATTCCAGTTCGAAGATTGGAGGCAAACTGCACATGTTTGTGACGACCAGCAAGAAGCAATCCAGAGTCAACAGGAACACGTTCAGTGCAGAAGCTGGAGCAGTTGGAGATGCGGCATCTATGTGTATTGTGCTGGCTGGCCTGCTACGCGAGATCGATAGAGGTTCGCAGACAGCCACCCGACTGGCACTACATGCAGAACGTGGTGGCTTCAGCAGGAAGATAATAGTTTTCACCGACGGCGAATCCTTCCACAGGGCGTGTACGGCTACCGAGGTTCAGCTGCCGAACGAACGACACTTAGCATACACGGTGATGAAGGTGCGAGAATGGTTGGATCGCGGCATCGTAGCAGAGTTAATTTGGATAGACACGAGACACATGTTGTGCGACGGACTTACCAAAGGCAGTATCAGCAGGTTCGACGTGATGAACGCACCCAACCAAGGCGAATGGAGACCTCAACATGAACCCAAACGCTGGAGTTCCAAATCCCAAGCATCAGGCAGAACAAGATGAAGTCCGATTATCACGTATGGAGTATTATGGTTCAGAAGCTTGGTTATCACGAGTGGATCTATTTCAACATCAACTACGATATGTACTTATGCATTAGGCCAGCTTGTTGTCATTGCGCTGTTGCCGCCGCTTTCATTACTGCTGTAGTATCGTTGCATATGTATTTATATTAATTCACACGCCCCGCCAGTTGCCGTCAGCCAGCGAGATGAGAGTCTGTGCCATACAGGCCCAGTTATAAGCCATCACGAGAGTATGTTGTTACATACATCTCTCGGGGCCCTCCTGAGCTCAATGGGGCCCCTGCCAATTTTCAGCCCGTACTGTAACGTACTGGCTCAAGACGTGTCATATTTGAGTACTGTTGTTCTATCTGAAATGGTAAACATCCATTGCGCAGCTGCCATCGCCATCGCCGCTGGGAGGAGAGGAGTTCTATCACGTGCCACTGCACGCGGGACCCTCACAGATCGATCCGGCTCGAAAACTGGCGCTGAAAGATGGGGTCCAGGGCTTCAGTTTTTTGGTGGTATTGCACAATAACATTTTGTATAGCAGTGGCGCAAAACATAACACCAAATCCATAACAATGGTCCAAGGTATAAGATTTCACTCTTGCAAGATATCTGGCCTCAGGGCCACTTCGTGCCCTCGGGCCTCGGGCGTCTGTGGGCCCACCAGGTCAGGGGACGCGGGCAGGCGCCCCCGCCAGCCCGCGGCCGCCGAGCGCGGCGGGTGGGTGGCCTGGGGGCGCAGCGCAAGCCGCGGGCCTGCCTGCCTTGGTGTCGGGAGGTCCTCGGCGCTTTGCGAGCGCCCGCGCGGCCGCGGCGGCGGCCGCGAGGTCCCCCCCCCCCCTCCGGGCTCTCCCCCCCCCCCCCCGCGTTCGGGCCGGTTGCCCTCCCTCGGCGGCGGGCGAGGGGGGGGGAAGGGAAAAGGAAAAGGCCTTCTCAGAGGGCGGGGGGGGCTCTGAAAGAGCTCGCTCGTGGTACACTGCCCACTAAGAGATTAAAGAGGGGGGCGCCAGCTTCAAGCTACCCCTCGCCCTTCCCTCCCTTGGAAAAGGGGGAGGCTTTCGAAACTACCCCTCCCCCCTCCCGCTCTTTAGCGGGATTTTTTTAATTGGGGGGGAGCCCTGGCTAAAGGAGGACTGCTGGAAACTCCCCCCGCTCCCCTTTTTCGGGGCCCGGGGTCAGCCCGGGCTTCCCTTTCAAAGGGGGGGGTCCGAAGCTTCCCCTCCTCTTCTTTTAATTTGATTTTGTAGCTGGGAGGTCCCTGGCTGAAGGGGGGGACTTGGAAGCTACCTCCCTCCCCCCTTTTTCGGGGCCCGGGGTCAGCCAGGGCTCCCCTTTCAAAGGGGGGGCGGCTTCCGAAGCTGCCCCCCCTCCTTCTGTAGACTTTTCCAGCCCTGGTTTTCGGAGCCTTTTTTGGTTTTCGGCATCTCTTTGGTTTCCGGCGTTCTTTTGGTTTCTGGCTCTCCTTTGGTTTTCGGCGTTCTTTTGGTTGTCGGCGCCCTTTTGGTTTTCGGCGCCCCTTTGGTTTTCGGCGCTCCTCTGGTTTTCGGCGCTCCTTTGGTTTTCGGCGCCCTATCGGTTTTCGGTGCTCTTCGGTTTTCGGCGCGCCTCTGGTTTTCGCACCCTTTCGGTTTCCGGTGGCTCTTTGGTTTTCGGCGCTCTGTTGGTTTTCGGCGCTCGGCGCTCCTTCTTTTAGTCAAAGGGAGGGGGCTTCCAAACCCCCCTCTCCCTTTAGCTCAAAAGGGGGGGGAGGGGGGGTGGGCTTCCGGATGGGGAGGGTCAAAGGGGGGGGGAGTAGCCAAGCCTTCCCCCCTCTTTCTGGGAAGGGATGGGTGGGTAGGTTCTGGAGCGCCCCCCCCCCAAGGAAAAAAATGGGGGGCGGGGCTTCAGGGGCCCCTCTTTGGGAGTGTACCATGGGCGCGCTCCCTCGGACCTCTCAGCAGCCCTCGCGCCTCCGGAGAAGTTTATCTGTGTCTTCGGGGACGGCGTAGGACACTTTTCAGAAGGCCGGGGGACTTCCGAGCCTCTGAGAAGGCCTTCTCCTTCTCGCCTCCCCCCCTCGCTCGCCGCCGACTCCCCCCTCGGCCACCACGGCGCCGCCGGAGAGAGGCATGCCGAGGGCCCCCGCCCCCCCCTGCGCCTTGGAGTGGTCCGGGGGGCCTGCGCGCGGCGCTCCAGAGCAGGACGTTGTTCCGGTCCTCCGAGTCGCCCTAGCGCGGTTGCTGGCGCGCGAGCCCGTCGTTCCTCGTCCTGCGACGTGGCAGGGCTGCCGAGGGAGGCTTGCGCGCAGAGTGGTCCGGAGGTCGCCGTCGAGGCTTCCGCGTACGGTGGGCGATCCTTGTGGGCGCAGCTGCCCGGGCACCGTTTACTTCTCGCAAGCCAGAGCTGACTAGAAAGTACTACCCGCTGGCTCACCGACTCCGCCTGTTCAACAGCACGGTGACACCGACAGCACCATACGGAACAGGGACGTGGACACTCACAGAACCCCGACGGCAGCACCTACGATGGGCACAACGACGCATGCTTCGCGCATGATCATCAGAACGCCGAGACGACGCACGACAACACAAACTGACCCTCACAACAGCCAGCGACCACCAGACAACGAAGCACCAGACAACGAAGCACCAGACAGCGACACACCACACAACGACCGCTGCAACAACAGCACTAGCGACGACGCAGACAGCAACCCACCCCAGCGCGAGATACCTTCCACACCTGACGTGCACAGCGAAGACGGCGAAGTCAGCACTACAACAGACCTGGAGGAACCCTGGGTAGAGTATATACAGCGAGCGACACGACGCGCAGAACACCTCAAGAAACTCCACCGCATCGACAACTGGGAGACGATCCGCAAGCGAAAAGTATGGCGAATTGCTTCACGAGTCGCAAACCACACCCAAACACGTTGGACACAGCAAGTGTTGCAATGGCGACCAGACCTCAACCCACGGCAGCGAGGACAGAAGCAGCACGGTCGTCAACGCAAACGTTGAGACGACGAAATCAACAGTTGTCTACGCCAATGCCGACCAGACCTTCACTGACCGACCGCACACACCTGCGCGGCAGGAGAACCAAACGACATTACATGGATCCAAACAGCACAGGACACCGAAACATGGACGGCGCTCGAGCACCGCTACGTCGACCCCACACCAGCAGACACCCAGAACCGAAGCCAATGACGCGAACGCCCAGCGAGACATCCCACGTCGACACCGACACCAAGGACTTTCTCCTGTTCCTCCCCCCTTCCCCTTTCTTCCCACACAGGTTGACACGACCGACCCCAAGGACCATGCTCCCTCCGTCCCTCCTATTTTTTTGCGCATTTGTCTCGCAGTGCATGTTGTCCAGACACGCCAGATTCCCGAGGCCATGGCCTCGCCCACCCGGTCTTGAGTAGGCCCGGGCGCTGTCCGCAACGGTGGTCGCATCGCATCGCATCGCATCGCATGGTGTCATCTTCGGCCGAAGGGCTCGCCCGGGGCGATCTGGTGGTCCTGCAGCGCCAGTGGTTTCGACAGTTCGGTCTCCTAAGCTCGTCTAGTCCGTTCAGGGGGGGTGGACGGGGGGGGGATTCGGGCGATAACGAATGTACGATATCGCATGCCGCTCCTGGTGGGCGTCTGAATCCCTTTCGACCGCAAGCAGCAGCACAGCTATCATGCTTTTTTTTCGCATTCCCTCCGCATCCGCGAGTCCGCGCGCTGGCGCCTGGGCCCCTGGTCGCTGCTGCTCAGCGCTGTGAGCCCGCAGCGCGGGCTCGCCGCCCCGAGCCTTCCTGCTGACGACGGGGAGGGGGGGCAGTCTTTCGGGCACCCTCCTTCCGTGGCAGCTCCGCGAACAATTTCCCTGGCACCGTCCTTCGGCGCACGGCCTCGGGACGACGCGACGGAAGATATCCAGGCCTTGCCACCGCCCCAGCCCAGCTGGCCTCTTGTGTTGTGGGCTGACGCGGCCCGAAGGCCAAGCAAATGAAGCAGGCTACTTCGTTACGATGTGGACTTGCACCGCCGCGCGCAGCAGACCAGCGCAATGAGTAGCACCGTATCGGCCGCAACGCCCGCGACCGACAGCAACGCG